>MJUT01013816.1:163850-199359 GCA_002080005.1 Gigantidas platifrons
GGTATGACATATAAATTGTGGCACTGATATGACATATAAATTGTGGCATTGGTATGACATATAAATTGTGGCACTGATATGACATATAAATTGTGGTATTGGTATGACATATAAATTGTGGCACTGGTATGACATATAAATTGTGGCACTGATATGACATATACATTTTGGCATTGGTATGACCTATAAATTGTGGCACTGGTGTGACATATAAATTGTGGCACTGGTATAGCATATAAATTGTGGCACTGATATGACATATAAATTGTGGCATTGGTATGACATATAAATTGTGGCACTGGTATGACATATAAATTGTGGCATTGGTATGACCTATAAATTGTGGCGCTGGTGTGACATATAAATTGTGGCACTGGTATAACATATAAATTGTGGCACTGATATGACATATAAATTGTGGCATTGGTATGACATATAAATTGTGGCATTGGTATGACCTATCAATTATGACACTTGTTTAGCATTGGTTGGTTCCTCCAATAATAATATCTTCTGTAGTGTTCTACAATTTATTTATTATACCTGCCATTACAATAAACACAATAAATAAAATGAAAAGAAAGACAACTCTCTCTTACTATATTTGTAAACATTACGATTACGGTAAAACAAATACAATACTATGATTTAATTTGATTTGAATTTTGGTGTTTAACGCCACTTTCAGCAATATTTCAGATATATCATGGCGACCAGTTTTAGTGGTGGAGGAAGCCGGAGTACCCGGAGAGAACCACCGGCCATGGGCAAGCAACTGGTAAACTTTATCACTTGCGGCTGCGAGTCGAATGCACCGACTGAACGCAAGATGTTGCGTAACGTAACGTAACGCTAAAAAGCGACGTTTTCAACGTTGTGGCGCTTTAAACCAAATGTTGTACCTGCTTCACAAGTGGAACTTAAGTGATAATTTTTTGTAAAAAGAAGGAACCACTTTAACAACCGAAGCACATATATACAAGTATTTTAATACATTAAAATTTTCCGTGAGATAGTCGAAATAATGTTGTTATCTTTTGGTTTTAAATAGAAAGTTTGTCGTATTTTCGGTATTTAAAAAGAACATTCAAATTTTGTCATTTTTAGATCTAAAAGTAATGTGGTTCCGGTATTTGATTTTCCAAGTTTTCTTCTTTTAATTGACCATATGTNAAATGTGATCACAATACTATGATTTAATTTGATTTGAATTTTGGTGTTTAACGCCACTTTCAGCAATATTTCAGATATATCATGGCGACCAGTTTTAGTGGTGGAGGAAGCCGGAGTACCCGGAGAGAACCACCGGCCATGGGCAAGCAACTAGTAAACTTTATCACTTGCGGCTGCGAGTCGAATGCACCCTTTTTGTAATTTACAAAGCCAGGCTACAATACTATGTAGCTCAATGTGATCATACATAATTTCTACATAATATTTTCATCAAAATCGCTTAGCGTGATGAAGAATGCAAATACAGATATTTCTTTATGTATACATATACATGTACCTGTACATATTATTTTCAAGAATATCTTGATTTTCCCTTCGGTATATTCTCCAACGCTTCTATACAATAAATATGAAAATGTAAATATAAGTTCAAATTAAAAAGCAAATAAAATCAACAGTAACATAAAATGTACTGACTCTTACCTAGCATGAGGTGCAAAGGATGTCTGTCTACATAGTTATTTCTCCCATTATGACGTCATTTTAACCCCGCTGAACCAGTGGTGGAAAAATCTGTAATCCTCTAGAGGATTAAAATGTCTCGTGCCTTTCCCCGCATTAATTTCAAACGCATTAATTTCAAATTTATTTTGAAATAAAGTTCGTGCTAAATAATGGGAGAAACAAAATCTCCTTCAGTTGCCCATGTGGGTTACGATATTTCTCCACTCTCGAGAGTTAAATTTAAAATTTTAACCACGGTAACTGAAGGAGAATCTATATATCTCCACGGCTGAACTCAATACATTTTTAGCTCGACTTTTCGAAGAAAAACAATCGAGCTATTCTCGTCACTCCGGCATCAGCGTCAGCGTCTGGGTCGGTTAAGTTTTTGGTTAAGTTTTAGGTTAAGTTTTCGGTTAAGTTTTAGGTTAAGTTTTCGGTTAAGTTTTTTGTCAGAGTCCATTTCTCAAAAACTATCAAAGGTATCCATTTGAAACTTGAAATACTTGTTCACTATCAAAAGAGGAACCCATTACAACAAGGCAGGTGACCTTGTGATTTGCATATCCAGAGTTATCTGCCCTTGTTTCGACATAGTACATAGAAATTTGGGATATTTTTTTAGTATAATTAAAATTTCTCAATAACTATCAAAGTTATTAACTTGAAACTCAATACACTTGTAGAAAGTGTTGATCCGAATCTGTTGACAAGAGAAGACAGCTCCATCCATCATTTTAATTGAGTTATTCCCCCTTTTTGACTTAGAATTTCTTTAAAAAATGCAATTTCTCAACCAAATTATGTAAATTGCTTGCAGTTTAATATCAGATACGAAAATGTCGAGCGTCCAGCACCCGTGGGCGGTGCTCTGGTCACCTATATAAAACAGAGCTATATTACTCTGACTGCTTAATTATATACATTACATTTTAATGAACAAATGCACACGCAAGTGTTTGTATTTGTTTTTAAAATTACGTTTACCATCTACGTGTATTTAGAACTTTAAAAGTTCACACTGCATACTCCTCTGACAAACTTAGTAGATCGGCTTTCGGTCTGATTTCATGACATAGGGCTGATTGATGAAGGGTATAATAGTCATTTTTGGCTAGAATTAAATACAAAGCTATAGAACAAGAAATGTATTCTTTTAATATGCAAACCTAATAAATGCACTTTGTTTTTAGCTCTTTCAATATCACAAGAGAGAAAATTGGCAGTTAAATAAAACAGTTTAGTCCGCCTTGTTTGTAAACACAGTTTTCCGGCAATTCACGACATGAACGTACGAACACATGGAACATTGACAGAAAGACATGTAATAACATTCCTGAAGCAGTTAATAAACTTGATTTATCAGCCCGCTTGGGAAATTCTTGTGAAACTGGGTGAAATATACATGATTCCCCTTATTATTCTTAACAAAACTCAAAGCTTTATCACAAGGTAAAATTTTAGGTATATTAGCTACACGTATATATGATAAATAAGTCTTATTTACAAAAAATAAACGGTTTAATCGGTAATTTAATAACCTTCATCAAGTATATCATTTATTTAACACTTTCATTCTGATAACATCCCGGTCGTTTCTTCATTCATGATTTATCACCGAGTTTGTAACTACACTAACATAACGGGTGCTACTAGTGGCGCAGGAGCTGTTTAACCTTACGGACCACATGCGTTCACCCCCGATTTATAGTGGGTTCGTGTTACTAGGTCTTTAGTTTTAAGTGTATGTTTTGTAGATCGTGGTTTGTCTATCTGTCCTTTGTCATTTGGCCATTGTGTTTTCTGTCCTTCGATTTACGGATTCTAATTACCACTTGGTATCTTCATACTCTTATTATTTAATTTAGGAATCCAGTAAAGTGACGGTAGACCCAGATCATCATCTTTCGTCTCATATGAATGCAATCATTATATACAGTCAAATTAACTTTTGCAGATTCAGATTCAATAGTTTATTAAAGTCTCACCACATACATACATGTACAATAAAATACAGTTTCACAATAATAATATATGTTACAAATATAAAATAGTATATAAGTATGTGCCACTCTTAAAAGAGAGACTATAGAAATCTCAATTTATACATACAAATGTACATGTACTTTGCAAATTATAAAAGTTTTTCATTAGGTACATTTAAAATTCAAAATTACATGTGTCATTTGTTAATGATATAAAATACTGTTTCTTCTAAGTAAAATGTGGCAGGTTTTGGCAACAGAATAACAAACTGTATCATTATTAAATGAAAATATAAATTTTTCGCTATCAGATAATGTTAAAAAGTTATTATTATGACCTACTACATCAATAAACATAGACTGTCTTAGATCTTCATATAACGGACAATTTAACAATACATGCTTCTCATCTTCTACATTATCACAATTAATACATAATCTTTCATTTAACTCTTTTCTTTCATACCGTCCAGTTTCAATTTTTAATGGTGCTACCCCACATCTAAATTTGGCAAAGGCACTACGATAACGAATAGGTATATTTTGTAACAAATATTGTTCAGTACAATAAGAAAACTTATACAACTTATAAGTTCTTAATTTACTACCTTGGCCATATGAATCCATTCTTGTACACCAATCAGTTTTGTATTTATTAAACATTTCTTCTTCTAAATGAAAAATTGTATTTTTATCAAGTATATACTGATTTATATTACAAAACCTTTCCATATTATAACATTTCAACATCTCCATTACTAGGTAACTCCAATTCTTGATCTTATAACTACCTTTTCTAATTGACCATTTGAAGACCTTATAATTTAATCTATTATTTTCCATTTTGGTACACCTGGACCAATGTCTAAAAATATTAGTCCATTGTTTAACATGTGGAGGTTTCCAACCCATGTCACCTGCTATTGCATCATTGGGAGTATATTTTCCGACTCCCATGTAATATCTCATTGCTCGGTTCTGAACTGCTGAAATGCAGGAGAACTCTCTGGTACCCCAAATTGCAGAGCCATAATTTATGACTGACCAAACTAAAGTGTCAAACAATTTGGTGAATATATTGTGTTGGAAACCACCGTGTGCCTTAGATTTTACAATAAATAGGCCTAATGCCCGACTCGCTGACCTGGCTACAGGTTTTGCCATAAACTGATAATCTAAAAACTCATTCAGCACCAAACCCAAGTATTGATAGCTAGAAACATAATCAAAAACTTCACCATTTAAGATAAATTGATAATTTGATCTATCCACAGAGGGATTTCTGAAATGCATAACCTTTGATTTACTAAGATTTACTTTCAAACAATTATTATTACACCATACACCTAAAACATTAATCAATTTCTGCATATCTTCTGTGTTTTCTGCCATTAACACTACATCATCTGCATATAATAACAAATAACAAATACCTATCTATTGTGTCATATGCCTTCTTAAAATCTATAAAGGAAACAAAAGTTGATAGTTTACATTTTTTCCTAGTTTCAATAATGGAAGTCAAAGATGAAATATGGTCTATTGTACTCCTTCCTTTAATAAAACCATTTTGTTCGTCTTTAATTACCTCCCTTTCATATAACCATTTTACTAATCTATTATTTAAAACACTGCAATAAAGTTTGTACGTACATGGTGCCAAAGTAATGCCTCTGTATGACAATCGATCTCTTGGATCAGAAGTTGAACATTTTGGTATAGGAGTAATTATACCTTTGCATCAGATAAACTCATTATGTTAATTAACCAGTAAAGTTATTGAATTTATTCATATTAATTGGTAACAAATAAATAAATTTTAATTTTTTTAACATATTTGACACATGTGTCATCAAAAAGCACAGTAACTTTATTTTCCATTCACTAATCGTCGATATTCTTATCTGGAAAGATGCGTACTGTGTCACTGATATGTGTTATTTTAGAATTATATTTTTTCAATGAGGCGTTTGAATTGTCGAATCATTTTACAATAATGAACCCGCATTGTATGCTTCAGCATTCTGTGTTTAAACCATTATCAGGAGGTTCACTTATTCAATGTGCATACTCTTGCATTTCCAATTCATTCGGAAGTTGTAGCAGATTTCTTTGGAACGAAGACATTAAGACGTGTATGTTACATTCCAACACTCTATATCCGGGAACCTTTTCATACACACGGACGGATAGTTATTGCAGCACGTACAGTGTCAAACTTAAAGGTAATTGTAGATTTATGTTAAACGGGGCCGTCATGGCCGTGATCGTATAGTAGCTGGATTCATAACTACCTATGCAATCAGTGCCCACCACCACTAACGTTGTAGGTTTGAATCCCCCTTAGGCGAGGTGTACTCGATACAACATTATGCGATAAAGTTTGTCAGTGACTTGCGGCAGGTCGGTTGTTTTTTCCGGGTACTCCAGTGTCCTCCACCAATAAAACTGGCCGCCACCAAATAGTTGAAATATTGTTGAAAGTGGCGTTAAACACCATAGTTCTAACCCTAGATTAAACAGTCAGGATTTTTTTTAATATTCCGCCTAATTTATAAATCAGTTGGCGTAATGTACATAACGTAAATCATAAACTTTATTCGGGTGTTCAGGTTTATAACGTTGAACGTCACTTTCAACAATATCAGTTATATCATGAAGGTCAGTTTTACTGGTGGAGGAAACCACAGTGCACCAACCTTCCGCAAGGCACTTTATCACATAACTTTGCATCGAGTACACCTCGTCATGATCGGGATTCGAACTCATAACTTTAGTGGTGATAGGCACTGATTGCACATTTAGTTGTAAATCCAACTATCATACGATCACGACCACGACGGCTCGTAGAAAATAAAATTACTATATCTATACAATATATGATGTACAAGCACAGCACTACTGTGAATTCAGAAATAAATATGCCCATTTATTATATCGGAACACATGACCACCTGCAAAGATACGAGGTTTAAATAATGCGATATTGGCCAAGACGCATTTTTTTTCTGCATTAGTTAAAACATCGCATTTATTTGTGAATTTAAGACATATATAAGAATCTTAAATTCTAAATATTAACTGTCTGACTGATATTTATGTACAGGTTGTTATTTACATATTTACTCATTTGTTTTATTACAAAAATATATGTTCAATGTGTATAAAAAACCAAATAAGTCGGCAATCAGGAAGTAGGAATCTGACGGGCCCTAAAACGCTTCTCACAATATGGCATACCTATATAAAGCTTGTGACCAAATATCAGATTTCTGCCATCAATAGTTGCTGAGAAGAATATCTTGGGACGGACGGAAGGACGGACAGAGGTAAAACAGTATACCCCCTCCGGTGGAGCGGGGGTATAAAATTCGCGGTGTCGTCGATCGTGTCCGCGATCGTATGCTATTTTGGGTTTTCACCTACCCAGCGAAGTGTACTCTATACTTCTTTATGTCATAGTTTGCTATCAGAGACTTGTAGCAGGTCATGTGGTTTTCTCCAGGTATTCCAGTTTCCTACACCAATTCAAACGGTACTTCACGATATAATTGAAAGATAAATTAATTGTTTGGCTTAATGTGTTTAACGCCACTTTCAACAATATTCTAGTTATACTGTGGTGGTCTGTTTGGTGGATTGTGAAAACCGGGGTACCCTGAGAAAACAACCCAAGCAAGTCACTGACAAACTTTGTCACACAATGTTGTATCAAGTACACCTCGCCATGAACGCAATACGAACTCACAACGTTAGGAAACATAAATGAACATTAATCATGATTAAATATGTTGCGTTCGGTTTTTTTTATATTTATCGCCGCTATCTGAAATTATTCAACAATATCATAACACCCAGACTTATAACGAAATATCTATATCTCAAATGACAGTGAATCGTTTCGTGTTTACATACTGCTTTTCTGTCCTCTATTACTGCCAAGACTTTTACCGGGTTTGACTGTATATATGAGTAAGACGATGAATGTTATAATAGTAGTCTGTTTATGTTCAGGATTCTTTTCTAACATAGCGGGTATCTTATAAGAAGCAGGAACTACTTACAATTCGCGAGGGTTCACCAGCGGTTTATGGTGGAGTCCGTGCTACTCATCTTTTAAGCTTTATGTGTTGTGTTTTTTTTTGTCTTCGTTCTGTTTCTTGTGTACTCCGTGTTGCCAGTTTATCTAGATTGTACATTCTTGATTGCCCCCTTGGTTTTCTCTAATGTGTATTCGTTGCAACAGGAGATAGAATGAGATGACCGGAAACCGTCCCCCCTCTTGCATACTTGTTTGAAACTTTTGAGGTATGTTATGCCCCACGAATACCTCCTATATACTAAATACTGGAAAAATTAACTACTGTGGAGTTTCCTTGAAGTCTTTATAGTGGAGTTTTACTGACGTCTTTATAGTGGAGTTTCACTGACGTTTTTATAGCGGACTTTCACCGACTTCTTTATACCAGAACTTCACAGACGTCTTTATAGTGGAGTTTCACAGACGTATTTATAGTGGAGCTTCACTGACTTCTTTATAGTGGAGGTTTACTGACGTCTTTATAGTGGAGCTTCACTGACGTCTTTATAGTAGAGTTTCACTGACGTCTTTATAGCGGAGCTTCATTAACGTCTTTATAGTGGAGTTTCACTGACGTCTTTATAGTGGAGTTTCACTGACGTCTGTATAGTGGAGTTTCACTGACGTCTTTCAGCGGAGTTTCACTGACGTCTTTATAGTGCAGTTTCACTGGCGTCTTTCAGCGGAGTCTCCCTGACGTCTTTATAGCGGAGCTTCACTGACGTCTTTATAGTGGAGTTTCACTGACGTCTTTCAGCGGAGTTTCACTGGCGTCTTTATAGTGGAGTTTCATTGACGTCTTTGTAGTAGAGGTTTACTGACGTCTTTATAGCGGAGCTTCACAGACGTCTTTATAGTGGAGTTCCACTGACGTCTTTATAGTGGATTTTTACTGACGTCTTTATAGTGGAGTTTCACTGAACTATTTATAGGGGAGTTTCACTGACATCGTTATAGTAGAGTTTCACTGACGTCTTTATAGTGGAGTTTTACTGACATCTTTATAGTGGAGTTTCACTGACTCTTTCAGCGGAGTTCTACTGACGTCTTTATAGCAGACTTTTCATTGACGTCTTTATAGTGGAGTGTTACTGACGTCTTTATAGTTGAGTTTCATTGACGTCTTTCAACGATGTTTCACTGACGTCTTTATAGCGTAGTTTCACTGACGTCTTTTTTGTTTTCTTGTTTCCAAGGACTTAAATAATTTGACTTTGAGCGTATCTGATGATGGTAATTATAGAAACACATGTATTGAATGTATGACCCCGTTCCCTTTATTGAATATATGACTCCTCCCATTACTGAATAATATACATAAGTAATTAAATTTATTTTCGGTTAAATAATTTATATACTGACAATACTGATTTTGTCAAAGTAATCTTTGAAGATACCAAAGTCATAATCAGAAGCGGTAAAACACAGAATACAGCTAAGAGAAAAAGAGCCATGCTCTACAAAGCACTACGCAGAAAACTAAAAATAGAGAAAAATGAATCGCCGCTAAAATGCCACACACACACACAAATTTAGTGCATCAATGTCATATTCATTCGTCAAAGTCGCCACCATGACTTGTTTAAGCGATACGGAGTATCTGTATCATAAACGACTGATACAAGTTAACCTCCGGTTTTAGTGGAGGTCGTGCTGCTCGATCTTTAAATTTCTATGTAATGTTTTGTAAATCGTTATTTATCCTTTTGGGTTTTTTCTTTTGGCCATAGTATTGTCTGTCCTTCTTCGATTGATGGCGTCTGATTACTTCTTTGGTATATTCAAACTTTTCTTAGTGTCCCTAATTTATGCTTTTTGCATTTTTAAATATCATTTCATTTGTGTATTTTTTGGAAACATAAGAATATTTATGCTTTCCTGTTTAGGCCTTTGGTTTTCTAGCTCCAAAAGACATTTTTTTGCATTTGATTTTCCAATCATTTGAATATGAGAGTACTTGCGGGGCGTAATTTCAGAATCGCATATAGTAGTGATAGATTGAGAGATAGCTGTTTAATGCCAAATGAGCAAATGTGCCCTACTATATCATGGCGAGAACAAGTTACATTCAATGGGATGATAATGATATCCTCTTTGCACTAGACACACTTGCTTAGTTAGATTTTTATAGCCCTTACTCACTGATAAAAACAGTCCGTGGGCAAACATGTTGCTCCATTCGGACACATTATCCTGAATTCTAGCCAATCAGTCTTTGCTCTTTTTCTCCAACAGCTATCTGTTCTTTCTCGCCAACCAGTATTTGTTCTTTCACGCCAACCGGTATTTGTTTTTCTGGCCAACCAGTATTTGCAATTTCTTGCACACCAGTCTTTGCTCTTTCTTCTGAATACTACGTGCTTAGCGGAGAAGCAACAAATAAAAAGTACCAATTGTATAGTCTTTGGTTCCCCCAACGATCTACCACACCCGAGGAGAGCACGCTTGCCAGTACACCACCGATGCGGTTCGTTTTACCGTTTACATAATCAGTTAAAATAAATGATGACTCGCCATCCATATCTACATTACCAATATCAGATAGAAAATTACATCACAAAAAAACAAATTCCATTTTTTGGTTTACTGATAAGCCATAATGATCACAATTGGTTGAAATTTAATTTGGATAATGCCTTCTACATAAGAATCGAATATCACTGATATGCATGCGTTCGCAGACTCAATACCCCGGAGGTTTATTTACCTATTAGTTCCTTATTTTATTGATTATTTGTCAATTTTTCCTTTGATCTTTACACGCGATGATATACAATTATGGCCTTAATGAAAAGTTAATATCCATAATTGTCAAATAGAGAAAGAGTTATTTCCGCAGTCCCGAAGGGCGTAGAGAAAATTGATAATTATGAATATTAACCTTTAAATGACGTTTGAATTCCAGGTCCTGTCTTGGGACCGGCTAACAAATATGTTGGGATTAAACCGGTTAATGGGTTCCCAACCCTCCCCTCGTGACAACTGGATCTCCAATTGCAATACATATATAAACAAAGGGTAAAACAGCACAGACTCGCTTCCACTCAATATTAACGACCCCATGCTATCACAAAAATGAATGACAACAAAATCACGAACAATACAATAACAGGGTCAGTACATGGTCGTAGTTAACTGACTACTAGCTAAGAAGGTAATATTTGTTGGTTCAATACCATTACTCTTTTGCTGACTAGTCAACCAACAAAGAACTCAATCAAATCTAGAATGCCAAGCAGTCGGATATGACTATGATTTTGAAACAAACACATGGTTGAAATATATGCATAAGACCGCCGGCTTTACATGGAAGGAAGCCCTGGTTCGTTGTCAACAAGATGGCGGTGACCTCATCAGCATCCTAACAAAGGACAAATGGGATTTCGTGACTAATTATCTACGATGTATGTTATAATAGTAGTCTGTTTATGTTCGGGAGCTTTTCTTAACATGGTGGGTGTATCAGAATCAGAAATTACTCATTCTTTGCGAGTATCCGGATTAACTCAACATCCACCCACCCCCACCGGTTGTTTCTGGTGGGGTCCGTGTTGCTCATCTTTTTAGTTTTGTGTAGGTTTTTTCGTCATCCTACGTTTGTTGTACCCAGTATTGCTGGTGTCTCTTGGTTGTCCATTGTTAACTACCCCTTCGGTTTTCTCTAACATTTATTTTAACAGATGTTAAAAAAATCTCTTAGAAAACTAAAATTGATTCTGTTTTTATCAAAAGAAGAAAAAAAAAGCATGAAACTTTTTCTTAGACGACCGAAAAATAACTAAAGCATTGCGGTCGTACAATGTCTGTCTCCGTCTGTAGACTAAATGGTGTTTGTGCGATAACGTAAGTTATAGTGGACAGACCCTTCTGAAATATCAAACGTAATAATTTATGGCACTGAATAAAGGTTTATCTTGATTTAGGGTATTTTAACTTTATCCGAATCCAAACAAGAGGCCCAAATGTGCAAAAATTGATGATTCTGCTATTTGTACATGAAGAGTTTATATGGAGTATTTATGCTAACCACCTCTATATTTTTGTGTTTCGGTGTACTTTGTGGTGCAGGAACTACTTACCAACAAGCAGTAGTGAGGTTCTGTCAGGGGGCCGCCGATAAGGAAGCCGGAAGCTATGCCTTTCATATCCGGCCCTCGACCATGGATGATGCCATTGATCAAATGCGATGGCATCAACACAACCATCATGCTATGTATGGGAGCCCTCCTCACAAAGAGGTGAAGCAGGTGTCCTCGGGCCCCTACAACGGTAGGGTAGACAGCGTGGAGTCTAAGGTCTGCGTTGTAGGGGCAAACAGGGGAGAGGAAATAAGTCTGAGGAGAGAGGTGGGGGAGATCATGTCCAACCTTGCAGCACTCTCAACTCAAATGGCGGCAATGATGGAGGAGTTAGAGAGGAGTCATGCTAGTGGGTATAGAGCGCCATCCCGGAGTCCGTCCCTCGGAAGGGACGACAAACAGGGAGGTTACAACTGTGGGGAAATGGGGCATTTCAAAGGAGAGTGTCCAAAATACTTGGGATTGTCGAAGATGGAAAAACGAGTGTCTTTCCAGGAAAGTAAGGGGGCTTTAAACTACAAGGGGGCAACTCACGAGGCCTGAGCCCGCCCCGTAGTAGCAATGTACAAGGTCTCGAGGGATCGGTGGAAGGCGAAGTGGTAACTAAAGTAATGGCACCTCCCATCTTGAAGAGAGGGGGGAAGGGAACCAAGGGACAGCGCCCTTGGGGAAACTGGGACGTTCGGAAGCCCGCCAATTAAACCCCTTCCGGGTACTAGGAGTCCGGAGGGAAGGGGCGAAGATCAGAACCCTGAAGTTCATCCAGAAACAGGGATGAAAATCTCAAAGGTGGCAAGCTTGGAAAGGCTTATCTTGGGGGTCGGGTCGTCGAGTGGAGAGTCTGCAGATGAGGGGAACGGTAATCTGGGGGGACCCCCAGTCTTTGAGGGGGCAGCAAGATCCTATCTAGGATATGGGTCCTCATGTGAGGAGTCCTCCGAGGAGGGGGAAGTCACCCTAGTGGGCACGTACATGGAAGATTCCATGGGGGAAGAGACGGTCCAGGG
This sequence comes from Gigantidas platifrons, assembly GCA_002080005.1. Lineage (NCBI taxonomy): Eukaryota > Metazoa > Mollusca > Bivalvia > Mytilida > Modiolidae > Gigantidas > Gigantidas platifrons. Next base: position 176,680 of record MJUT01013816.1, read on the forward strand.
AAAAGAATAGACCTCGGGTAGAGTGCAGGGGTCAGACGAGATCGATTTGGAGGGAGAGGAAGTAGATAGAGTGGTATTATCTCCCATATTGAGGAGAGTGAGAGAGGAGGAACATAGGGACAGTTCCCTTCGGGTTACTGGGGAATGGGGGAGCCGTGCAGAAGGCCGCGTGAAGGGCACCGGCCCGGCAGTGAGAACCCCTCCGGGTACGAGGAGTCCGGATGCGGGAGGCGGGGAGAAAGATGCTGGTCAGAACCCAGACGATGAGGGTGGGGCGGTCCTAGAGGAGCCTGAAGGCAAGGGGGAATGGTGTCAGGAACCCCTGAGGTGTGACCAAGCCCTTTTCCCCAAGATAATGATGTCAGGCGGGGAGGTGGACCTTGGGGGAAATAAACCCATAGAGGTACCAGACCCGGAGGACAGTTCCACGATGGCAGAGTCAGTGGTGACAATCTCCGGACAGGGGCGCAAGGAGCCCCTGGTGGGAGATTTGGTCTCGTCGCCGGAGAGGGTGGGGTCGGGTATGGAGGGGAGAGACTGTGCGGTTCTTGGTAGGGATATGTGTCGCCTGGAGAGAGATGGGGCCAGGGAAAATGCAGGATCCGGAACAGGGAACACCAGGCCCCTGGTGGGGTGCGGGACCCAGTCACTGGAAAGTGTTGGGTTGAGCGTCGGAGAAATAGAAGACCGGGTTCCTTGCCGAGATGCGTATCCTTTTGAGGGAAACTGGAGTCGGGAAAATACAGGGTCTGGGGTAGAGGGCACACTAGTTTGGACAGGGAACCAGACTCCCCTTATGGTGAACCAGACCCTTTCCCTTGAAAATAAGAAAGTGTACGACAGGGATGCAGGGGACGCGAGTCCTTTAAGTGATCTGCACCAGCTGGGGAAAGCAGTAGGGTCACGTGTGGCTGAGGTGGGAAATGGGGTACACCATGAGTCTTTTGATGAGGGCTGTGACACTCTTGTTGAGAGCACAGATCTGTCAAGGGACCAGGTCCATTCAGAGGGGGAGGAAGTGAAACATGAAGATATGGAGGAGCTCCCAGCGGAAAGGAAATTGACAGGGGACAGTGTGGTTATTGTAGAGAAGGGGAACAGTGCCAGTCACTGGAGATGCTCCCAGCCGAAAGAGGGCCGACGGGGGCTGGGGTCCCTGTGGTTGGGAGGTCTGTGTCGGTCAGTGTTACGGATGGTGTTGATCAGTCTATCGCTGAGGACGTTGGGATGTCGGGATGCAGACCATCCAAGGGGTGCTCCGTGTGCGGAGGAGATAACTGCAAAGGGGCAGGGTCTTACTGTTGGGACCCAGGGGGTGTCTCGGCAGTGAACGAGCATTATTAGATATTGAATGGGAGCAGGTGGGCTCGGGAAGAGGGTCAACATGGCTTTTGTATTGCACCTATTGGTGTAGGGGGTAAACAAGTTAATGTCTGTAGCTAGTCTTCATGCCTTGGGGGAAATGGCCCGTTGGCTCCTCTGGTTGGTCACTTGTTGACCTTTTAACCGGAGGGCTCCTCCTGTCGTGTGGCTACTGCTTGGTCATTGGGACCGGAGGTAGTGTGGCACCTCCGGCTAGGGTGTTGGCATGAGCCCCGTCCGGGCAGCTGGGAGTAAAATGTGTTGTCATGATTTCTCCGAACGGAAGCATTGTTGAAGCGGTTATAGAGATCTGTTTAGTGTAAGCTCGGGTGTGGTTATCAGGTGTGTTATAGAAGCATGAGTCAAGGTGTGTGCTTGACTAAGTCTGGGAGCACCCGCTACGGGGAAAACACTGTCTTACGGGATCAAGGGGTTCTTGGACACTAATATTTAATTGTGGCTGGTTAGAATGGCAAAGTAACTGTCTGTGCTTTGTAGGTGCCGGGGTACAGCGTCATCTGGGGTGTAGCATACATAATTTACTAGCCCTATGCTTCCTAGAAGCGCTGTGTCGGCGATATCTGAAGCGATAGGTCTTGTGGAGGCATCACCAGCCTCTTGTGAGCCCTACGTTGGCCTTTGGATTTATCATTATATCCCGGACGACCACTTGTTTCGGTATGTTTCTGGTCATGACCGTACCCTGCTGGTCAGCATCCTATCCTTCAACCCATCCTTGAGTGACCCTTGGTATCCTGATTAACACTGGTTTTGGAGGATCTCCCAGTTTAGCTGCAGTCCAGGGTCCTTTAAGATAAAACGGGGAGGAGTGTAGTAGATCGTAGGGTGATGGGTGCTGAGGAGTACCGAACAGCACCCATGATGCACCACTACGATATACGATACGCCATTGAACAGACATGAGACATAGCAGACGACTGAAATGATACTTAGCACAGTAGACTGGCAGTACCTAATAGATTGGTGAGTAGTGCCAATTTATTACAGTACTTAGTCAGTTGCGTGTATATGATATAATTGCTAATGAAAGTTTCACCCCTGCTTTCGTTTTGTAGGTAGTCGCTGTTCAGAATTACATGAGTCAATGTTTACTTTTAGGTGTTTACTTTTCGTTTTATCGTTTTTTGTTTTTTGTTGTGTTTTTGTGTGTGTGTTTTTTAAAGATACGTGTCATAAAATCATCAAAAATAATATGTATAATGTTCAAGATTAGAGCGTTCTTTAAAACGCTATTCGCTCAGTTATGTTTCGGGGCCAACCCCGCATTAAAAAAAAAAAACAAACATGGCAGCATTATTTCATTGTGAAAGGAGATTTAGCACCACGGAAAGATTATTGTATTTGTTTATCCCCTAAAAGACATGATCAAAATAAAAGAACACTTATAGACATTCAATTTCAGATGTCTTGTATTATTGAAGTGTTCATGGATAATGTGAAAATAACAAAAATATTAAATAACAAATTATAGGACAAAAGCAAAATCATTCTTTAATATGTATTCATATAATACTTAAATTGATTGCTTCATACACAAATATGTCTTATTTCTGTGGAAATAAAAACGTAGATATCTAAATAAGGATAATAACAAAATCACCGAACTCCCAACAATCTTTCAAAGGGAAAGGCAAAGCTCATAAGTATAAACAGACAAAATCAGTCAACAACCGGAAAACTGGGGAAACGTAATGATCCTGACTTGGTACAGGCATTTCCAAAGAATTTAGGGCGCAAAACGCGTTTCTTAGAATAACCTTCACCAGATACGATCGAAGTTAACAAACATTTGAAAGACCAAATTTATGTATACATTTTGTTTTCGCTACGATATACAATACTGCTGAGGTTGGCGTTAAACATCAATCAATCAAATAACCAATGAATCAATCACTCAACAACAGTTGGCTGAACTTTAACCTCTATCTACTAGATAATATGTTTGTTCGTTTGTTTTTTTTTATTTTTGTTTTGGTAAACTGTTGTTGACTTTCAACAATTCGTAAATTCGACCTCACAACTTTAGTAGTGATAAGAACTAATTGGACAGGCAGTTGTGAATCAAACTATCATATATACGATCATGACCACGACGGCCACCAGTAGTAGAGTATAATGAACTCGAAAAATATATTGATACAGAAACATAGACCTAAATCAATAGATGAAACAAAAGACAAGAAATCACCGGTATCAATAATATTTTGTCTGATGACCTAGTAAATGACACCGATTATGTAAACAATCAAAGTGAAAGTACACACAACTTAATGAAGTAAACAAATATTGTGTCCAGTGTTGTGATCATTAAACAATATTAAATGGAAAACAAACACATTGAGTGTTATATGTTAATTATTGTAGACAAATTGAACAATTACTTGAAACAGTTAAAATGACAATAGAAACACAAGAAAACAATTAGAGCAAAAGGGTCAAGATGAAAATAGATAGTATTATTTAACCAAGTCATCTACCCACAGGCTTATCACTTTTAGTTCAATCGTTTTGACCTATATATTATATTGCATTGTTTGTTCGCGTTATGAATATAGCTGAAATCCCCGCATATGGGTTCAAACACCGTTCGGTTGAATAAAAAAATAATACAATTTGTATTTGTTGCGTTTTCCTTTTACTATTGTATTGTCTGTCCTCCGATTACCTCTTTGATATATTCTAACTGTTATTGCTCCTCCACTGAGCAAGCATCATAAGGAGAAAGAGCAAAGGCTGGCTGGCTCAGGACCAGGATAATGTGTCCGAGTTGAGCGCCATGTCTATCCACTGACTGTTGATACAGTGAGCTATCATTATAAAAATCCAACTATGCGTGTTAGTCTAGTTCTGAAGTGAACCCCATCATCATGTCAATGAAAAACTACTTGTTCTCGCCATAATATAGCTGAAAAATGCTGAGGTGGCATTAACAAACAATCACTCACTCACTCACAAAAGAAAAAACGTATAATTGATTTTATCGTCTGGTCTATGTCGCAATCATACAGTCTCATCACCGTGTCATCGTATTGACCTATATCGTGCATTGGTTCTCGTTATGAATATGGCTGGCTGAAACCCTATCACTTGATCTTGATGTTAATCAACAATTAATCAATCAATCAGTATATCGCATAGGTAAGACAAGCTAGAATATACCAATCAGAAGCCGTAAAGCAATGGTTAAAATAAAAAGGTCTACACAAACACTACACAGAACACTTAAGATTGAGGCGACATAAACCCCACTAATAGCCGGGGGTGAACTCGGGTGTTCCGGAGGGGTAGACATTTCCTGCTCCACTAGTGACACCCGTCGTGTTACTGTTACAAAGTGGTGATAAAACATGTAAATAAGAGAAATGGACCAGATTCCTAATAAAGGAATACATCCACTTCAAGGTTAGTTACCTGAAATCTTCGTGGTTTATTGTTAATCATTACCACACACATTTTCTTCAGATAAAGTATTCTCTAATTAATTTCATAAAGAGTATAAATGGCATTACTGGCCACCCCCTTTTTGTTTGTCATGTTTTTTATGTGGTGAATATTAGCAGAAATTAAATATAAGTTTAAGCAAGTAGTTTTACCAATTTATGAATGACATGACACATTTTAAGTGTTTCTATTTTTGCTTTTATTCTGAAGTTTATTCAACATTTGTAAAGTATTATTTGTCCATCAGCTATTAACTTGTTAACCTGAATAGATGGAGTGCCGTCATACAATCCGGGTACAATATACTTTATGCGGTCTTCAATTCTAGAGAGTTCCACAAGATGTCTAATCCCATTATAAGGCGGGAAATTCAAAATTCGTTTTTTTTTTAATCCCCTTATACTTTTTAAGGAGATGAAATATTGTCTTTGTTTGATATGAACATTACCTGAAAACAACTATATTTTTGATTTTTATTTAAATATCTGCATGGTTTCGTTCTCCTAGTCAGCATTTTATTAGTCATCAGTAAACAGAGCCAAGATTGTATCTTTTTCAATTAAGGTTTCAGAATCAAGCTCCTCGTTTTCTTCATCTTCTGTTTCTGTAAATTGCACCTCGACATATGTAAACAACACCCTTTAAGATTAGATCTCATTTCATATGCAAAAAAGTATCGTGCTTCCGCTAATATGCTTAACTAAATTTGCGTCAGCTGGTACATTTTAGGTAGAAAATTATATTTCGTGAATTGCTCAACTATTTTATAATCATAGTTTCTACAATGCACACATTCTTTTTTGCAGTGCTTGTTCAAAAATGCCACACCCAAAAAATAAGGTCATTTTTAATTAGGGTTGCTCGGGTAAGCGGAAAGGCATTATATGTTTCATGTTTGGTATATTTTTGTATTTCGTTTTCGCTTTTTTGTTTGTTGCTTTTCAAGTTTTGATATCGATTGTTTGTTTTTTGTTTCGCTTTTTTTGTTGTTGTTTATTTATCTATTTGTTTGAAAAATATTGCAAGACTTTATGTAGCGCGACGTTATTTTGTCGTCGTTAAGAGAAAAACTTTTACTGGACAAATTGCTTGAACTTCTACCATTTTACGTAGAAATCGTAATTTTTTATCAAAAATCCAGTTTGTAAAGTTCATTCTCTTCCACTGAAAAATCACATTTTACCTATTTGGATTTAGCACGAAAATTATCAGCGAAAAATATAGTTCCAAATATGTAAAGTTTATACTTCGTGATTTATTTAGATCAAGTTGCAACTGGACATTTTTGTTGACATTACTCCTTTAGAAATATTTTTTAACTTTCTAAAAAAAATCATTTTTGAAAACATTTCTTCATTTTTAAGATTTTTTGGTGATAATTTAGTAAAACATAGCTAAAATAAAGCTTGTTTTTTTTTTACATGCAAATGTTTTTCCTTCAGCGTTACATTCTTTTCTTTCGATGAACTTACTGATTTTTTTTCCTTCAAGCATTCCTTTAATTAGAAATCGTTAATTACGGCATAAAGTACGCTGACTCTGCTTCCGATCCCACAAAAAATGGTCCGAAAAACGTTTTTTGAGGTTTTTACTGAGAAAAAAAACATACGGATATTTTGTAACGCGTTACATGAGAAAAATGTGTGTTAACGGCATTTTCATTCAATAAATTCGTTTTCAAAAGCAAAAATAAACCATGTCTAATATAATAAAACAATTATTCGCACAATTACCTATACAAGCATTCACGGAAATCAAAATCCGTCAATTTAAAAAAAAATCTACATTCCTTCTACTTATTTCATGTTCTATTTATTAGTCAAAGTATCACCAATAGCACGCGTCACGTCTCTGAATAGAAAACCACGTGACAAGAAAAACTGACATGTCTGAAGCACTTTTCTGTTTTACGTCATATACAAACATATTTCGACCAACATGTTTGCACAAAAAAACCCGTGATATTAAATAATCTTAACCTCAACCAACACTAACCTTTTCGAGTTTTTAGCATCAATCCACACTAACCTTTACGAGTTTTTAGCCTCAACCGCCACTAACCTTTACGAGTTTTTTTTACCTCAATCCACGCTAACCTTTACGACTTGTAAACGTAATCCACTCTAACTTTTACGAGTATTGAACCTCAACCCACACTAACCTTAACGAAGGTTTAACCTCAATCCACACTAACCTTAACGAGTTTTTAACCTCAATCCACACTAACCTTAGCGAGTTTTTAACCTCAATCCACACTAATCTTTACGAGTTGTACTGTATGTACTCAATCCACACTAACCATTACGACTTTTTAACCTCAATCCACACTTTACCTCAATGCACACTAACCTTTACGAGTTTTTAACCTCAATCCACATTGAGCTTTACGACTTTTTAACCTCGATCCACACTAACATTTACAAGTTTTTAACCTCAATCCACTAACATTTACGAGTTTTTAACATCAATCCACACTAACCTTAACGAGTTTTTAACCTCAATCCACACTAACCTTTACGAGTTTTACTGTATGTAATCAATCCACTCCATGTTGTCACAGTGTATGTACTGGTTCCCGGATATATAGTGTTTGAGTGTAGCATACATGTCTTATAGTATTGGTTCCAGATAAATCTACTACACTTACCGAATGAATTGGAATCGCAATGACTTCCACATTGTACAAGGGTACCTCCGGAATATGTTTCAAAAATAGAATTCTCCATTTGACAATGTGGATTCATCTTTGTATACTGAATAACAAATGCATATACATCATAAATATGTAATTCTACAAGAAGACATATTAATACCACAGCACCTGTCATCTTAGACCTACTATCCAAAAACCGAAAGTGCAATATCAGACATATTACCAATAATTAAAAGAGCAAGCCTCATCTCAGCCAAAGTTATAAATACATGTAAATATAATGGTCTGTCAAAATGAAGTAATGTGCGCTTTAAACTGTTCAATATGTTCAAATATTGTTTGATATTGATGGAATATTATTGGCCAACATCACTGTTTAAAAGTTCTATTCATTTTCACTTAAAATGTTTTTTTTAAGCCAATTAGTATATATGGTATATTTACATCATGAGTTTTATATGATTTCAAATTTACTTTTATTGTGTACATTGTATATAATATATATTAAAAACCCAATTAACAGAAAATTACTTTTTCAAAATGATCCCACGCACTGTTATATTTTGTCAATAACACGATTGTCTAAAATTTATAATAGAAATGATGCTGAAATCTATGTATTGATGTGATTCTTTGTTTTATTGTGTCTAACGCCACTTTCAACAATATTTGAGTTATATCGTGGCGGTAAGTTTTATTGGTGTAGGAGAGTACCCGGAAAAACCACCGGCCTGTCGTGAGTCACTCACAAAACCTTTAGTGGTGATACATAGGTAGTTGTAGATCCAACTATCATACGATCACGACAACGATGACCCATCGCAGGAGATTGAAATCCGGTAGTCGTGAGTGACTGACATACTGTATTACATATTGTTGTACACCTCGCCCTGATCGGGATTCGAACTCATAACATTAGTGTTGATATTATTTGGTATTTATTTGCAAAAAAAGACATGTCTGTATTAAGACAATCTGCAACTGTCCAATTTTACCGTTATCTGTCTAATATATCCCACCTATTAGCCTTTTTAATATATCCCACATATATCTCTCTAATATATCCCACATATATATCTGTTTAATACATCCCACATATTAGTTTTTTAATATATCCCACATATATCTGTCTAATATATCCCACATATTAATCTTTTAAATATATCCCACATATATATCTGTCTAATATATCCCACATATTAGTCTTTCTAATTTAACCCACATACATTTTTATATATCTGTTTAAAATATCCCACATATTAATCTTTTAAATATATCCCACATATATCTGTCTAATATATCCCACATATATATCTGTCTAATATATCCCACATTTATATCTGTTTAATATATCCCACATATTAAACTTTTTAATATATCCCACATATATATGTCTAGTATATCCCAAATATTAGTCTTTTTAATATATCCCACATATATATCTGTCTAATATATCCAGCATATATATCTGTCTAATATATCCCACATTTATATCTGTTTAATATATCCCACATATTATACTTTTTAATATATCCCACATTTATATCTGTCTAATATATCCCACATATATATCTGTATACTATATCCCACATATATATCTGTAATATATCCCACATATATATCTCTCTAATATATCCCATATATATCTGTCCAATCTATCCCACATATTAATCTGTCTAATATATCCCACATATAAATATGTCAAATATATCCCCCATATATATCTGTCCAATATATCCCACATATATATCTGTCCAATATATCCCACCACATATTAATCTGTCTAATATATCTCACATATTAATCTGTCTAATATATCCCGCATATTAATCTGTCTAATATATGCCACATATATCTGTCTAATATATCCCGCATATTAATCTGTCTAACATATCCCACATATAAATATGTCAAATATATCCCACATATATATCTGTCCAATCTATCCCACATATTAATCTGTCTAATATATCCCACATATATATCTGTCCAATCTATCCCACATATTAATCTCTAATATATCCCACATAAATATGTCAAATATATCCTACATATATATCTGTCCAATATATCCCACATATTAATCTCTAATATATCCCACATATATATCTGTCTAATATATCTCACATATTAATCTGTCTAATATATCCCGCATATTAATCTGTCTAATATATGCCACATATATCTGTCTAATATATCCCGCATATTAATCTGTCTAATATATCCCACATATATATATATTACCAATATATCCCATATATTAATCTGTCTAATATATGCCACATATATCTGTCTAATATATCCCACATATTGATTTGTCTAATATATCCCACATATTGATTTGTCTAATATATCCCACATATATATATCTGTCTAAGATATCCCACATATTAATCTGTCTAATATATCCCACATATATATCTGTCTAATATATCTCACATATTAATCTGTCTGATATATCCCACATATATATCTGTCCAATATATCCCATATATTAATCTGTCTAATATATCCCACATATTAATCTGTCTAATATATCCCATAAATATATTTTTAATCGATAAAAAAAGATCGGATTAATTGTACTAGTGGCATATGTATGACATATAAATTGTGGCATATATATCAAAGATAATTTGTGGCATATATATAACAGATAATTTGTGGCATAGGTTTAACAGATAAATTGCGAAGAATTTGATGATGCCAAAGGGGTAATCAGAATTCCTGTATCGAAGAAGAACACACAAACAACAAAACATACACATATAACTAAAGATCGAGTAACACGAACCCCACTCAAAACCGGACGTGTGGCATTTCCCGATTGTCTTTATACCCAGATGTTTTCGTCCCTTCAAGCCAATATACAGATAAAAGTAATGTTTTAAATATCTTCTGAGTAATTCTAATTATTGACCAAGTGCAATGAAATTTTGTTGAAAAGTAATTTTTCGTTTAATTGACTTACAAAATGGGAATCATATCCCAATGTATCAATAATATGTTAGTTTGTTTGGTGGTGTTTAACGCCACTTTCAACAATATTATAGTTATATCGTGGCGGTCAGTTGTATTGGTCACTGACAAGCTTTATCACGTAAATGTTATACACCTTGCACCTTACATATTTTGTTACTATGATATAGAAATAAGAAGACATTTTGAATGTTTTACTGAAAATTTCCTGACGAGGCTTAAAGGAATATTGTCTACGATTTTGTTGAACATTTTTAACTGTCCATAAATGATTTATTTAAGCTATCATTAAACAGTGAAATGCTGCAAAAGATACGATTGGTGTTCTTTTTTTGACAAAAAAGACCCAAAACTATCGTGAACGGAATTATTGTCCAGGATGACAAAAATTCAAAGTGAAAGTAACAGCGCCACCTATAAAAAACGGAAGTTCGGAACTCTCGGGGTTTTAGCTTTGAGGTAAGGAAAATACTGTTAAGATTCAAAGACTTCAAATTGTCACGCTCGTTTAATGTTGTTCGAATCTTAACGTTTCGTAGAGTATTCGCCAATAATTCGGTGTTTAAATTTCAATTTATGAAGGTCAGTACGGAAAACGACATAATTTTGGATATGAAAAATTACGGTTTTGGTAAACAATATGCCTTTAAGGGGACACAACTCGATGGATAACCCAAACACATACTATGTAGAGTAAGACAATATGTTTTAGTTTAAACATATTTTATTTGCTCAAATATGCAAAAAGGATAAGACACAAGTTAAACAAACTTATGAAGTCTTCTCCTATATACAATAAGTTACAACATTATTTGATAGACCATGCATCCATATGAATATGTATTATATTAATATGTGTAAATTAAAGAACAGAGAATGAAGAAAGGAATTAGAGAAAGAGAGAGAGGGGTCGGTGGTGATGGTGTGTGTGATTGTTCATTTGGTGAACCACTTAAACAAGAAACCTTTCAGACCTCTTTATATATTCAAACACGTGCTTAAAAATAATTTCGTTATGTTCATTTGAAAGAATAGGATTACCACTGGTTAAAAGCTTGAGGTCTATAGCACAGTCATTATGTAGCCAGTTGAGATTGTGAAACAATTTATATCTCATATTTGCATAATGGGAACAATCAAAGAAGAAGTGATACGAGTCTTCACGGTTGGCCCCACAACGACAAGACGGATCTGAAACTATATTTACTTGAAAAAAAATCATAATTTAAGAAAGAAGCAAAACATCGAAGTTGGGTTAATGCAATATTAAGTTTTCGAGGTCCAATTTTGAAATATTTAGGAACTTGTCTAATATCTTTCTGTTTTCTTAATTCAGTTTTAAATTTTGCAATAGATTCTATATTTCGAAGAGATGGATTTAAGCTATTCCATTGACGTATTGTTGAGGGAATAAATGAGTCACAAGTAATCGATAATCTGCAAAATGGTATTATATCATTTCCATTACGCAATGGATAAACGATTGTACTTTGAATCGTTGGAGGAATTAGGTCACAAAGATACCTGGGTGCATTATTATTTTGAATATTATAAAACATTTGTAATTTTCTCCTTTTTCTTCTTTCTGTCAATGATTACCAGCCTAACTCTTTATAAATTAGAATAGAACTAGCAAATATTGGAAGACCAGTAACGATTCTAGCAGCCTCAAGTTGCAACTGATCAAGTTTATAAGAATTTCTCACTCCACAATTATCCCATACTTCACTAGCATATTCAAATTCAAAAATTGGTCTCATATAAACTAAATAGAGTTTCTCTAGATTTTTCCTGGAAAGTTTATATTTTAACTTTCGAAGAACATTCAGGTGTTTGTAAATACTTGATAATATATTTTCTATATGTGTATTCCATTTAGCATCGCTGCTGAATGTAACTCCTAAATGTTTATGAGAATTTGTAATTGGAATAGTTCTTCCATTAAATGTAAAATTTAGTTCTGGAATTTCCGTATTTGAAAATAGCATAATTTCTGTTTTATCCGGGTTAAAAGACATCAACCATTTCTTTGACCATTCATCCAGCTCTTTCAAGTCGTGATCAATCACAGTTTTTATCTGTAATTCATCACGACTGGAATAGCTGAAGGAAGTGTCGTCCGCAAAAAGTCGGCTAAGAGAGATTAGATTCTCAGCAATATCGTTAATATACAAAATAAATAATAGAGGACCAAGTACTGAACCTTGAGGTACACCAGCTGAATCATTGCAGAGTGAAGAAGATGAATTGTTTATTACTACCCTCTGTGTCGATCTTGCAGGTAACTAGAGAACCAACTTAATAAATAGCTATCTACACCGTATGATTTAATTTTGTGCAACAACCCTTTATGCCAATCTTTGTCGAACGCTTTAGAAAAATCACAGAATACAAAACAGCTAATTTCCTTTTTTTCTAGTGAATTTAGAATGCAGTTGTACATTTCTAATAGTTGGTGTACGGTTGAATATTTTGGGTGAAAACCAGATTGATATTCATAAATTAACTTGTTTCTTTGCAGATGGTTAAAAACATATTTATAGATAACACGTTCCATTATTTTTCCAACAAAGCTTATGAGAGATATAGGTCTATAGTTAGACGGTAATGACTTGTCACCTTTTTTAAATATAGCAATCACATGTGCAATCTTTCAGCTGGTTGGATATTTACATTGTAAAAGAGATTTATTAAAAATTATTTGAAGAGGGACTGCTATTTTTTCAGGACATTTTGTGACTGATTATATCAGGTCCCGACGCTTTATTAGGATTTAAAATTTTAATAATATCAACAATCTCATCTGTTGTAATGACTATGTTTCGCAGAAAATTATTGGTCCTATGTTCAATATCTGGAAGAGGAATATTGGCATCTTCCAAAGAAGATATAAAACTAAAATATTTATTTAGTAATTCACACTTCTCGTCGTCTTCGTAAACTACCTCATCTAGTCCTTTATCCTGAATTATATTTTGGAGAGGGGGTATATTACTACATCCTTTATTAGACTTAATTAGCATCTTCATTATTTTCCCGTAAGTTTTTGGATTTGATATATTTTCTAAGATTAAAGAATCTAAATTTTGTTCGAAATGTTCTTTAGCTGTCTTTTTTAAATTATTAACTTTGTTTCTCTGTTTCTTGTATTTGTTGATATCTGATTGTTTGTTATATTTTTTGCTGTCCTACGAATACGTTCTCGTTTTCTAATTTCTCTTCTGAGTTCACTATTAAACCATGGTCTATCGCTATTACGTACAGTGACCATTTTGGTTTGAATGCACTCCCTTGCGACTCCGAGGAATGTGTCGGTGAAGGTATTACACATTTCATCAACATCCTCCAAGTCAGAAAGTAATGCGTTCCAATCGACGGTATCGAGTTTGCTTGAAAGATTTCCATGGTCAGTTCGTTCATATAACCATACTTCTCTTTGAAAAGATCTGGTTTGAAATTTAGGACAGTCTATAAAAATTATTGATGCATCATGATCACTAATATCAGACGGGACTTTCAAAACATCAGAATAAGAATAATGCACAGAATCGCTTATTATAATAGGGTCAAGTAATGTACTGCTGTATTCCGTAATTCTCGTGGGCTTTTCAATAACATTCGTCAAATTAAACAAATTCATGGTGTCAATCAATTTATTATTACGAGAAGAAAATAAATCTGAATTCAGGTCACCTGTTAGTATTATGTTTTGATTAATCTGATAACCCATCCCTATAGCATGATTAAGTCGTGTCCAGTAGTCGGCGTCTGTCCATTCAGGTCTATATGTACTACATAATAAAAATCTTGTACCTTTACCTTGTATTTCTACCCAGATGGATTCATCAATGTGATTTTCGAGTTCGTGCTTACGGATAACTGAAATATAATCTTTGGAGTAAATAAGTAGACCCCCGCCTGCATTGTTGCGATCTTTACGGATTATATTTTTTGAAAAGGAATCAATCTCAATATCATTATTACTGATGTTTGGATGTAAATGTGTTTCTGTTACAGCAATAATATCAAATCCGTCAGTGAAATTATTAAGAAAATCTAATTTATTCCGCGCACTGCGAATATTTATGTTACATATTGAAATGGAATTATCACTAACACTTGAATGATTATCTAATTCTGGACCTGGATTAACTGCAACGTTACCAATGATTAGGATATATTGTAATACAAACAACAGAAAAACAATGTCTATATTAGGATTTAGGCTTTGAAGCAGAGAGAGCGAGACGACGAGAAATGTACATCGAAAATTAGTAAGTAGTATTTCTTGATAAGTGTATACAGGAAAATTAAACTTAAAAGGTCTACGGTTTCCCGTTATGCGTATATGAAATAGTCCGATGACTGCCAATATGTTGTCCACCGGTCTACAACACGTAACTAGCATTTTATATAAAATATGTAGAGATATTTTATTATAATTAAAAGATTGACATTATCATTACATTATTATGAACGACTGATTTATCTATTTAAATAATTTTTTTGCATATTTATTTTCAAATTTATTTATTTTTGTATGTAAAGCATATTACTACATTTATACCTTTAGAATTATTAACAGGTCTCAGTATACCTTGATAACATAAACGATTTTAATTACCAAGGCAATCTGTTTGACATGAACCCTTCTGGGAGAAAAGTGAATTATATTTTTAAAAAGTGGGAGAAACGTGAATAAACCTAATTCTATAGCAGTAAATTAAATTTTTCATCATTTAAAACTAATAATGTAAATTTACTATACATTAAAGTTATTGATTTTATTCATATTAAATGATATTAAATAAACAATTATGAAAGTGATAGTTTATTTGTACTTATTATAAGACAGCATCAAGCACGGAAACTTCATTTTGTATTCACTGATCAATGTGATCATACATCTTTCTATCTAGGATGATGCGTACTGTGTCACTGATATGTTTTCTCATAGAATTTAAGAAATATAAAACACTTGAATTGTTGAATCATTTTACACAAGTGAACCCTCCCTGTCAAATGAAGAATTCTGTTTTTAGAACATTAATAGGACGTTCACGTGTTAGATGTGGAGGTTTGTGCGATTCCAATTCATTCGGAAGGTGTGGTAGTTTTATCTGGGACCAGGACAGCCGGACATGTATGTTACATTCAAACACTATATTTCCGGGAATCAGTCCATACACTGTAACAACAGGAAGTGGATGGAGCACGTACAGTAAAACTCGAAAAGGTAATTGTGGATTGAGGTTAAACGATCAGGATTTTTTTTTTATTATTCCGTCTATATGGAATCCCTCTTAGGTTAGGTGTACTTGATACAACATTATGTGATAAAGTTTGTCAGTGACTTGCGGCAGGTCGGTGGTTTTCTCCGGGTATTCCGATTTCCTCCGCCAATAAAACACCGCCATTATATAGGTGAAATATTGTTGATAGTGGCGTTAAATAACATAACCCTAACCCTAGGTTAAACTGTCAGGATTTTTTAATATTCCGTCTATTTTGTAAATATGTAGTAGTGCCCCTCGGTTTTCTTTAACGTTTATTCATGACAGCAGGAGCTGACCGGTAATACCCCGCCCTACATACTGGTCTGGAAACCTTTGAGGTAGTTTTTCTGCACTCCAATGAGCAAATTACTTGAAAAAATGAATTCTAGCGGAGTTTCACTGCTGTTTTTATAGCGGAGTTCTCTTACGTCTTTATAATGGAGTTTCACTGAAGTCTTTATAGTGGATTTTCACTGACATTTTTATAGTGGAGTTTCACTGACGTCTTTATAATGGAGTTTCGCTGACATCTTTTTAGTAGAAATTCACTGACGTATTTATAGTGTAGTTTCACTGACGTATTTATAGTGGAGTTTCACTGACGTCGCTATAGTGGAGTTTTACTGACGTCTTTATTGTGGAGTTTCACTGACGTCTGATATAAATCTGTTGAGGTGTAAATACATACCGCCATATTTTTATAATAACCCAAATGGATATAAAATGAAAGGAATGCTTGTGAATTTGTCAGAGAATTTTCAAATTTATTGCAATTTATGTCATATACATGAATATCATAATTTAGGTAGTATTTTGTATTAGTTAATATGATGCAGGTGCAACCTGAAATGTTCCCAAAGAACAGTAATTGTTTTTCCTGTTTACAACATATCAAGCTGAAAAATAAAACCCCCTAAAACTTCAAACTCCGGAAGTTTTCGTATCCGCTACCGAACATTGCTTCATTTTTATTTGAAAAAAAAATCGACTAGAGTTCCGGTTTAGGTCACGTGATTTTTCTTTTAAATTATTTTCGGTATGGCAGCCATATTGTTGATCATTTTTAAGTGTCATAGTACCTGTGCATAGTTCTACCATTAACGCTCCCTTCAGGAGCGTATTATTATTTGATGTCTCGTGTAGCATATCTTGTATATGTCAGACGACTTAATATCAATAAAGTTCTGAAAGTTCTGAAGTTCTGACGTCTTTATACTGGAGGTTTACTGACGTCTTTATACTGGATGTTTACTGACGTCTTTATAGTGGAGTTT
This sequence comes from Gigantidas platifrons, assembly GCA_002080005.1. NCBI lineage: Eukaryota > Metazoa > Mollusca > Bivalvia > Mytilida > Modiolidae > Gigantidas > Gigantidas platifrons. The sequence continues at coordinate 193,686 of MJUT01013816.1, forward strand.
CTCTGACGTCTTTATAGTGGAGTTTTACTGACGTCTTTATAGTGGAGTTTCACTGGCGTCTTTATATTGGAGTTTCACTGACATCTTTATAGTGGAGTTTCACTGACGTCTTTATAGTGGAATTTCACTAACGTCTTTATAGTGGAGTTTCACTGACGTCTTATATAAATCTGTTGAGGTGTAAATACATACCGCCATATTTTTATAATAACCCAAATGGATATAAAATGGAAGGAATGGTTGTAAATTTGTCAGAATTTTCAAATATATTGCAATTGATGTTATATACATGTATATCTTAATTTAGGTAGTATTTTGTATTCGTTAATATGAGGCAGGTGCAACCTGAAACGCTCCCGAAGAACAGTAATTGTTCTTCCTGTTTACAAAATATTAAGCTTAAAAATAAAACAACCTAAAACTCCGGAAGTTTTCGTATCCGCTACCGAACATTGCTTCATTTTTATTTTTTTTAAAAATCGACTAGAGTTCCGGTTTAGGTCATGTGATTTTTCTTGTAAATTATTTTCGGTTTGGTAGCCATATTGTTGATCATTTTTAAGTGCCATAACTGTGAATATTTCTACCATTAACTCTATTTCAAGAGCGTATTATTATTTGATGTCTCGTGTAACACATTTTGTACGACTTAATATCAATAAAGTTCTGAAAGTTCTGAAGTTCTGACGTCTTTATACTGGAGGTTTACTGACGTCTTTATAGCGGAGTTTCTCTGACGTTTGTATGGTGGAGTTTCACTAACATCTTTATATTGGAGTTTCACTGACATCTTTATAGTGGAGTTTCACTTGCGTCTTTATAATGTAGTTTCACTGACGTCTTTATAGTGGAGTTTCACTGACGTCTCTATAGTGGAGTTTCACTGACCTATTTACAGTGTAGTTTCACTGACGTCTTTATAGTGGAGTTTTACTGACGTCTCTATAGTGGAGTTTCACTGGCGTCTTTATAGTGGAGTTTTACTGACGTCTCTATAGTGGAGTTTTACTGACGTCTTTATAGTGGAGTTTTACTGACGTCTCCATAGTGGAGTTTTACTGACGTCTTTATATTGTACTTTTTCTGACGTCTTCGTTGTGGAGCTTCTCTGACGTCTTTATAGTGGAGTTTCATTGACGTCTCCATAGTGGAGTTTCACTGGCGTCTTTATATTGTACTTTCTCTGACATCTTCGTAGTGGAGCTTCTCTGACGTCTTTATAGTGGAATTTCACTGACGTCTTTATAGTGGAGTTTTGCTGACGTCTCTATATTGGAGTTTCACTGACGTCTTTATAGTGAAATTCTACTGATGTTTTTATAGCGGAATTTTATTGGCGTCTTTATATTGTACTTTCTGTCACGTCTTTATGGTAGAGTTTCACTGACGTCTTTATAGTGGAGTTTCACTCACGTCTTTATAGTGTAGTTTCATTGACGTCTTTCTAGAGGAATTTCACTGACGTCTTTATGGATGTTATTTTATGCATTGGTGATTTCAGGCCCTTTTAGTTTCTTCCACTCAAAGGCTTTTTGATAATTTTACTTTGAGCATGCCTGATAAAGGTTATTCCACAAACGTGCTTAAAGGAAAACTCCATGGTCTTAATAATTTAGCGTGAATATTTAAATGACAGTAAATAAAAGACATTTGTGTTAATGAATGTTAAAAATAGTATACCGTAAGGCACAATTTGGTGATTGAAGTTGCCTGTTGCACCAAACAATAGGGATCGCCATTTTTTAGCACTCTGCAATGTGAGGAGACAAGGGACATAATTCATTCTCGGATTATACCTGCAATTAAAGCTTTTCCGAAAGAGCCGTGACGTCACAATAGCGGTATCGTACATTATATCAGCATTGATCAGTTGCAATTTTATCATTAAAAATTATGTGATTCGTAAAATAACGTCGTATATATTTATATTTTAATATTTACAAAATCATTATGACTTCATGTTAATCATTTTATTGCACCAACGAAAAGGGTAAGTATGAGAACTGAATTTGTTTGTGTAATTACCGATCAGGACAGGACTACCTGTCAACACATGATCATCGATCAGTGACCTCGAAAAACATGGTAAAGTACGACATCATTGGGGACATGAAAGAAAAAAAAACATTTGTAAGCGTAAAACGAGTTGAAACTGACAGTTGTTTAACCTACGGCCAATCACGTAAAATATGAAATTATACGTAGACCACCACCCCCCACCCCGATCCAATTAAAAAATGTTTTTTGAAAATGTAACATGGCATGGGAATACTAAGAACAAAATTAGAACGATATGTAATTATAAACATTGTCTAGCAGTTGATCTGATATTAAAACATAGCCAAACGGGCACGGTGTTGGGAAGTGTCAGATACATGTTATTTTTTCAACTACCATGATCTGTCTCCGTGACGTCACATGAAGAGGTGTCATGACCACTTACACAACGATAGGAAATTCCAAATATTCATCTTTCTAATTGGGTATGTTAATGTTAATAAAGGTGTTTTTTTAAATAATAAGTTATTTACGAATAAAAAGTATTAATGAATTGAATTAAAACAACCTTTTAACTGACTGGAGTATTTCTTTAACTTTGTTTCTACGTTTTGAATAGATGAATGTATAATTATTTCAACACTGTTTAATGATTATTTTATATGAATTCCTCCTTTCAGAGATATTTGATGTTCCGCAACTTTCCGGAATTGATACTAAAATAATACGTGTATATACCTTTTTTATAAGGGTTATTTCCCTTTCGACGGTAAAAGTTGTATCCGGTCTAGAAAGAACAGTGGATATTTGTAAGCGTTTGATACTTATGAAAAAAAATCGAAGGATAGTTTTATAGCAAATATATCATTTACGGGTCGTTATAATTACATTATAATTATGTTATGATATGTTATTGTGATTGTGATGGAAGTGGACAATTTTGCCCCACCTAAAAGGGCCATAAGTCTTGTGAAACTTATAATTTTTTAGAACCAAAGGTGAAAAAGAATATATTGGTCTGTCAGAACGGACATAAAGGATGTCTAACGGTCTGTTGTAAAGACTTTAATTTTATTAGAATTTGACTTTGAGCGTACCTGATGAAGGTTATTCGTGCTAAATTAGATATCTACTTTTTTATTTGACACATTCAATTTCACAGGTTCTAGACTAATATTTTATATTTATTGACTTTATACAGTAGCGATAAAGTTATTGATTATACAATTAATGACTTTGGATGAGGTTAATACTACGATTTATCAACCCCAGATAATCAGATCTTTGAGATTGATAAATCGTGGTATTAACTGAAATCCAAAGTCATCAATTGTTTTATTATATGAGTAAATCCGATGTTAGTAACAAAATGTCGCGAAAAGGAAAACAACTTGGGGTAGACATAAAACAAGAAGATGTATTACAAGCTGTTATTAGGAAAACGCTGGTTTGATAGCAAAACCGCTTCTTTAAATATCGACCAATCAGATAATACATTTTCAAAATAAGCAACATGGACTTTCCCTGTTACTATTTTTGGATACACGCTACAGTGCTCAAAAGTAATGTTAACCTCGTGTGCACTTTTGAGCGGTGATAATCGCATTTTGATATGGAGAGTGAAGTAGTGTTTTGTCCAAACAGAATCTAGGCTATTAATAGTCATATAATAAAGCTGTTTATCGCCAAATGAGCATGTTTTTCTTCCAGATATATCATGGCGTGAACAAGCTATATTCGATGAAATAATAATGATATCCACTTTGTTCTAGAAAAACTTGCTTCATTGAATTTTTAAAGTGCTAGCAAATCGAACCACCAGTAGACATGTCGCTCCTCCCAGACACAGTACCCTTATTCTTAGTCAACCAGTCTTTACTCTTTCACGCCAACGCGTCATTGCTCTTCCACGCCAACGAGTCATTGCTCTTTCACGCCAACGAGTCATTGTTATATCTCGCCAACCAATCTTTGATTCGCCGTTCCTCGCCAGCCATTCTTAGCTCTTTCTTCTTAATGCCACGCGCTTAGCGGAGAAGTAATAAATACTTATTTTATAGTATTTGCCTCCCTCCCCCTCCGCCCCCACAATCGAGGAAAGCACGATTACCATTACACCACCGATGTGGTTTGTTTGACAGTAAACATAATCAGTTAAAATAAATGATAACTCGCCATCCATATCATTAGTCATATCAAATGAAATATTTTACCACAAAAACATAATTTAATGTGTTGCTTGACTAATAAGCCATAATGGTCACAGTTGGTTGAATTTTTATCTGTATCTACTAGATAGCATGTCCTTATAGTTTTGTTTTCTGATTTTGTTTTGGTAAAATTATTGATTTCTTAACAAGTCTTCATCACTGATATACATGGGTTCGCTACCTCGATACACAGGGGTTTCTTTTACCAGTCAGTTCCTTATTTTGTCGATGATGTGTCAATTTTCCCTCTGATCTTTATACGCGATAATATACAATTTTAGATGTTCATGAAAAAATAATTTACATTGTCAATTGTCAAATTGAGAAAAGAGTTATTTCCTAGGTCCCGAAAGTCCTGGAAATAATTGATAATTATCAATATTAACTTTTTATGAAGGAGATAATGGTATTATCATACTTCAATGGGGCACCTGTCATTGAGGTCACTAATATAACTGACAAATCCACGATGAACAGACTATCCTTGATGTGCATTGCTTGAAAGGGACTTAAAATGTCTTGTTTACTAATTGTAGAATGTCAAGCGGTCGCATATGACTATGATCTTGAAACAAACACCTGTTTGAAACTATTGGAATCGACCAGTGGTGTCACATGGAAGGCAGCCCGGATCGTATGTCAACCAGATGGCGGTGACCTCATCAGCATCCTAACAAAGGAAAAATGGGAATTCGTGATTAATTATATACGATGTATGTTATAATAGTAGTCTGTTTACGTTCGGGATTATTTTTGTCAATGGTGGGTGTCTTGAAAGAAGCAGGGATTACTCATTCCTTGCGAGTACATCTTTCAATAACGTGATTTTTTTTGTGCGAACTCTGTTGCTCATGTTTTTAGTTCTCTGTAAGGTTTTTTTCATCACGTGTCTGGTGTGCCAAGTATTGATGGTTTCTCTGGACTGTCCATTCTTGACTAACGTTTATATGAACAGAAGCTTGAAAAAAAAATTGTTTTGTTTTTATCAAAAGAAGAAAAAAGTATGGAAAGTATTCTTAGACGACTGCAAAAATTACTAAAACATTTCTGTGGTAAAATATCGTGCTGCTATCGTCTACAGACAGAATGGTGTCTGTGTGGTAACTTAATTTCTAGTGGACAGATCCTTCTGAATATTAAGCATAATAATATATGGCACTGAATAAAGGTTGATCTTTATTTTAGGTATTATAACATTACCCAAATCCTAACAAGAGGCTCAAAGGTGTAAATATTCATGATTATGTTATTTGTACATGGAGGGCTAAGTTTGCTGTTCTTTTTAAATGAATACCATGGGGGAAATTCCTTTCTGATTATGGATACCGTTATTATTTTATTATTGCCGTTTTTGACATAAAGGTGACCCGTAAAGAGGAAATATAGAATGTCTAGCTCTTCCATTTTTGAACCAATGGGTTATCGACGGGCCAAGCAAATTTTCTGTTGTTTACATACCACCTCTA
>MJUT01013816.1:265660-293087 GCA_002080005.1 Gigantidas platifrons
ATTTTATAATTATCATCTATACCAGTAATCAATTTCACGGTACTGTAGATACATTTGTTTTTCATGTGTGACGTTACTTTCCAAGTGTAATGAGGGCCGGGGTGAGTTAGGTAGTTGGATTACCTAACAACTCATACAAGCCTATAGCTATCACCAATATGGCGTGGGTTCCCGCGCGGCTTTGTAAATTGCGACAAAGGGTGCACTCGACTCGCAGCCGCAAGTGATAAAGCTTACCAGTTGCTTGCCCATGATCGGTGGTTCTGTCCGGGTACTCCGGCTTCTTCTACCACTAGAACTGATCACCATGATATATCTGAAATAGTGCTGAAAGTGGCGGTAAACACCAAAAATCAAATCATCCAAATGTAATGAATTTCACCTGTAGTTTTGTTGTCATATCAGTTTTAAACTTCTTTTAATTGTGAAAACGCTTGAGTGGGAGATAATAATTCGTTTTATTAATATTTAATTATGATTTCATAACCTGATATTTTGTAATCAATCCGACTTTGTTCAGATTGGAATGTTATTTTAGCAATGAAACAAATTATTGATGAATGTCAATTTGCTGTATTCCACCTATTCACACCATCTAAAATTCAAGAAGGGGGCGTTGTGGCCGTGATTGTATGGTAGTTGGAATTACAACTACATATGCAATCAGGGCCTATCACCACTGATGTTGTGAGTTCGAATTTCAAACAGGGCGAGGTGTACAACATTATGTGATAAAGTATGTTAAGGTCCTCCGGTTTCCTCTACAAATAAAACTGACCTTACGATATAACTGAAATATTGTTGAAAGTGACGTTAAACACCATCAAACAAAGAACATAAAATTTAAGACAAGACACACATCTATTAAAGTCCCACCTATTGATTTACAAAATATAGATACAAATAAACACAGAAATAGTAAAAACATCCAAGAGCCACTCTGCCAAGAGTTATGGGAGACTATTAAGTTTACTTTTTCTTACACGAGAAGATGAGTGCTCTGTAATTTTCAACTGTTGCCAGTTTTGGTAATCACTGTTCGGTCTCCGTCTCTCATAAGTTGTTCTATCCGAACTGTCTTGTTCAATCCATTGTGTCCATGAGGTTTAAGCTTTATCCTCAACACAAAGTTTGATATATTTACCCAGATGCTTGTTTTTATATAGCTAAAAGCAACCCTTCGATGTTATCACGAATATGTGGGTCGCCGCCATTGTCTAGTATAACCTTCACAATATCAGGGGACAGCACATGTTTAAATGCGCACAAAAGTGCCGTACGCCCTTCGATATCTTGTACGTTTGGATAAGCCTTGTAAAAAAGGAGAAGTTTTATAACTGTATCTCGCTTCTCGCCTTCGTCTTAATAATAAAGCACCTAGGTATATTTGTGATTTAATTCCTCTAACGATTCAAAGTACAACCGTTTATCCATTGCGTAATGGAAATTATATATAATACCATTTTGCTGACTATCAATTACTTGTGACTCATTTATTCCCTCAACAATTCGTCAATGGAATAGCTTAAATCCATCACTCCGAAATGTGAAATATATTCCAAAATTTAAAATTGGATTAAGAAAACAGAATGATATTAAACTAGTTCCTAAATATTACGAAATTGGACCTCGAAAACCAAATATTACATTAATGTTTTGGGTTTTTTTTAAATTATGATTTGTTCCAAGTAAATATAGTCTCAGATCCGTCTTGTCGTTGTGGAGCCAATCGTGAATATTCGTATCACTTCTTCTTTGAGAGTTCCCATTATGCAAATATGAGATATACATTATTTCACAATCTCAGCTGGCTACCTAATGATTGTGTTATAGGCCTCATACTTTTAACCAGTGGTAATCCTATTCTTTCAAATGAAATGAATGAAATTATTGTTAAGGACGTGTTTGAATATATAAAGAGGTCTGAAAGGTTTCCTGTTTAAGTGGTTAATTAAATGAACAATCACACACATCATCACAACCAACTCTCAACCCCCTGTCTTATCCTTATTGCACATTCGAGCAAATAAACTCAAGTTACAAACACAGAGATAATATAGGAAATGTCTTTAATGTCACCTTAGATAACATGACCTTAAGCAAAAGATAAGAATGTGTACATTGCACCTATCAATTACCAGATATAACTTCACCAAAATGAATAATGCATTCATCTTCTGTTTACTTTTGTGTTTGGGCAGTATGTTTTTAATAGAGGGAAAGAAACGTATATTACTGAATGATCCTGACGTTGTAGCAGAACGAATGAATCGTTTTGAACAGACAGTGGCGCAACTAAAAGCTGATAATTTACAACTGGAACAGAGGCTACAACAGAACACACATCATATTCAAACCTTACAATCTTCACTACAAAGTATGTATTCTAAAACAGTAGCTTTTCATTTTATTGCTCGTGATGTAACTAGATTAACAGCACCCCGGGATTTAGTGGGGTTCTTGTTACTCGATCTTTAGGTTTATGTGTAATGTTTTGTAGATCGTTGTTTGTCCTTTTGTGCTTTTTTCTTTTGGCTATTGTGTTGTCTATTCTTCTTCAATTTACCGATTCCTATTACCCCTTTGGTATCTTCCAACTCTTCTTTCTACAGGCCATTTAATTTGCAACTGCCATTGCAATCAGTCGCTACCACATCTAATGTTGTGAATGCTGATCTCGCTCATAGCGAGGTGTACGCGATACAGCTTTCTTCCGTGGTGTGTTTAAAGACCAGTATATTCTGTTATTCTATTCACTTTCAGAAGCCATTGAATAAATCTTCCTCATACAAATTTAACACATTTCAGGCACGCATATAGAGGAATTCTTAGCAGTGGTAATGAAAAAAAGATATATATCTAACTTCGTGCGTTCGATGCGCTTCTGGAATAACCTTCATCAGGTACGCACAGCATTGAGATTGGAAAGCAAAATAATTTGAAATACCAAAGGCCCCATAAGCAGGATAGCCAAAACAACTTGAGTTTCTATTATTTCTGCTAAGACAAATCTGTGTGTTTGTAAAGACAATCTCTCTGATATTAACCTTTAAATATTTCAGATGGCGGAAGTACATATATCAGGTGGGGAAGAACTGTTTGTCCAAATAATTCTACAGAACTGGTATATGCAGGTAGGTCATTATAAATGTACATGTACTTTATACACATAACTAGTCAACAATGAAGAAGGAAAAAACAATCATCACAATAGACCCTTATTACCTTAAAGATATTTCAGTAGATTAAGATAATATACCTTGTAAATGTGCAAACAGAAACGGTATGATTATATATCGACAAAGACATTTTATGCTAAACATTTGCCTCAGCAGACACTGATAACATTTAGGATGGACAAAATTTATATTAGACAACCTTTACGTTAGACAACATTTAAGATAGACAACATGTCTTTTTTCTTGCTACAAGCTCAAGGTTAAGTATTATGTAATGAATTATCAGAGCTTTGTCATCATTAAAGATATCATGAATAACAACAACAGTGTTGGCACTCTTTGGGAATTTGAAGAGTTCGAAACCAGAATCAGATTTAAATTTTCATATTTTATTTTAATTTCAATAATAACTTAACGATGCATTAACGGATAATGCCCGTTTTTCTTGGTTTCGTCAAGTTCGAGATATGACCGATATTGGCCTGGGTCTTATATTTTGTGCACATGCGTATGTAGTCTTAGTGGTTTTGTTGTGTGTGAATTAATAACGAAATCTGTCTCAGGTTGTAGAATCTGTATTTGTGGTGGAATATTCAACAGTATTTAATTAATTACTACAACATTTGTTTGACCTTGCAACTACACGTTGAATATAACATAAGTAAGACACAAAGGAAGATAACTCAAATTTGAACATGTCAAAAATACTTGTGCTGTTTTAAATCAAATATAACTAATTTGAACCAAACAATAAACTCGTCTTGTTTTGTTTTTCATTAAATCATAATGAAATACTCATTTTGGAAAAAAAGTCCAATGTGTAATTATAAGTTTGTCAGCTACTTATTATAAACGCATCTATATGTAAAACTTAACATTTACAAGACATCTCCAAGATAACATAATATAAATAAGTCAACCAAATAAAGTAAGCATAAGCATATCAAAAGCAAAAAAGTAAAATATATAATTAGTAGAACTATAAAATCACAATATCTTACCCCACATGAGGTGTAAAGGTCTCTGTATAAATACAATCTAGACAACTCAGTGGAAACCTATGTAACAAAGTAGCAAATTATAAGTATTGCACTCAAATATCCACCCTGAAAAAAATCATAAAAAAATATGGCAATGTAAAAATCGTTGCTTCTCATTATTTCAATTATGTTGTTGCCCTTTAAATGTTATATTTTAAATCTGTGACTTAACTGCATGATAATATGGAACATTTGATAATTAAGCTCAAATTAATTTTATTAGTTTTAAAGGCTATTGTATTCACTGAATAAAAAAACAAAAGTGGTTTCATATTTTGTATAACTGTTTGCTTTTTAGCGTTATATTAACATAACAATTCCAAACATGAAAAAAGGGGGTAGGCGAAAGAGGTAGGTAACATTAGGTTAAGCAAATTATTTTGAAAGGTTGGACCTTTAATAGCGAGCATCGCAAGATGCGAGCTAAACAACATGTGTGTAAGGAGATGAATCAATATATGGTCAATACCAACTGAAATGGATTCTAAGTTTCGGCATAGAATAGACATACGGAGTGAAGTACAAGTGGAAATAGCCTTTTGAGTTGAATAAAAAATAACTATCCAGTTTAAAAACAGCCCAAAAAAATTAGAAAGGAAACTGTACAGCTTCTTTACATGAAACGATTAATTTATTTAAATAATTGACAATCGTAGTTTCAGAAACTGATATATCTGAAAAGGGCAAAGCACAACAACGAGCAACAACGGGCTTATAATACTTTCCCGGCGGGAAGTACCGATCAGCATGTTACTTTCCCGTGCGTTTTTTTTTACTTTCCCCTGGAAACGGGAAATGGAAATTTGCATGCACTAATAAGTCATGTGTTTCATGACAAAATAAAGATTTTCTACAATCAATACAATATTTAAAGTAAAAGTTCCTATTTTATGTTTTTAAAGTCTCTTAACTTTAACCTTTCAATTTATGAAAAATGATACTTTTATGTCTTAATTATTTAATGAAACTGGTATTACCTCAATTTACCTGTAAATTTGCAATACCTTATTTATAATTATTTTATATTACTACATGTCACGTGATCTGAATAAAAATGAAGTGTTTTCTATCGTTGCAAAATAATATGGATTTTGGATAGTTGCAAATTGTGTTTGGAGCCTAAATTCAGCAAACGTGAATATTGTCTTGATTGCTATTTATTTTTATTCGAAAACTGTAAATATCGGGGGTTTATAACGCCCAATTTCAACTTTTATAGTTTGTATTTTTGGACAAAGAAACGACATTGTAATTTCATTGTGACCAGTCTTGTTATTGCCCTGGGGCAAATACACATGTAATAAGCAGTTCACGACGCTACAATCGAGATTGGACTTTGGACTGGTTGTAAAATCAGCTGATCACGTAGTAAACCTGACCTATTAACCTGTTCACCTTTGTTTGTGTAAATTAAACCAATGACAAAGAATGTCGTTAAAGGAAACTTCGACTCTAATTGCAGAGAGTCGTAAAATTATCGAAGCTGGACAAGACGACAGTGTTAGTTTATTAAATATGATTTTGCGAATAGTCACAAACATTGATGCAAGAATGAAACGAATGGAAACAAACATAGAAAAACGTATTGATGAATTAAAACAATCTATGCTCTCAGTATCAGCCAGAGTTAGGGAGCTGGAAACTTTGACTAAAGACATGAAAATGAAAATATCGGAGTGCGAATCGAGTTGCAACGGCGTCAGCAACCTTTTCGACAAAATTGAAGAACAAACAAAGAAGGTTGAAAATCAAACTAAGTTAAATACTAGAAACCAAATCCAGCAAGATACCAGAATTAAGAAACTTGAAGAACAGCCCCGTGTACAAACAGTTGTGTAACCTGCAGTAGTATCTGAGGAGATAGAGTCTCTTAAATCTAAGATTCTTGATCTTCAGTGCCGCAGTATGAAGAACAATCTAGTTTTCTCCGGTCTAAGATCTAACAAATTTGAAAACTGCGAAAATAAGCTTAGAGACTTTATAAGGCATGAACTCCGAATAGACCACTATATTGAATTTGGAAATGTCCATCGTTTTGGCAAGCCTGGTCGAAATGGCTCCCGTTCCATTGTAGCCCGTTTCATTTATTATAATGATCTCCAATTTGTACTGAAAAACGCTTATAGACTTAAAGGCTCGCAATTTGGCATTAGCGAGCAGTTTCCTGCAGAAATAGTGGCAAGACGGCAAAAACTCTATCCAAAAATGAGAGAGGCCAAACAGCAAAGGCGAGAGGTCGTACTAGTCAGAGATCGTCTCTATATCGATGGAGAACAGTACTTGCCACCAGAGGACAGATTTTTGGAAAGTGAAGATAATATTATCAACCAATCCCCGCCACATGAACCATCCACTAGAACAAATAATGTAAGCAATTTAGCAACACCAGGAAGAAAACCTGTAAAAAGATCAAGAGTGGGTTCCTCGCCGCAACAAACTAACTCACCTGTAGCTTAGGGGTGTCATGGAGAACATCAAAATGTAGAAATAATTAATAGTTTTGAAATAGATACATGTAATGCCACCGATGTTACAGTATCACACGATATGAATGAAAACATTGAACATATTTCAGTACATAGTGATAATGTTGTAAATACATGTACTGTTAATGTTAATGATTTAAATGATACTATTGACACGTCATACTCAAGTCTGACTGAAAGTCCGCTCCCTGACTCTTTAAATATTTTATCCCTAAATTGTTGTGGAATAAAGAAAATCCTGAGTTTGAAAATTTAGTTAGAAATCACGATATTATATGTTTAGTTGAATCAAAGACTGATGACAGAGATGAAATAAAATTGCCTGGGTATACTTTCAAATTAAAAAACCGGAAAAAATTGCAAAAGTTAAATCTGGTGGAATTTTGTTAGGTCTTAAAGACAAATACGAGAAGTTCATATAACCTATTGAAACTGACAGTAAATTTGTTTATTGGTTTAAAGTGAACTCACATTTACTAAATAGTGACACAGATTCAGTTTTTGGAATCGTTTACATACCACCCGCTTATACATCATATTCTTCATGGGATGCTTTCAGTCAGATTGAGAATCAGTTTCTATACTTGTCATCTCAGTATAAATATATTAGCTTGATTGGGGATTTTAATGGAAGAACTTCCGTAGAAAAAGATTATTTTTNTTTCTGGATTTACTTGACATTCCAAGGGAAAGGAAAAATAAAGATTTAGGGAAAAACAGACATGGTGCTCTATTATTAGATTTTTGTAAGGGTAATAATATGTTTATCCTTAATGGGAGATTAAACGGTGACAAGGATGGAAACTTTACATGTAAAGGTACAAGTGTAGTTGACTACTGTATTAGTAATGCACATTATTTAAACAAATTTTACTGTTTAAAGGTTTTAGAATTTTCTAGTTTGTTATCTGATGTACATTGTCCACTATCTATAACTTTACATGGCAATACTTTGCTTGATGATTCTTGCCAAAACAAATCCGAACAGGTTCAAGAGAATGTTGAAAAGGTAAAAAATTGGGACAGTGAAAAATTATTAGATTTTCAAAAAAATATTAATCAAGAAAGAATTAACAACCTTATAATTGAATTATCACTCCCAGAAGACGACATGACCCCCGGCAGTGTTAACTCAATTGTTGAAAATATCGGTGAAATATTTGTAGAAAGTGCTAAAATTACTTTTGGTAATTTTTGTTCAAAGAAAAGTCGACAACGTCAGAAAAAATCAGAAGATAAGCCCTGGTTTAACGTAGAATGTAAATTAGCCCGACAAAATAATAGAAAACTAAGGAGAAAATATAAGAAAAATCGAACTGAAAAAAACAAAGAAGAATTAAATAACTCCGAAAAATATTATAAAAGAACACTAGATAAGAATCAGAAACTGCATAGAAACAAAATATCAAAACAGTTGAGAAATTTACGCACAAATAATCCGAAAGAATGTTGGAAAATACTCAATAGTGTTAAACACAAAAAACAGCCAAATGTATCTATTGAAAATCTCTTACAATTTAAAAAAAAATTTAAATGGTGCTCCATCGAATTTTGATGAAATAGAGATACCTTCTCTGAATGATGATATGATGAACGGACATAATTATAATCTGAATTTATACATCCAAAAAGACGAAATTATAACATGTATTCAAAAATTGAAAAATAATAAGGCAGGGGGTGAAGATGCTATCATAAACGAATACATAAAAACAACTTCAAACCAGTTCATTGATATTTACGAAAAACTATTTAACTTGATTTTCGACACTGGGTTTATTCCTGAGAGTTGGGTTGTTGGAAACATAATCCCTATCTACAAAAATAAAGGAGACAATAATGACCCCAAAAACTTTAGACCAATAACATTAGTTAGCTGTTTGGGTAAACTTTTTACGGCTATTTTGAGTGAGAGACTGAGTAAATATTCTGACGATTTCTTTGTTATGCATGAAAATCAGTGTGGTTTTAGGCAAGGCTATTACAGTTGATAATTTATTTACATTGTATTCATTCTTTGAACTTTTAAAAAGGAAAAAGAAAAAAATGTATTGTGCATTTATAGATTTTGAGAAGGCCTTTGATAAAATCTGGCGGGAAGGATTGTGGTACAAATTGTTAATTAATAATATAAATGGGAAAATGTTAAATGTAATACAGAATATATATAAAGATATAAAATCAAACATTATTTTTAATAACAGTAAATCCGATTATTTTCCATGTGATAATGGCGTCAGACAAAGGGAAAACTTGTCCCCTTTATTATTCGCAATATTTTTGAATGATTTGGAAGATATTTTAGAAAGCCACAATGTTACAGGCCTTCTCACAATTTCACAAGATATTGAAAATATTATGAATGTATATATGAACATATTCTTATTGCTTTATGCAGATGACACCATCCTAATGGCAGAAACCCCTGAAGACCTTCAAAAACAATTAAATATTTTTCATGATTATTGCTTGGCTTGGAAATTGAAAGTAAATATAGACAAAACTAAAATTGTATGCCCTACAAATGGAAGATTACCACAAAATTTACAATTTACATATAGCAACAGCGAAATTGAAATTGTGAAGGAATTTAATTATTTGGGTTTATTATTGACTAAAACGGGAAACTTTAAAAGGGCAATTAAAACACTTGCTGATAAAGGGACCAAAGCAATGTACGAAATCCTGAAAAGAGGAAAATTCCACAATCTTTCTATTTCATGTCAACTTGATTTATTTGATAAAGTGGTAAAACCTATATTACTTTATGGTTGTGAATTATGGGGATTAAGTAACTGTGATATAATGAGAGAGTACATTTGAAATATTGTAAGCTTCTACTAAATCTCAAATCTTCAACTCCAAATTGTATGATTTATGGTGAATTGGGACGCTACCCCCTCTATATAGATATAAAACAGCGGATGGTGTCATACTGGACTAAACTTACAACAGGAAAACAGTCAAAAATTTGCTCTGTTGTGTATCGTTTAATGTACCATTTATGTAATACACAGAATGCTAATTTTTCTTGGTTAAACAGTGTAAAAACTATTTTAGATGAATGTGGTTTTTCGTTTATTTGGGAAACACAAATTTTCATTAGTGAAGTTTGGTTAAAATTCAATATAAAAATGAGATTGCATGATCAGTTCCAGAAGAGATTGCGAGAAACATTACACAATTGTTCTAAAACCCTAAATTATTGCATTTTTAAAGAAACGTTTATCTTTGAACAATATTTTGACATTGATAAACTACTTACATCAGGCAAAGCAAATGACCAAGTGCTTACTTCTTAAGATTTATTCATATTACAAAATAAATTATCATTGTAGGTTATGCTGGTGGTGGTTGGTATGATCACGCTGGTACTGCTGCAGAGGCAGTATGTCTGCCACGAGATCCAAATTTTGGAAAAACAAGCGGTCCTGATTACTCCGGACATATGTACGGCGCAGAATTCGAGACAAACTTCTGGGCTTCTAACTCCGACGACGAAGACGTACCATGCGCTGTTTGTCGAAACCCTCATACTGTGTCCAGTATTATGATTCCTGGCAAGAACGTATGTTATTCTGGTTGGAATCTAGAATATCATGGCTATCTGTCTTCTGGGTACAGGAATTATGCTTCTGCATCCTCATATAACTGTGTGGATATCAGTCCCGAATACGTACCATCCGGGGCAGAAAATAGGGAAGGTAAGCTGTTCTACAGCGTTTTGGCTCAATGTGGATCACTACCATGTCCTCCGTATGTCAACAATTATCCACTCACTTGTGTTGTATGTTCTAAATAAACACATAATACAATGATGTTTTTGGAAAATAATTTAGCATTACACATACGCAAGAAAAGTTTGAATATGCCAAAGTCGAAATCAGAAGACGTAAATCAAAGGAGAGACATACCAATAACCAAGAGACAAATAATGATCTATAAAATACCGTATCTACTGACAGACATATACTTCATATGCAGGTGCTGCTGCAATGTTACTACATATAAATGGAAAGTTCACAATAGGGAAACTTCCAAAAAAGTTTTGTTATTAACCGACCCTCGCTGTCATTTTTTAGGTGTAGGTCAAGATATGACGTATATCAGTGGTATTGTGCTGTAGACCAATGCCAAGAGGGTTAGAGTTATGGTGTTTAACGCATATTTCAAAAATATTTCAATTATATTGTGACAGTCAGTTTTATTAGTGGAGGAAACCTGAGTACACGGAAATAACAACCAACCAGCGGCAAGTCACTGACAAATTACACCACAAAATGCTGTATCGAGCACACATTATGTGCTAGAAAAAGCAAAACATTTGAAAGTGGGGACAAAATCAGTAGAAGGCAGTCAAAAATCAAGATTTTACTTTCCAATTTCTTTAATTTAAGTTTAATTATATTAATTTAAACATATTTATTCATAAATAAATTAAATGGATTGGATAGCAGGCAAAAGCCTATATAAATCCTCTCCATACACAAGGTAACAGCAGCCATCAACAATGCATGCAATTAATATTTACAATACACAATATAGAATTTCATGCTCAAAGGGAAATAACTCGACTATTCAATAGCAGTCAGAAATATCATATATTCANTCAAAAATCAAGTTTTTATTTTCCATTTTCTTTAATTTAATTTTAATTATTTTAATTTAAACATATTTATTCATAAATAAGTTAAATGGATTGGATAGCAAATACTCTTAGTTGCTATCTAAAAGTGTTACCAGTGTGCGATGTTGCCAGATTTATTACCTCTCAATCTAATTTAAATACTAATTCATATCAGAAAATTTTTATTAGCATGCAGTAGGTAATCATAGTGTAAATATGAGATTTATGACATTATATACATGTATATATTTATAAAACAAAATAAATTATAAATAAGATATCAATAAGTTAATTTAGTCATGTGAGGGATGAAAGTACCGATATTTGCAATCATGGTCCATCATATGTGAAAATACTGTTATATCTTAAAATGTTTCAAAATTTTAAAATGTATATGACTATATTATTGTTCAAATCGTTTGCTCCGCTTAATAAAAGAATGTGCTGCACGAAAAAGTTTTACATTCTGATTATAATCAGAGGTTTCACTTCCATAAAGAATGGTTTGAATAGTAAATTCTATGTCAAGTTCATTAAAGGAATCATCAAGTTGCTGCCTATGAATATTATATAAAGGGCAGTGCATAAAATAATGGGAGGGGCTTTTAAAGGGATCATTGCAATGTGGGCAAGATAGTCTGTCAGATAAGTGATGTTGCTGCAAATGTAGATTTAGATTGCTAGCATCATTCCTCATCTGACAGTGTATATTTTCTTTTCTGTCACCTACATGTATATGAAAATATTTAGGCGAGGCTTCTGTACCAGAGTTCGGTCTTGTCTTAAATATATTAAGAGAAGGACTGTACTTTGTTGAGGCAGGCAGACTATTACATAGTCGTAAAGTACAAGGGATGAAACTTTTGCTATTTGAAACAGTATTACAAAAGGGTAATCAAATATTGTTCCCCGATATTTGTTGTAGATTATAATCGTGAATATTTTCTGTGTATGGTTGGATCATGTCATACGTATAGTCCGAAGTTAAACCATTTACTATTTTATACAGTAAAATTAACTTTTGTTTCTCTCTTCTTTTATAAAGGGGTTCCCAACCAAGTTCACTATATAATTTAGATCTGGATGAATTTACTCTCAACTCTGTAATTATCCTGTCTGTCTCAACCTGCACACTTTCCAATACATTAGCTTCATTTTGGGTACAATTGTCCCAAATTACATTTCCATATTCTAGTATAGGTTGGATAAATGACAAATATATATTAATCAATACATTTCTGTCAACTTGATATTTGAGCATTCTGAGAATTTTCAGTCTGTCACATGCTTTCTTATAAATTTTACTTACATAATCACCCCATTTACAATTACTTTGGAGATCCAGACCCAGATGGCAGTGAGCATTAACTTCTGTCACTCTGTTGTCCATATCCCCAAAGTAAACTGGAGGGTTATTTATATTTCGTCTAATATTTAAAACTGATTAAGTTTTATTAGGATTAAATTTAATAGCCCAGTGTTGTGACCAGTGATGAATATGAGACAAGTCTGTCGAAAGCATATCTGCAGCTTGTATATAATCTTGTTCATCGACTATTACATAAGATGTATCATCGGCAAAGAGTTTGATATTACAATCAATTGTCTTTGCCAATATTAAGGTTACTGATAATAGTGTTGTAAATATATACAAAGTTGATTTACTGTAGAATCTGTTGGTTGGAATCCTGACTGGTGTTCTGTAATAATATGATGCTCTAATACATAGTTATGCAAACGTTTCCCAATTAGTTTTTCCATCATCTTACACAGAACACAAGTAAGGGTAATAGGTCGAAAGTTTGTAAATGTCGGATGCAGTCCCTTTATTTTTGTACACAGGGGTTACGTGTTAGCGTTTCCAAATATATGGAAGTTGTCCACAATGCAATGACTGATTAAATAATAATGTTAGGGGGAAACAAGGCACTGAGAAACACTGCGTAAAATCCTGGGTGCAACACCATCGGGGCCACATGGTTTGGAATTATTCAGTATTTCTAATTGGTCTTTTACTTCTTGTTCAGTAATCAATAAATCTGGACAAATATTGTCACGGGCAAAGTCTTCATTCGGGAGATTTTGTTCATTTTCAAAATTTGAAATATCAACAAAGTACTTATTACAAATATCACTTTTCTCTGAGGGATGACTTATTATTCTACCTTCATGTGTTATAGGGGGTGACACTTTATTACACTTGTTTAGTTTACAAACTGATTTGGCAATTCTCCACCATTTGCCTGGTGGGATACTATTGTCTATTAATTGAGAAGTAAGTTTATTTTTATATTCAGTTTTGGATTATCTTACCAATTTTATTACGTCATTTCGCAAATGTCTATATTGTGACCAATGATCTGGGTTGTTGGTAGACTTGGCTCTATATGAAATGCGATTTCTCTTTCGAATCGCCTTTCTTACAGAGATATTCATAAACTGTTTATCATCTAGTCTAATTTCTGTACATATTGTATGCTTAGAATATCTTAACATACCTAGGGCTGTAAGTTTGACCAGTTTACGCAGTTGACCTGGTTCCTTTTGCATTCTATTTACTTATAATAATTTCCTCTAAGGCTAATATTTGGTCACTATGGACATTGTACATGTGTCAGATATGGACATGTCTACCTGCAGACTATTGTTTCAGTGAACTGGCACTACAAAAATCCAACTCCACGTGGTGATCTAGTACAAAGCGGACATCATCATCATCTGAAAGAATTGTAACTAAAAATTATCACCATGACATAGCTGAAAAATTGTTCATTTGCCGTTACACAATAATAACACATCATGTCACTCACTCTAGTATTATTTTGGTAATATTCTTTGTCACAATACAAGAAACCATTTACGGTTTTACAATTTCAGATTGTTTCGGTGTTGATAGCTTTTCATATTGTAAGTGTCATGAACCGCTTACCCTTCGCGAGTTGGGTTCACTTGTTTTGATTGTATTTGTTCTATGTCTTGTGTTCCCAGTGGTAAACACCATAACCCTATTTCCTAACCCTCTATTATCATTGTGAAGTAGAATAAAATATTGATCAAGCGTCCAATTAGGTGTGAAGGAATCATACCTAATTGGTAAACATTAAAAGTTGAATCAACATGAATATTAAAAGTTTGATGAATGGATGTTCTGTCTGTAACCTTTGATCTCGTCATGCCGGTAACGGAAGTACTCAACACACGTGACTTTATCAACAATCCATCAAAGAAACAACACATTAACAATAATGTTAGATTGTAGAAAGGTAAATTAATTAAATATTTTTATTTTAATTGACAAAAATCCTTTATAACAATTTAAAACATTGTTTTTGTATTGCTGAATACTTATTTGTACATAATTGTGATGAAGTGATATAAAATAATTATCTTCAAGTTTGTTTTAGTTGCATGGGTGGTATATTGGTTCATGTGCTCGCGTCTAGTGTGGTAGAATCTAACGGGTGTTAGCATAGATCAACAGAACAATAAGCTGTTAGTGTGTAGTGTCGACGGTTTGGCTTATCTTTATGATGTACACCTCCTTGAGGGCTAAGTTATCTACTGTCTTTTTTCAACGAACTGTGGCACATTGCTGTAACCGGTGTTAATAGAATATTCTCAATTTCTCGAAATACACTCTACCAGGTTCAAACCGCACACACTTTTTTATGTATGTATTATTTGTTATACTGAAATATTTCCATCTATGATATCGATATAAATATATTCTTTAATCAATAACAAAAAAAAAAGATCGGATTAGTTGTACTAGTGGCATAGGTATGGTATATAAATTGTGGCATATATTTATAACAGATAATTTGGGCAAATTTGTGGCATGGAAATGACAAATAAATTGTTGCATAGGTTTGACAGAACACACAACACAATGGCGAAAAGGACAAACAAAGATCTACAAAACATACACATAAAACTACAGATCGAGTAACAGGAGTCCCACTCAAAACAAGATGATAAGACATAAATTGTGGCATTTCCCGATTGTCTTTATACCCAGATGTTTTCGTTCCTTCAAGCCAATACACAGATAAAAGTGATTTTTAAAATATTTTCTGAGTAATTCATATTATTGACCAAGTGCAATGAAATTTTGTTGAAAAGTAATTTTTCGGTTAATTGACTAACAAAATGGGAATCATATCCCAATGTATCAATAATATGTTTGTTTGTTTGTTTGATGGTGCTTAACGCCACTTTCAACAATATTACAGTTATATCGTGGCGGTCAGTTTTATTGGTCACTGACAAGCTTTTTCACATAAATGTTGTACACCTTGCACCTTGCATATTTTGTTACTATAATATAGAAATAAGAAGACATTTTGAATGTTTTACTGAAAATTTTCTGACGAGGCTTAAGGGGAGACAACTCGATGGATAACCCCAAAATATACTATGTAGAGTGAGTATTTTCTACCGTCTGCAACACTTGACTAACATTTTATATAAAAATATGTACATATATTCTATTATAATTAAAAGATTGACATTATCAATAAATTATTTTGAAGGACTGATTTATCTAATAAAACTATTTTTCCACATTTATTTTTAAATTTATTAATTTTTTTATGTAAAACATATTACATTTATACCTTTAGAATTATTAACAGTTCTCACTATACCTTGATAACATAAACGATTTTAATTCCCAAGCCAATCTGCTGTTTGACAGGAATACGTGTGGGAGAAACGTGAATTAGATTTTAATTACCAAGCCAATCTGTTGTTTGACAGGAACACATGTGGGAGAAACGTGAATTATATTGTTAAAAAGTTGGAGAAACGTGAATAAACCTAATTCTATAGCAGTAAAATTAAATTTTTCATCATTTAAAACTACTAATGTAACTTTATCATATGGCATTAAAGTTATTGATTTTATTCATATTAATTGATAATATATAAGCAATTTTTAAGTGATAGCTTATTTGTACTTATTAGAAGACAGCATCCAGCACGGCAACTTCATTTTGTATTCACTGATCAATTCACTGATCAATCTTTTTATCAGGGATGATGCGCATTTTGTCACTGATATGTTTTCTTATAGAATTTAAAAAATATGAGACACTTGCTATGTTGAATAATTTTACACAAATGAACCCTCCCTGTCAAATGGAGAATTCTGTTTTTAGAACATTATTAGGAGGTTCACGTGTTGGATGTGGAGGATTTTGCGATTCCAATTCATTCGGAAGGTGTGGTAGATTTATCTGGGACCAAGACAACCGGACATGTATGTTACATTCAAACACTTTATTTCCGGGAACCAGTCCATACACTGTAACAACAGGAAGTGGATGGAACACGTACAGTGAAACTCGAAAAGGTAATTGTGGATTGAGGTTCAACGATCATGATTTTTTTTTACTATTCCGTCTATATGGAATCCCTTAGGTTAGGTGTACTCGATACAACATTATGTGATAAAGTTTGTCAGTGACTTGCGGCAGGTCGGTGGTTTTCTCTGGTTCCTCCGGTGTCCTCCGCCAATAAAACTGACCACCATTATATAGGTGAAATATTGTTGAAAGTGGCGTTAAACAGCATAGCCAAAACCTTAGGTTAAACGGTCAGGATTTTTTTAATATTCCGCCTATTTTGTAAACATGTAGTAGTAGTGCCCCTTGGTTTTCTCTAACGTTTATTCATTACAGCAGGAGCAGACCGAAAACAAAACCCGCCCTGCATACTGGTCTGGAAAACTTAGATGTAGTTTTTCTACCCCTCAATGCGCAAAATACTTGAGAACGTGAACTCTAGCGGAGTTTCACTGCCATTTTTATAGCAGAGTTCTCATAGTGGAGTTTAACTGACGTCTTTATAGTGGAGTTTCACTGACGTCTTTATAGTGGAGTTTCACTGACATATTTATAGTGGAGTTTCACTGACGTCTTTATAGTGGAGTTTCACTGACGTCGTTATAGTGGAGTTTTACTGACGTCTTTATAGTGGAGTTTCACTGACGTCTGATATAAATCTGTTGAGGTGTGAATACATACCGCCATATGTTTATTATAACCCAAATGTATATAAAATAAAAGGAATGCTATCAATATGTCATGTACAATTGCTAACAAATGTTTGTAAATTTGTCAGAGAATTTTCAAATCTATTGTAATTTATGTCATATACATATATATTTTAATTTAGGTAGTATTTTGTATTCGTTATTATTATTTGATGTCTCATGTAACATATCTTGTTTATGTCTGCAGACTTAATACCAATAAAGTTCTGAAGTTCTGACGTTTTTATACTCCAGTGTTACTGACATCTTTACAGTGGAGTTTTACTGACGTTGTCATAATGGAGTTTCACTGACGTCTTTATAGCGGAGTTTCTCTGACGTCTTTTTAGTGGAGTTTTACTGACGTCTTTATAGTGGAGTTTCTCTGACGTCTTTATAGTGGTGCTTCTCTGACGTCTCTATGGTGGGGTTTCACAGACGTCTTTATACTGGAGTTTAACTGACGTCTTTATAGTGGAGTTTTACTGACCTCTTTATAGTGGAGTTTCACTGACGTCTGATATTAATTTGTTGAGGTGTAAATACATACCGCCATATTTTAATAATAACCCAAATTATTATAAAATGAAAGGAATGCTATCAATATGTCATGTACAATTGCTAACAAATGTTTGTAAATTTGTCAGAGAATTTTCAAACATATTGTAATTTATGTCATATACATATATATCTTTTTTTTTTCTTTTTTTTTTTTCATTATATTATAATTTATTCAAAATCTCCTGTTTACAATAACCTTGATGGCGCAGGAGCGCACATTAAGGGTCCCTGTTTTACATCAATTTCACTTGTCCAGGGGTAGCAAGTGAAAAAAAAAGAAAAAAAACGTCCACTTAAACCTATTTCATATACATTTGCTTTTACATTTCATCATAATATACACAATTAGACGATACAATTATTACCATTCATTAGCTATATGTTCATAAATAATAAATAATCATATGTTATTCCGAATAAGTTCCAATTTGTTTTTATCAATTTCATTAATATGAGAAGTTTGTAATGTGTATTGTAAATGGTTTTTTTTAAATTATTTTTCCAAGTGTTAAAAATTGTTTGATTTCCAATTCGGGATTGGTTATATTTCACCTTATTACGTATTTTCTATATTTCCCACTTTGAAATAAATATTACGGTATTAAAAATTACATCTATATCATCACTCTCATATAGCCCTAACATAATATTTGATTCATTGATTTCTATATTATATATTAATCCAGATCTGTTAAAAATCGCTTCTATTTCTTTAATAATTTTCTTCACAGAAGGACATTTAAAAAATAGATGCTGCATCGTTTCATCGTTGTCTCTTATTTGACAGAGGTGGCACTTTCCGTTTGATAAATTCATTTTTTTCAATCTATGTTCTGTATAATTTATATTATGGAGACATTTCCATTGGAATTCTTTGACCTTATTAGTAACTTTGATTTTCTTTAATTTTGTCCAAATTTGTGTCCAATCAATATTACCATTGTACTGTTCTTCCCGTTTAGTCTGACATTTTGGTTTTATATTTTGTTTAAAGATTCCCTGGATTATTTTTTATTTTCAATTGATCAGGTGATATAGTTGTATTTGAATCATTAAAAAAATAGCTTATCGTTGATATTAAAGGTAACTCTACGTTCTGGTTCTATTGTAGTTTCACCTTTTAAGATTTTTATGAACTTTTCGGGGATTGCTTTTCTATCTTAGAAAACTCTGAAATACAGTTTCTCCTATCGATTAATAAATTGTATATATCTTGACAACTTTTAAAATTTTTATTATTTGAATCCCATATATCATTTATAGTTCGTAAGTTACTTTGCAGAAACGAAGTAAACACTATTGGTTTGTTTATAAATGTTATTGAAGAGTTACAAAATATTCTGGTTTTTAGAATGGAATCAATGTCATTATTACACAATTGAATAAGTTCCTGTAATTTTGACCATGATTGGATACATATTTTGTAAAAAATTGGTAATATATTCAAATTTAGAGTTGATACATTAGAGCACTTGCATACAAAATATTTTTCATTAAACTTGATGTCTAACTTACGGAGCCAATACTTACCAATCGCATTCCAACTTTCTAATGGTTCATGTAAAATTCGGTATATAAGCTTAATTCTTTTACTGTCAATAAATTCTTGTATGTTAATCATACCCATGCCGCCTTTTTCTACTCCCAAACAGCAAACTTTCCTTTCTATTTGGTTAATGCCCCCTCCCCAGATAAAACTCCAAACCAAAGTTGTTATTTCTTTTACATATTATTCTGGTATTCCCCGCATTTCAATTTCGTAACCACAAAGAAAGATCAAGAGATTTTCCACTATTAAAGTTTTACCTGTATATGTTAAGTTTCTACTTTTCCAAACATGGACACAATTTTTCATTTTAACAATTATTGATTTCCATATTTCATCATTTTGTATATTATAACCATAATGAATGCCAAGAGTTTTAACATTATCCTTTGTCCAAAGTATTTTGTAAACTTGGGTCTTTTATTTTTTGCCGATCCAATATAAATACCTTTTGTCTTTTCATAATTGACCTTTGAACCAGAGGCCTTTTCATATATAGTTACAATATCAAAATTTTTTTTGTCAGATTCATCATTTTTATTAAATAGCTGAGTGTCATCTGCAAACATGCAGCGCTTAGTCTCGATATATTCCCCATCTTTTCCCCCTGGTAATTTGACCCCTTGTATATCACTACCCCCCCCTTATAGCACAGGCTACATATATATCTTAATTTAGGTAGTATTTTGTATTCGTTATTATTATTAGATGTCTCATGTAACATATCTTGTTTTTGTCTGTAGACTTATTACAATAAATTTCTGACATTTCTGAAATTCTGACGTCTTTATACTGCAGTGTTACCGACATCTTTAAAGTGGAGTTTTACTGACGTTTTCATAATGGAGTTTCACTGACGTCTTTCTAGCGGAGATTCTCTGACGTCTTTTTAGTGGAGTTTTACTGACGTCTTTACAGTGGAGTTTCTCTGACGTCTTTATAGTGGAGTTTCTCTGACGTCTCTATGCTGGAGTTTCACAGACATCTTTATAGTGGAGTTTCACTGACGTCTATATAGTGGAGTTTCACTGTCGTATTTTAGTGAAGGTTCATTGACGTATTTATAGTGGAGTTTTACTGACGTCTTTATAGTGGAGTTTTACAGACGTCTTTATAGTGGAGTTTTATTGACGTCTTTATAGTGGAGTTTCTCTGACGTCTCTATGCTAGAGTTTCACAGACGTCTTTATAGTGGAGTTTAACTGACGTCTTTAGTGGAGTTTCACTGGCGTCTTTATAGTGGAGTTTAACTGACGTCTTTATAATGGAGTTTCACTGGCGTCTTTATAGTAGAGTTTTACTGACATCTTTATTGTAGAGCTCCACTCGTGTCTTTATACTGTACTTTTTCTGACGTCTTCGTAGTGGAGCTTCTCTGACGCCTTTATAGTGGAGTTTCACTGACGTCTTTATAGTGGGGTTTCACAGACGTCTTTATAGTGGAGTTTTACCGACGTCTTTATATTGGAATTTTACTGACATCTTTATAGTGGAGTTTCTCTGACGTCTCTATGTTGGAGTTTTACTGATGTCTCTATAGTGGAGCTTAACTGACGTCTTTATAATGGAGTTTTACTGACGTCTTTATAGTAGAGATCCACTGGAGTCTTTATACTGTACTTTTTCTGACGTCTTCGTAGTGGAGCTTGTTTGACGTCTTTATAGTGAAGTTTCACTGACGTCTTTATAGTGGAGTTTCACTGTCGTATTTTAGTGAAGGTTCATTGACGTATTTATAGTGGAGTTTTACAGATGTCTTTATAGTGGAGTTTTTTGTTTTTTTTTAATAAAACATACAGTTTATTGTACAAACTCCTGATTTATAATAACCTAAGTAGCCGCCCAGGGTAGCTCACTTAGGGCCCCTGATTGCGTACAAACTCATTTGTACAGGGAAAAAACAAATGAGCATATTATATTTAAAAAAACAAACTCCCTTTATTTATTTTTTTTGCAACATACATTCACGTTTTGAAAAATGAATATTTAACGATGTATAAATAATTTACATAAGATAACGTCCATACAATCACAAAAACATAAAACAAAATTCTAAATGCCCCCTATCTACATGATTATATAATACGTATATTCTTCCCCAAATTTAGATGTCACCGAACAAATTAAACCCCTCTTGGTATGACCTACTTTTCATTGTAGTAACTATTAGTGTATGATTTATAGCCCACGTGCGACTTGCGATTCATTTTGGTCAATCAATAATTATAAATCTGAACTTTAAAGTGTGATTTTTTTTTTTTTTTTGATTTACCAGTAAAAGAGATATAATAATAATATGAAGAAGATGCTGTAAGTAAGGTTATGTTTATTTTAACAATTCAACTACTTCATTCAGTTCATTGGCAAAATTACGCGTCTCTGTTGACTTACGAGGGATAGACTCGATTAACATTATAATTTCAGATTTCACCAATTGAAGTAAAGTTTTTGATGTATACACTTTTTGTTGATACCGGATAATATTACGCGACTTCCAAAATGAGAACTTAGACATATTTATTATTGTATTTAAAACAGATAATTCTTTGCTATTCTCATCATAAATCCCTAAAAATATATGTTCTTCCGTAATCTCATTAATATCTATATCTTTTATTTCACGAGAGATCATGTAATTTTTTAACGCCGATATGATTTTTACCCAATTTTGTTGTATGACTGTACATTCGTAAAATAAATGTTTTAAAGTTTCTACTTGAGTATTACAAAAATGACATAAACCATTCATAGATCGCCCCATTTTTTGGAATTTAGCTTCTGTATATACTGTATTATGTATAATTTTCCAACTTAACTGGTTAGATTTTCTTGTTGCTCGATTTATACGCAAGTTCGTCCATATTTTTCTCCACGGCAAATTTTTATTAAAATAAATATTCCATTTACTTTGACAAATAGGTTCTATATCAATATTAAAAATTATTTTCAATTTACGCATATATTTTATAGGTCTCCTGTAATTTAAAAGGTTTTTGATTTTGATTGCTAGGACTAACATTACTTTCGTTTTCATTAAGTATATTTTTAAGATCACCTGTTATTGCCTTTTTCAGCCTCGTCCATTGTGAAATCCAGTTTCTTTTATCGATCAGTGAAACAATATAAAATTTGAATCTTTAAAATTATTTGTTTCACAATCCCATATATCACGGACTTTATGTATTCCACCCTGTGCAAAATATGGGAAAAAAATAGGTTTGCTATTGAAAACAATATTTGAGTTGCCATATAAAGGTTGATCCAATACTTCTAATTTTGTCATTGGTTTTTGTAAGAGTAAAAGGTTTGACCACGATTTAAATAAATTTTTATAATAAATTGGTAATTTATTAATTTGTAAACCTTTAAAGTCTGAGCATGTAGTTAAAAAATATTCGGTATTATAGATTTGGTCATACTTTTTTAATCACCATTTACCTATAGAATTCCAAGTATCGTTTTTGGCGTTTAATATTTTATGCATACTTTTGAATTGTTTAGCTTTAATGAGCGAATCGATGTTAACCATACCCATACCCCCTTCCTCAACAGCACACATCTCTCTTTATTTGATTTACTTTTCCGTCCCAAATGAAAGCCAACATTAATTAATTAATTAATTTATTATTTATACTTTTCTGGTATTCCCCTCATTTCTATTTCAAAATTTATTTGTGATATTATACAAGTTTTAAGAATTAACACTTTTTCTGGATAGGTAAGATCACGTGTTTTCCAAACTTCCAAACATGATTTTATTTTCTTAATTTTTTTTAGCCAAAGAGCGTCGATATTAACATTGTGTCCATGTATCACTCCCAAAGCTTTTACGGGATCCTTAGACCATTTTATTTGTTTAAATTTTGGAGTTTTATTTTTCCAGCGACCTAAATACATTCCTACTGTTTTATTTAAATTTATTTTTGTCCCTGATGCTTTTTCATACATATTCAATACTTTAAATGTTTCTTCGATTGATTCTTCGTCCCTATTAAATAATTGTGTGTCATCCGCAAACATATTAAGTTTTGCTTCGTCTTCTTGATCGGATGGGTGTGGTAATTTAATGCCTTTGATGTTTGGATTAGCTCTTATCGTGGATGACAAAGGCTCCGCTTGCAGGATGTATAGCATCGGTGCGACGGGACACCCTTGACGGATTGATCGTGAAATGGTGACGTATTTTGAGATAAATCCATTTGTAATAACACACGTTTTTGCATTCTTAAATACCATTTTAACCCATTCCCTAAAATTTACCCCAAATTCGAATTTCTCTAAACATTGTTCTAGCCATTCCCATTCTATTCTATCAAAGGCTTTCATTTGATCTAAAAATATGATAGCCCCTTCTTCATCTTTCATATCAACAAATTCTATTAAATCTTGTAATAATCTATTAGAGTTAAATAAATATCTACCTTGTACAAAGCCGTTTTGGTCCGAGCCAATGATTTTAGGTAAAACCTTTTTTAGACGTTCCGCTAATAGTTTTGAACATATTTTGTAATCAGTATTTAACAAAGTAATTGGTCTCCAGTTTTTTATGTCCTCCCGTTTCTCGTTTTTGTACAAAAGAGACATCATTCCTGAATATTGAGACCTAGACATAGTTTTAGTGTTGAAAGATTCTTTAATGACGTCCGTCAGTTCTTTATGTATTAAGTACATATTCTTGGTAAAATTCTGAAATAATCCCTTCTTCCCCAGGATACTTTTCCTTTTTTAGTAATTTAATGACCTTTTCAATTTCGGCCCCAGTTACTTCACTGTCTAGTAAATCTTTATCCTCATCATCCAATTTTTTATTCAAATTTTGAAGAAGCTTTTCCCCGGCGTCTTTGTCACAACCTTCAGATTTAAATAACTTTTCATAAAATTTAAGTTGCTCCCCCAGTATTCCATTTGTACTATCTTTATAGCCCCCATCTTCAGTTTTAATTTTTGACCATAACTTTTCCTGTCCGTTTTTCTTCTCTAAATCAAAGAAATACTCTGTTGACTTTTCTCCCTTTTCATAGACATTTACCTTCGATCTGATTCTAGCTGCTTCAGCTTTTGATCGATAATATGTATTAATGTTTGATTTCAGTGTGTTTATTTTATTTTCATTTTCTAAAGTGTCCTTTTTTAGTAACATATTTTCTAAATCTTTTTCCCAACATTTTAATTCTGATTCATCTGCTTTAAGCTTTTTAGCAATTTCAATAGTGATATCTTTAATTTTGACCTTTGTCAAATCCCAAAACTGAAGTTTGTTTTTAAACATATTTACATTATGAATATTTGTTTTCCATTTCCCCCAAAAAATTTCAAATGTATTTTTAAATAACGGTGTTGTAATTACATTATTATTCATTTTCCGACATCCACGGCCTCTCTCTACCTGTTTAATTTTCAATGTGATTGTCACGCCGTCGTGATCACTAAAAGGAAAATGCCTGATTTTGGGGTTGTGTAAACGGTGATCAGTATTATTGTTAGTTAATATATAATCAATTCGCGAGTGAGAATTTACACGTTTAAATGTGTACCTTTTTGTTTTTGGATTTCGTTTTCTATAAATATCATTTAAATCAAACTTTTGAATGAAATTTTCAAATTCATTTTTTCCGATATTGTCTCTTAATGGTATTGGCTTTCTGTCTAAATTTTTATTTAAAGTGCAATTAAAGTCGCCTACAACCATGTTTAAAATATTTTCATCATTATCAATGTTGAGCTCTTCTAGAAAACGTTTTCTGTCACTGGGTATGTTTGGTATATATACATTTGTTATTCTAAATATTTCATCGGTATCAATCTTAAATTCACATTGTATCAGTGTTGTTAATGTTTACATTATATTTGAACCCCTCTTTGAATAAAACTGCTACACCTTTCTGAGCTTTTGTTCCGTTATTCCAAAAACTGTTCCCGCCCCATTCTTTTCGCCATTTTGATTCGATAGTATTTATACAATGTGTTTCCTGCAAGCAAATGACATCAAATTTTTGTTTCCGACACCAGTTAAAAATTGCGTTTCGTTTGGAGTTATCTCCCATACCATTGACATTTAGTGTGGTAATTTGAATTGACATTTATTTCAAATTGAATAGGATTTAAAATAACATAAGATCTTCAATATCTATTTCATACCACAACCTGCGTACAGATACACCTACTGAAATATTTGTTTTTATATATAAATCAAAGATATACAAGCTATAATAATAATACATATTATGTTAATAATTTCAGATTGAATAATATGTTTTAAAATAACACAAGTTCTTCAATATCTATTTCATACCACAACCTGTTTAAAATTACAAATACTGAATTATTTGTTTTTATATACAAACCAAAAATATATAAGTTATAATAATGCATGCTATGTAAATAAATATTTTGGGATTTTTTTTTTTTTTTTGGCATACTGTATAATATTATGTACAAATTTACATGATATGCAAACAATTTTCTCAATATCTATATAAAAAAATATAGCACATTTTACTTTCAGGGAGTCTACCAAATTTACAATATACAGAATATTTGTTCTTATTGCTTGTCCTTATCAACAAAAAGTTCATGATTTTTGGATTTTGCCTAATTGTCTCTCAGCAGATCATGGAGTAGAGGTGCTACTTCGGGTTCTCTTTCGATTGGATGTTCATTTTCTGACGAAAAGTCACAGAATACAGAACTTAGAAGACTTGCTCCCTTCGGGCTCACATGTACTCCACTGGGATCATTTGCATCGTATAAGATTTTTGATGGATTGTTGTTTGGTGCAAATTCATACCAAAGATCAATGTATGATAATTTGTGTTCTTTTGAGCACAATTTCCCCATAAAACCCTTGCCTTTCCGAGGGAGTATACTGCACAACCCGATTTCAGCGTTAGGAAAACATGCTTTCATTTTATTTACCGCGTTAGACACATGGACATTAATCATATCATGATCATTTGTATTGCTTGTCACATCGTTTGTCCCCAAACTGAAGATTATTCTGCTAACCTCTGTGGTGTTTAATTTACAGTCAACATTTTCAAGTATTGCGTCAATGTTTTCCGCAGTTGTTCCAGATATTGAAATATTGCATATGTTGGGATCAGTAACTTGGACTCTGCGACAATTTGACGCACCGATTATGACTGTTGTTGTTTTTATGTCAGTATTTGTAGTTGTAAAATTTGGTTCACCTTCACATTCTAAGTCTTTAGTACTAGTATTTTGTTTTGTTCTGTCTGGTTTTGTGGGAATCTTCTTTTCGTCGTCCTCGTCTGCTCGTCTCCCCTCTCTGATGTCATGTACATAATCACCGTACATGTCTTGTTCTGTTGTTTCCGTGTATTCCCTCTGGTACGTACAATCACGTTTAATGCGGCCCTCTCTGCCACAACCATAGCAAACATTTGTTGAGTATGGGCAGTCACGAATCATGTGCTCGGTACTGTTACACCTGTAACAAGATCTCGTGGTTTTCAGTGGATCTTGTTTTTGTCACATTTATATGATGGATGGTCTGTGCGATTGCAATGTCTGCATGCCGTTCGATTATTATCAGCAAACAGTCGCACATTGAATTTACCAAATGTTGTTAAGTTTGGGATAGTTGGAGCACAATTAACAATTTGTATGTATCATGTTCCTGTTTCTATATTGGTTCCTTTTATAGTACCCCTTTTAATAGATCCCTGTACAACATCGCCAAATTGGCTCATATATGTACATATTGTTATATCAGTTCTACAGGGGCATCTTTTATGGTAATGTTTGTGATTTCTTTTTCCACATCCATACACTTTAAGTGTTGATTTTGTACTTCGACACCTTCTACCAACAATTTTATTTTTGCACGATGGTCATTTACAGTAACGATACAGTCTCGTTCCGTTATTTGTATAGCCTTTATGTAGTCTATTTAGTCTATATAGTGGAGTTTTATTGACGTCTTTATAGTGGA
>MJUT01013816.1:310899-343161 GCA_002080005.1 Gigantidas platifrons
AAATGGTGTGCAATTTAGTAATGGTGATTGTTGCATAATTTGGTGTCATAAATAATACCTTAATTACAAATTTTATCAGGTAATTAATTGCTAGTTTATTAGACTTTCACAGGATGTTTGAAATTAATTGCTAGTTTATTAGACTTTCACGGGATGTTTGAAATTATTTGATATATATTATTAAAATGTGCAAATGTATGTTAGAAATACTACCCCGAATTTTATTGTTTATGGGGAATTAGGTAGATTTCCTTTGGAAATTCGAGTAAAACTTCGTATGATTTCATATTGGTGTAAACTTGTGAATAATGAAATAAAATTGAGTAGTTCCTTATACAGGCTGATGTTATGCTTAAAAAATCAGGGTAAGAATAATTTCAAGTGGATTAATTATGTAGAATCTATATTAAATAGTGCTGGCTTAGGATATATTTTTATAAATCAGGGGCCTGTTTAACGAAACTATCCTAAGATATATCTTAAGACATGACTTAGGACCATAATTAGGATTATCTTAGGACCATCTTAGGACATGTATGAGACAGCACAACGAAGCTGTCTTAAGACCATTCTAGTAAAGATGGTCTTAAGACCATCCTAAGATATTCATTTATTAAAATATCCATATGGAGTGGGGATAATTAGCCCAATAAATAAAAAGATAATTTTATATTAATTATGAGCTTTCAATAAATTTAAAATCAGAAAGAAATTTAAATTAAAATACAATTTGGAGTTAATCACAAGTTTTAGAGTTAAAATGTCTCTTCTGTACAATATGCATATCGAAATTGTCAGTCTATATTGACATTATTAAGCTGTCAAACGAGTTATTTACGGGTAGAACACCCTATACAGATGAAAACAGTGAGTAAAGTCGTGCAAATCGTGTTCTTTTGTATGATAGACTTTCACCTTACATAAATAGAGTCGTATTTTGAGTGTTACGCATACATCCAAAATGAGCCGAAAACGTAGCCCGAACTTATCGAAGGTGTTTTTTATTATGTGAATTAATAATAATTTATTTTACTGTGTGTATTTAATTATTATTATCTTTTTTATATTTATTTAGTTTTCACCTTAAGCTGGTCCTAAGTCACCTAATTCATTGTCCTAAAGTTAGGATAAAATTTAGGACACATCTTAACTTAAGAGGTGGTCGATAAACAAACTTAAGACAAATTCATGTCCTAAGACCATCATAAGATATGTCTTAATCCAAAGACATCTTCGTTAAACAGGACCCTGGTTGGATATTGTGATAAAACATATCTTAACCAAATTTTAACCGATCAGTGTGTCAGTTCATGGTATAATGATATGGAAAATTCATCTCGAGGACAATTTTGTGGCTCTTTCAAAAAGGACTTTGGGTTAGAAAATTATTTAGTAAGATTAAACGAGAAAACTAGAATTTGGATTACAAAATTAAGATCGTCAAATTTACGAATTCCAATAGAAACTGGGCGGTGGTATAATATTCCTTAAGATGAGAGGGTTTGTACTTTGTGTGGACAGTCAATTGGTGATGAGTTCCACTTGTTATTTGTATGTTGTAATGACTATTTAGTAAACCCGAGACGTATATATTTACCTAGGTATTATATTACTTATCCTAGTATTGTTAAAATGAATTGTTTCCTATCTTTTTGTAATGTAGAAGTTTATAAAAGGTTATCATTGTTCATAAAGAAAATTGCTGGTATGTTTTAATGTTTTTGATAATATATGATCATTTCGCCATGTAATACTGTATATATGTTATGTCCTCATGTTACACATTGATGTGTCTGAGTGTTATCAATAAAATCTTGAAAATCTTGAAATCTTGATATTTACTATTAGTATAAGATGGAATCAATATTGGTCATATATAGTAATAAGGGACGACATATTTTATGAAAAAAAAATGGAAAGTGAGAATTGCTGTTTATAATTTAAAAAGTACTGTTTGTTATTGCATGTAATGATCACATTAAAACTGAATTGTAATTCATAGTTCTGAGTAAGAAATACATTAAAAAAAGAGATATTGGACAGATGCACATGAGACAAAATAACATAAAACACTCATATATTGGTTGTCATGACATTAAATGTAATCAGTAATATAATCGACTACATTTACAAAGTAATTGTAATTTAATCGATTACATTTGAAAATTGATGTAATCGTAATGTAATGTAATCATGAAAATTGCAAAGTTATTGTAATGTAATCGAATACATTTGAAAGTAATTGACCCCGAGTCTGTTATGAGGTGTCTTCTTCGACGTCCGGGGGCATTTTTATCTAGCACGAAAGTATACATGTATTATATAGAGATTAATACATGACCTTTTCCATATCAGCCGGGATATCATCCCGATATCTCAATATCATCCCGAGAGGCAGTCGAGTGCATATATGGGTCGAGGTATGATATCCGGAATAATACAGAAGAGGTCATGTATTAATCTTTTCATCATATGCTTCCGACAAATTGTTTTATGAAGCAAATAAATAAATGAAATAATTAAATGAATTTTTAAGGAAGCTTAATTGTGTTTTCAACAGATACATTTTCAGAACACTATTGTCAAACAAGAGCATCTCTACCCTCATCAATATTAATGGCAACATTTACTATGAAGGCATTTTAAAACAGAGAAAATATAGATGTGCTTCTGTAGTGTCTGTTTTTATTTACCGTGAATCATGATTAGGGCATTGCCCGTTA
This sequence comes from Gigantidas platifrons, assembly GCA_002080005.1. Taxonomy (NCBI): domain Eukaryota; kingdom Metazoa; phylum Mollusca; class Bivalvia; order Mytilida; family Modiolidae; genus Gigantidas; species Gigantidas platifrons. Next base: position 313,623 of record MJUT01013816.1, read on the forward strand.
ATCGTTTGTATTTAAAATCATTTTACGGAATCAGGATAAGGTATCCGAGTGGGGTGACATGTCTATCCTCGGATTGTTATTTCAGTGAGCTCATCATCATCTTCTTATCGAAAATTAACTTGTTCTCGTCATGATACACCTGAAAATGTGCTGAGTTAACGTTAGGCAACATTAAACCCAATCACTCACTCATTGTTAAAATGGAATGGGGGGACTGAGGATTATTTTTCATTTACTCTGAATATCAGTTAGCTATTCAGATAGAAGAAATATCGATGTCTACGTCAAAATTGATGTCGACAAAATACTTACATAACCGAAGACATAAAAAATATGTTGTTTTATTATTTTATCATAGAACAAGTAAACGTTACGATGGTCAATCAATTAATAGTTCATAAGTGATAATCGGGTCGAATTTCTCTTACCGTTTCACGATACGATTCTCATTAGACTGTGGGATGGAAATATAACTCCAACCGATTTTGAAACGAGTTTTTGGTTCGACTTTCGACTTTTTGTGGTCAAACGATACAATTTATTGTTTGCAAGCAAGAAAAAGTGGATGGAAAATCGGACCGAAAAATGTATCGTGTGTACCGCACCTTTAATATATATACGGGCATATGGTACCATATTTGAAATGGTCTCTTAGCAATACATCAATGGAATGACGTTTTCTTCAATTGAATATAACAGAGTTCGAAATCATTTAAAGGAAGATGTACTTGATCTAAACCTGACATTAATACTTATACAATAATATTGTGTTGTCCATGTTATATGCCGAAATATGTCCCAAGGTTAGAAGGCATAATGCACGACCCGTAAGGGAAGTGCATTATGCCTTCTAACCTTGGGACATATTTCGGCATATAACATGGACAACACAATATTATTGTTATTATTACTCTGAATGTCTGTGGTGATTTTAAAAAATGAAATTTGTCTAAATGTATTATAGAATAAAGATTGGCAACTAATTTTCATTTAAATTCAAGAAATATTTAATTTCAACAATAACAATGAACTGTCAAATATTTAATTCCCCAACCTGGAACTGTCCATTGTTTTGACAGACGACAGCATCAACGTTAAAGAAAAACATATAATACATTGTTAATTGCAGACTGTTAAAAGCGCTCAGGTGATCCTGTTTATACCCCGCCTATTTAAATGACGTAACATTGTTCTAAGCTCCGCCCTAAGGCATATTTGCGTTTAATATGTCTATGCATATTACACGTCGCTTTATATTCTTTGTAAATTTATGTCTGAATAGTAGAATTGCAATTCTAATGAAAGATTCTTACATGAAGAGTAATAATGGATATTATGCACTGATCCGTAAATGAATTGAAGAGATGTTTGATTAATTAACACCTCTCTTTAAATGATTTGTTACACTGTTCAGTTGATTTGATGCGCAGTGCATATACAAATTATTTGTACCTCTAAACAAATCATTGGAATCCCGTAGCATATATTTTAAATAAGGTTGTATTTATTTAAAACAGGATGCAATTATTAAGTATCAGTATATTCCACAAATCCCATGCATCCGTCTTACTGTATTACTGATCTCGCCGTATTGATGGAGATGGATATCGCTTATCGAAGTCCCCATGGTCATTCCAAGATCGTTAATTTGTATCCATTATAGGGTATGCCATTTGGTTTATGTTTTCTTATTACTTAATATGTTTCAACAATTTCATATATTATTCTGTTTTTCCCCTGTAATATAAATAGACAAACGCTTCTCTGTTAGTTTCGATCATATTCTTGCACCATTTTATTTTAGCAAACTAGCACTGGGCATTAGATAAAAGTATGCTATAGGCTGCGCATTTCTGGTTGGTAAGTTTCTTGGTCCAGAATTGGATGTAGATGGGCGAATATTAGCGTCTGGTTGTGGGTACAATCGAATACAAGATCGAGCAGCCATTTCCTTTACAGAACGCCAAATCACTCAACTTGTGATGTCATGTATACTGTGACGTCTATCGATGAATGACGTTTTACGCAAAGCCTATAAATCGGCCGTTGGCACTCGAGGGGTGTTTGAAAAGCCTATGTATAGGCTCTTTGGACATGTAAGGGTTAAACGTTATCCTTAACATAAGGTTTGATATATTTAGCATACTTTGGCCAGATGTTTTTTACATAGCTAAAGGCATCCCTTTCATTTGTATCACGAATATATGGGCGCCGCCATTGTCTAGTTTATACAATATCAGGGGACAGCACCTGCTTAAATGTGTACATAAGTGCCGTACGCCCTTCGATTTCTTGTACGTTTGGATTAGCCTTGTATTAACCCAGCTTCGATGTTTTGGTTCTTTTGTGTATGTTCGAAATGTACATTTTTTAACAAATCATTGGTATCCCTATGCCCTATGGAAATAATATGTATCCTTCTCCTTGTGGACCCTTTCCTTTACTTTTATGTAAAGAGAAATTATAAAGGACAACAAAATACAGAAGCTTAAAGCCTTTAATATCACGTCAAAGGTCTATTGATGATGTTCTGTCAATTAATAATTCAAACGTTGCTAAATGGAGTCCATTAATAAATATTCCAAGAAGCAACGGAAGTAGCTTCCTCCACCTCACATTTTTACATTTACCTCAAATTTTACGCCAGTGGACAACTTTCTATGACAACAGAGATGACTTCTGTTTGACCATTACAAATTTTGTAATATACACTCCCGTGTATGGAGTTTATATTTCCTAATCATACGTTACGCTGGAGCTTCCAGTTTATTTCCAGAATTTTGACAAGGTCGTCGTATTCTGAGCACGACACTTCCGGTTCCTTTTTTATTTCATGACGTATTACTGGCTTTGTAACTAGAGTAACATGGCGGGTATCACTAGTTGAACAGAAACTGCTTATCCCTCCGGAGTACTCGATGTCACCCCCAGGTTCTTCTTGCTCGATCTTTTGTTTTCTGTGTGGTGTTTTGCCGATCGTTGTTTGTCCTTCTGCCCTTTTTTCCTTTGGCCATTGTGTTGTCTGTCCTTTTGTGAGTTGCGGGTTCTGGTTTCCCCCGTGGTATCTGCAAACTCTTCTTAAATCAGGGATTTTTCAAGAATATAGTCTCATCTGATCTTTCAAGACGTGCTTCGAAAGATATCAAGTATTCTGTCAGTTGTGTATACAGATGACGAAAGATGGTATTGTCAATTATATTTTACTACACAGTTGACTATTGTTTCATTATAATGTCTTACGGTGACCTTGTGTACTAACTGATGTTTGATGTCATCTGCTCTTATTAATAGAACAGAAATACTATACATATGACAACATCTGCGCCACGAATATTAAATATCAATGAATAAAGTTCAAGATTAGGTTACAACGCTGTCCACCAGTGTACTGCTACTCACACATAGTAATCACTAGCATGACGTCATCATTACGTAAGAGGGTATATTTGTCAGTGACTTGCGGCAGGGCGGTGCTTTTCTCCGGGTACTCCGGTTTCCTCCACCAATAAAACTGACCGCCACGATATAACTGAAATATGAGAAGTATATCATGACAATAATAAGGAAACAATAAATAATGTTTGTACCAATGTCGTACTGTAAAGCGCTTTATATCTGTGACGTCAAAATGTGGCGGTTGGAGTACCTATACTTTTTAAGCGGACATCAATTTTACCCTAAACCTCTTGTCTTATTCGCATGGTAACGAAATGAAAGGCTTATGGTTCATTCCCATTGATTATTGCAAAATCTGACTTCCGGGGTCCGCCAAAGTAGATTCTATCGGGTACAGTGTTTTTTTTTAAATCCGATTTATTGGCGGATATTTATTTTGACATTTTTATGAAAAGAAAACAATAAGTTACAGTGTTTACCATTATCACCTATACCAGTAATCAATTTCACGGTACTGTAGATAAATTTGTTTTTCATGCGTGACGTTACTTTCCAAGTGTAATGAGTTAGGTAGTTGGATTACTTAACAACTCATACAAGCCCGGCTTTGTAAATTACGAAAAAGGGTGCACTCGACTCGCAGCCGCCAGTGATAAAGTTTACCAGTTGCTTGCCCATGATCGGTGGTTCTCTCCGGGTACTCCGGCTTCTTCCAACACTAGAACTGGTCACCATGATATAGCTGAAATAGTGCTAAAAGCTGCGTAAACACCAAAAATCAATCAAATAAAATCATCCAAATGTAATGAATTTTGCTCACGTTCACATAAAGTACTATTCACCTGCTACTTTTGTTGTCATTTCAGTTTTCAACTTCTTTTAATTGTGAACACGCTTCAGTAAACTACTTATTTCAATGGGAAATAATAATTGGTTTTATTAATATTTAATTATGATTTCAATGCCTGATATTTTTAACCAATTTGCTGTATTCCGCCTATTCACACCATTTAAAATTCAAGAAGGGGTGGTTGTGGCCGTGATCGTATGGTAGTTGGAACTATAACTACCTATGTTGCGAGTTCGAATTTTAAACAGGGCGAGGTGTACAACATTATGTAATAACGTTTGTCAAGGTCCTCCGGTTTCCTCTACAAATAAAACTGACCTCTACGATATAACTGAAATATTGTTGAAAGTGACGTAAAACACCATCAAACAAACGAACATAAAATTTAAGACAAGACACATATATATTAAAGTCCCACCTATTGATTTACAAAATATAGATACAAATAAACACAGAAATAGTAAAAACATCCAAGAGCCACTCTGACAAGAATTATGAGAGACTATTGAGTTTACTTTTTGCTATGCGAGAAGACGAGTCTTCTGTAATTTTCAACTGTTGCCAGTTTTGGAAATCACGGTTCGATCTCCGTCTCTCACAAGTTGTTGTATCAGAACTGTCTTGTTCAATCCGTCGTGTCCATGAGGTTTGAAAAGTATCCTTAACATAAGGTTTGATATACTTAGCATACTTTGGCAAGATGTTTGTTTTTATATAGCTAAAAGCATCCCTTCCATTTTTATCACGAATATGTGGGTTGCTGCCATTGTCTAGTTTATACAACATCAGGGGACAACACATGTTTAAATGCGTACATAAGTGCCGTGCGCCCTTCGATATCTTGTACGTTTGGATTAGCCTTGTATTAACCCAGCTTCGATGTTTTGGTTCTTTTTTAAATGATGATTTGTTCCAAGTAAATATAGTCTCAGATCCGTCTTGTTGTTGTGGGGCCAATCGTGAAGATTCGAATAGTAATGTAATAGGGATTCTGCAGACAGTGGTTTAGTGGTTTTCTGCGGTTCCATTGTATTGTGGTTGTGGATGGATGACTCCCCCACAAGTGATATTGATTTCTGGATGGTTTATCGCAACCATCTGTCTTTTTATGAATGAAGTTATTTTAATGACTTATTGATCCGTTTTACGGTGAGCGTCTGTCTTTTTTTTATGAATGAAGTATTGATCCGTTTTACTGTGACGAGTTTTCAAATGATTATTAAGTATCGCATTCTATCTCCAAGTCAACTATGTAAAACCTAAGTGTTTGGAAGAAAAAAAAACATTTGCCTGTTATTTATTCAACACACCATTCAGAAAGAATCAGAAACCTTACAATCGTTGTAGATAAGAGGACCTCCCTACGAAAGCTATTTTTTTAATGTTCTCTCGGAATTAAATTGTACATTTGGAAGATCTGTTTTGTAGGAGGTGATTGGGAAACTAATTGTTGTTAAATCATCTACCATCATACAATGGATATAGAAACTGACACGGCAGCTAGAAATGTTTTTTCTTCGTTTTTCTCACAAGACAATCCGTGCAAAAGTGAATATTTAACACCTCTCTTTAAACCAAAACATCAGACTTTTCTTTATTTCAATAAAAGGAAAGAAACATTTCAAAACTGGCCCTCACAAATGGTCCAAAAACCATTAAATCTTGAACGAAGCGTTTTTTTGTTATTCCGGTGTGGGTGGTTGTACCACCTGTTTTTATTGTGGTGTGTCTTAGACGAGTACATTTTTAAGTGTAACATGAATAAGTGTGTCTGTTTTTGTCCTTAAAAATAAATGTTTTCTTTCATGTTGTCACTTCAAGATAAGTAACACTCCTATCAACATCCAATGTTTTCAAGAGTCAATTCTGTTGAATCTCAGTTCGATAGCAACCCAAGCATGGAGTCCGATCACACTGTAGGATCTAGTTTAAGTTCATTGTAATAACAGTATGCAGTACACATTAAGATTATAAAGCTGACTGGTATTGTAACTCTTGTTAGTATGGTCGCTGTAACCTTAGCTATAACTACCAACCTATATACATTGGAACACAGACGTAATGGGACAGACATCACCATTCAATCCCAGTTACTGTAAACAATTCTTCCCTGTGTCATTTTATTAAACAGTTTGCTTTACCAGATCATTATTTTGTGACTGTGTGTCCCTACCAGAATGAAATTCGTTTATATAATCGACAGTTCATTAATGGAAGACCGACAATTAAAGGAGTGTATCTTACAATGAAACAATTTAATTTCTTAAAGAGACTTTTACCACATTTACTTAAAGAAATAATAAACGCCAGGAATTTGAAATTGTAATGGTTTTAGTCTCCATCTGTTGAATGTTGAAGCAAACAAAATTGTATAATTTTAGATGAAATAAAATATAACTGGTAGTTTTTTTGTTGTTGTTACTTTTTTATACCTCTAAAACCCATTATAGCTTAAGAATTGACACAACGGGTGTTCAGAAAATATACATAAAAAGAAAAACAAGACTAAGATTTTGTTCATATTCTCATAAAAAACAGATTCTATATATCTAATTAATGAAAACAAGATAAACAATATGTACACACGTAAACATTATGGGAGCAGATATGCTGAAGACAAAACATATTTTGATAATACTTTAGCTACACTTCTTCATACAAAGCAATTAATTGGGACCCGAGTATCTAACAAGTCATAAAAAGAAACAACCATTCATAAAAAATATGACTTCATAACAACTTGAGATATGGACGGTAGACACTAGTACAAGAAACAGTGGAATGTTTTAATTAAAACTTAATAGAATCACATTAACCCCCCCCCCCCTTTAAATGGAAGTGTGATCTGCAATGCCTTATAGAAAAAAAGCTTTTAACCTCCATTAAATCTGACCATAAATTAGAATAATTAAAAATCCATTTTAAATATTGACAGTTTAAAATTACATTCAACTTTTAACCCCTAATGAATTAAGAGTGTAAAATGGATTTTGCACATCCAGGCACGGGGCACACATTTATCCAGCTAACCTATTTAATTTTCTCTCCTCAAGGAAAGGAAAACACAAAGAGTGTTTAAAATAATTAAAACATCATTTTGATCAAATAACAGTTTAAAATTACCTTTGCTCTACATCTAATTTATGAAACAAACAACAAGATAAACAATATGTACACATGTAAACATTATGGTAGTAGATCAGGATGATTTAAAAAAATAAAGAATGACATCTAACAAAAACTGAGTATTTGTAACATATTGAGAAGAAAAAAAATATTTTGTTGATACTGCATCACTATTTAAAAAAAGGAAACATTCAAGTCTCAAGTACATGAAGACATGTTATATTAAAAGTTTCCTTTGAAAAAAACCCATCTAAAAACAACCTGAGATATTAGTATCAAAACATCACCGTGTTTAACAATTCACTAATTTGAAATACAGAATAACAACTAATAAAAACTGAGTATTTGTAACATATGGAGAAGACAAACAATATTTTGTTAATACTGCATCACTATTTAAAAAAAGAAACATTCAAGTCTCAAGTATATGATGACATGTTATATTAAAATTTTCCTTTGAAAAAAAATTTATAAAAACAACCTGAGAAATTAGCAGCAAATCATCAGCGTGTAACAATTCACTCATATAAAAAGAAAAAAAAGGAAAGAACAAATGGAAAAAAGCAAGATAAAACTTAAAACAGTTTTTTGAGTGATAATGCAAACAAACATGCATGTGGTTTTAAGACGAAAATTAGTGACAAAATCTTAACCCCCTCCCTTTTTTCTGTCAAGGTGAGAAAATTTAAACAAAGTCAAGTGTGACAAATCTTAACCCCCTCCCTTTTTTCTGTAAAGTCCATTCCGAAAGGTTTACCTGAGCTTTTTTGAGTGACAAGAAATTTAAATGTAGATAAGTCACCTGATCAGAGTTGACTTATAAAAATTGGAACACAGGTAACAAATGACATTTTTTTTTAAATGGGAAGTTCAATATAAAAGTGCACTTGAAAAACTGTGACGAAGGATAAAAAAAAAGAAGAAAAAAGTAAGGTAAGTAAAATGTTCTAATATCTTAAACGGTGAGGCTGTCTTCTATTTCTTTTTGATCTTCTAAGTGGTGGATGAACTGCTGGTTGTGGAGTTTGCTGTGGTACAGGTATATTATTTGGTAAATTAAAAAACTGTGTAATTTCCCTTCTAAAATTTTCAATTTGTACTATTACTCTTCTAATTCTGTCACGAAACTGTTGCAATGATATGAGTATGGTGACGAGCATTCCTATCAAAAAGATCAATATGTCTGTAAAATAAAAATAAAATCTAAATTCACATTATCACCCAAAAAAAATCATTGCATGCATATTTTAAACTAATAATTATGTTCTTTAGGTCTTGTTAACGGTGGGGAAGAAGATCGCGTCATCACACTGGAATGTCTATCGCCCATTTCAACCACTTCTTCCTCCGGAGAATGTACTCATCTGAGGGGGGTTGAAGGACGCCTTACAGGAACTTGCAAATTTGTTTTCCATATATCTGTTTTTACACTGATATAATATGAATATCACTGCAAGTAATCCGAAAACAACTGAAAAGATATAATTAATGAAACAAAATTAAACATATGTTAACTTTCACTTTATTTTGAAAAGTTAATTAAAAACAGTATTTATATATAATAATTTCAGCTATGTTCTAAAATCTTTCTAAATTAATAACAAGAAGAAAAAATGAGAACATGGCTTTTTCTGTGAGTGCAGACGGAATGGAACTAAATGTGCTGATCATAGGAGTGCTTTGCTGTGTGGTGTGTTGATTCAAAAAAAAAGGAGAAATGTGTAATAGCAGAGACCTCCACCATCTATAAATTGATGTTGCACAAGTAAAATATCAATAATCAATGACATAAACAAATTTTTATTCCATCATATAAATATGCAGAATAGACATATTAGCCATCATTTTTTTTAATTTAAAATGAAAGTAGTAACAGTGCCCTATAAGAAAATTGAGTTTGTTATTGAATCATTTGTGGTAGAGTTTAAGTTTTTACATATTGTACACTGTTTGCTAGCCTAGTATTGTAACATTAGCAAATATGCAGTTTGTTTTCTTGTCTTGCATCTGTGTTTTTTTCCAATTTAGGAGAAGCATTGTATACTATGTTGAGTTAATATTCTACATGAAGCAGTGTATATTTAAAATACACCTATAGCAACGAATGTTTATATATATAAAATTGTCAGTTATATTACTAAACATAATCATATTGCTTTTTATTGAAAACCCCGTGGGACACTCGAGATAAGAATAAGTTCCCTGTTACCCCGACTTGTCGTAAGAAGCGACTAAAGGGGACGTAGATTGGACGTTATCCGATCATGTGTATGGATTATTGACACACACCATGCACATTAAAAAAAAAAACAAAAAAAAGTAAAACAAAAAACATAAAACAAAAACAAAAAAAACATAAATGTTTATGAAAAATACTTTTGGGTAGTGGCAAAGTGTGTTTCGAATTTTTATTTTTTATAAATGAAATAATTTTTATTTTTCTTAACACAATTTTGAATTCATGTCAAAAATAATTTTAAGAAAAAAATCAAATTTATTTTTTTCATCCAAATAAACCAATCAACGACGTAGAATACGACAGCTTTCCCTGCATTAGCCAGTAATAAGCGCAATGACGCTACGCTACCATTTTTTTTGTTTTTAAAATTTACTTTAAAAGATGAAGTAACCAGCTCAAAATCGCATTTTCTGTGTGAAATTTCTTGCGATACATTGTGGATAGAATTACATTTTCACAAAAGGTTAATAAATCTATGAACAATCGATTGGAGTTCCGAACCAGTTTCGGGGAAAAAAAGCATTGGTGGTATCCACGCAAAATGGAAACGTCTATTGCTATCTCTATGACAATTCGAAACCAGTCAAGGTTTGCCTGACTTTAAAATTGGATGAATTTTGCGAACTCGCCAATATGAAGGTGTCAGTTGAGTCGTTTATTCCACTCTTTGTTCAGGTAAGAGTGTTCCTCTACCATAGATAAAAAATATGTTTTTCATAAAAGGCTTTGAATAACTGATAAAAAAAATGATGTGTAATTTAAACAAGTAAAATGATTTACGTAAAGCGTGTGGTATTGTGATGACTATTTGAACAAAATGATGTAAAATGTTAAGTGAAAACGTTAGAGATAAAAAAAAATCTTTCCCTTTCTTAAAAAAGGTTTAATATTCTTTCTAGCATGAGCAAACAAAGAATCATCCCACAATGATTCCACAAAATCTGCAACCAAGCAATAGTGAAGAATCGGCGTTACAAAAAATTACCAGGGACTTCAACCCCCTTGATGAAGAACAAGCAACCTCCTCTTCAAATGTGTCAATCCAAAATAGGACACAAATCTCTTCTGCATCTTCCGATGCTCATTTAAAGGAGTTTCGGCCACTTCAACCAGTTGTTGAGCCGATATAATATGCGTCGCTTTATGAACACATTACCCAGCCGCAAGCACCAAGAGCGAACAAGAAAAGATCGTCCGTAACCCATATGGAAGGCATACTGCCTAGAAAATTGACGTACGAAGAGAAGGAAAATCAGAGTGATTATCTTCCTTTGTCTAATCAGAGTGATTATCTTCCTTTGTCTAATCAGAGTGATTATCTTCCTTTGTCTAATCAGAGTGATTATCTTCCTTTGTCCAATCAGAGTGATTATTTTCCCTTGTCCAATCAGAGTTATTATCTTCCTTTGTCTAATCAGGAACTTTTAAACTTTTTCAGTTACTATTAATGTCTGATTTTACTCAAGAAAAAAATGACGTGTAATTTAATCAAGTAAAATGTTTTACGTAAAGTGTGAGCTATTGTGACGAATATTTGAGAAAAAAAAATACCACTCGCTACGATGCTTTGTTCATTGGTTTATTTTCGTGACATATGTTTGTTGGTAGAATTTTGTTGTTGTTGTAATAGGTAAATAAAAAAGAAGGTACATATTAATAATTTTATTAAATAATACAGTAAACAGTATTTACAAATCTTTGATTTTATAATATCCAAAAGAAAGACTGTCTATTCCATTTATCCAATACCGTTTGTCATCGTAACTGGACAGTCATTTTATACTATTAAATCCGTATGTAAGACATGATTTTGGCAGCGAATGACGTTCATTGAATGAATAGTGTCAACATTGTCAAATAAAAACTTTTTAAAATGTTCAAAACGAAGTTCGTTTTTTATAACAGATTTCACTATTCCTTTGGCTGTTTTACTTTCATTGGTTTCGTCGTTTAATCCATGTTTTTTGCAGAGGTAGGCATACATCTTAGGACGTAAAGCTATAAAATCTGTAATGTGTTGACCTGAACATGGTTAAATTTTGTGAAAAATGTTTTGGACAATAGTGGGCTCAACAACATTTGGCTTTCGCAGGGAAATTTTAATTCTAAATGGTTAAACGAAAATCTGAAAAGAAATTTAAATGATCAATTTATTCAAAAATGGAGATCTGACATAGAAAAGTCTTCAAAAGGTATCTGTTATAGATTGTTCAAAGAGAATTTTGAATTCGAAGCGTATTTAGATATTTTATCCGATAAAGATAGAATAACATTATGTAAATTCAGAACTTGTAATCATATATTGCCAATTGAAATAGGTAGATGGCAAAATGTCGATCGTTCTGATAGAATTTGTCATATCTGTCAAACGGCAGAGATTAGTGATGAGTTTCATTATATTCTCCAATGTAGACAATTTCATAATGATAGAAAATTATACCTGAAAACAAAATTTCTTCGTAGAGTTAATGTTTTAAAATTTGGCATGTTATTTCAGAACAAAAACATATCTGTTTTGCGAAACCTTTGTAAATTTATCAAAGTTATTAATATAACAGTAGGTCGTCCTGGTTAACCGCCTATCTCTGTAGCACCGTTTATATTAAATCTCTTCCTAATGTGAATCTATCTTGTCATGTGTACTGTATATAATATGTGAAATGTATTTGAATGATGTTTTTCTCTGTACCATTGTTCTGTTATGGTTTATGAGAATAAAGATCTTGTCTTGTCTTGTCTTGTCTTCAAATATAATAAAATATAATGAAAATTTTGGTTTTTATTTTGATTAATATGTACCTTCTTTTAACACGTATTTGTAACATTTTTTGTGTTGTGAAATTAAGGTTATGTACAATTTATGAAAGTTAATTTACAATATTTCATTTGTAAAATCACATTTTACTTTTAGAATTGAATTTAAATGATTTCATTTGTGAAACCTATTGTTATGAAAGTTAATTTAAATGATTTCATTTGTGAAACCTATTGTTATGAAAGTTAATTTAAATCATTTCATTTGTGAAACCTATTGTTATGAAAGTTAATTTAAATCATTTCATTTGTGAAACCTATTGTTATGAAAGTTAATTTAAATCATTTGTAAAATGTTATATTTTTGCTAAGAATAACACAATTAAAACAAATACAAACCCTGAAGTTCACCCTTCATTTGACCAGGTACTTTTTGAAATTCTGTAGAAAACAGTGGATGTTGTTCGGGATTATTGCAAAAATCAAAATATTGTTTGCAGGTTGAAAGGTCTTTGTAAACATCTCCCGTACGAATTTCATAACAGAGTGCATCTGAAAAAGAAATTAAAAAAATAAAACAATTTTAAAAACTCAAAAGTAAATATTAACGAAGTAATGTAAATTTAACAAAGCTATTTTATTAACGAACTAATGTAAATTTAACAAAGCTATTTTAGATGTTTTTATATATAATTGTAAATGTGTTTACCTGTGTCAGTGAACAGCAACTTGATGTTTTCTCCATACATTGGCTTTATCACTTTGTAATGGAATTCGTACATGGAATGCTTTGAAAGATCTAGAATTGTTTGTCCAAGGTAACGAGGATTGTGCAGGAACACATTCACTTTTAGATTTTCAACTCCAATCAGGTTTTCATGCAAAATTTGAACTCTTTTAAAGGATGGTTTGCCCACATACTTCTTTAGTTTTCTTTCATCAGTCAATAACTTTATACAACAATGACGTCTGAGTGATTCTAGAGATTTGCCGTATATGCTACAAAAGAAAAAAAACAAGGATACGAGCTTGTCGTCAATAAGTGTGTTTACTATGTAGTAGCTGTTGTGTTTTTTCTTATAAGCATTTTTTTTTATTTCAACAGAATGAATGTAAGTGAACATGTAGAAAAAAAATCAAATTATTCAACAATAATGAAAATATCTTACCTGTTGCACATCAGTTTGAAGAAGTCTTTTTCAAAATCGTTTTTGGCATTTTTTCTCATATTGGAGTTGAAATCGATGTAAGGCTTTAGCCATGGAGATTGATGAAATTCCAGCACTCTATGGATTTTTGTTATTTTAAGTCTTAGTTCGCAGTAAAGAGCTAACGTTTCGTAGTGCACGATGTAGTTTTTCTTATTCTCTAAAGTAGGGATAAATTTTCCGGTTTTAATTTTTGCTTTTCCTCCGTGAAGTTCTCTCCAAAGACTCCGACTGAAAGGTGATAAATCGTCTTCATCCACCCGTTTATGTTCGGGTGCCAACGGGTAGCAATTATGTGAATCGTGCAAGTTGGTTGGATATTCCAAATCGACTTCACAAATATATCCCAATTCGGAACGTTCTGTTATTTTCTGAGGATCTAAGCGCTTTAGTTCCTCTTCATTTATAAATCTCATAAATCCCGTAGGTAGAGGCATGGAATGACCGTATAAATTTGCTTTGTCAAAATACATGATGTAAGACGAAGGTAGAGTCTCATCAAAATCTTCCAAGTATTTGCTTTAGAATATTTTTTGGAAACCATACTAACGCCATCCCGGGTTCCCAATTCAAACATGTTATACATAATAGGATCAACGATTAAATCAAGACAAACTTTAGTCATTTTGAGTGCTGCTTGCCATGACAGACCAGCTGCACTAAAAAAGTGACAAGCATCCAACTTGTAATATTCCATCGTCATCTCACGGAAGCGCTCAAATACATCGCAAAGTAATAACGCATCAATTTTCACGTACAGATCGTGATAATCACCGACAGTGTTCATGTTAAATGTTCCCCACACGTCTTGAGCATGTTTATACCTTTCTTCCGATAACGGTTCGTTTGTTAAATGATTAAAAAAGGCGTCTCTAGCAGGTAGTATTGTTTCCTCAAATTTGTCGAAGCTGTCTATATAATCGTAACAATACTCATTTTTCTGAAGTAATAACTTCGCTTGCTGCTCGGAAGGGAATGCCTTTCTAAATTGCTTAACACGTTTTTCTCCTTCATCATTCGTTAAATTATCAATTAAAGTCTCTAAAGAAATGCCCATAAACTGATACGAATCTAAAAAACGTCAGTTCCCAATGGAAAAGCTGAGATACTTTTCCATATTGCTTGGTATACAAGTGATTTTCTTATTTTTTAAGGTGGTTGCTTCACTCAACAACAAATGACTATCATATCCCTTCAAATTATGCATGATGACAGGAATAAAGGAGGGCGGTTTCAATTGTAAATTACATGCTTGACACGTTGCACCTCTAAAATTACTATAGGTTGGGGAGTTGACATCTCTTTTGACAAACGAATACCACTTATGGTGCAATGGGTAGCTCTCTGAAAAGATTACTCTGTTGCATCGTTCATGATAAGAGACTCCTCGTCGTTTAGTTTTTCTCGTATGTAAGCTTATAATATAAAGCGTATTCTGCAGGACAAACAGTTCCATCTACAGCTCAAATCAGAGCAGAAGGAAATAATACAAAATATGTTGGATAGAAAAGATTCATTTTGCAGTGTTATCCGCGGCCTTCGGAAAGAGCATGTCTTACGTTTCCCCCTATTTTGGACCAGGTCAGATCGTATATGCAAATCATCTCCTATGATACATTGCGGTAATAGTAGTTCTCTCGAAGTCACGTGACAAATATTTCAAAATGTCGGCGTTCAAAATGACGAAATCCTATGGTCTGGGGAAATTGTGATGTAATGGAGAGTAACACCAATTTCTGAACGTAAGATGGTTATGAATGAATAGAAAAATGATTGGTGAAACGATTTATATAAGGGTTTTGGATAGAAAATAAAATCTGATAGTCACAAAACGTGGAAATGTGCCTCTCTCGAGTGTGTGAGGAAAATCCGCTGTTTTGTTTATGGCAAGCGCTCTGACGTTCAACGACAACAGCAAGATGTAAATAGTCGTCGAACGGCAGAGGAATCTCGAAATAATTCTAAGTATACTTGTACAATAATACCCCCAGCAAAGGTATTCATAAAACTGGCCTCCCAAATTAGTTAGCGGCCACTTTCTACGCCTGATGATTCTATTCATTACTGGTTTTATTAACCATGACCCTTTAAATTGTCAAGGTAAATGAGTGTTCGACTTCTGATCTGTTTTATTTATATCGTCTTCTATACCTATTATTTATTACAGACGATATAAATAAAACAGACCAGTAGTCGAGCACCCCTTTACGGTGGCCGTTTAAAGAGTCATGGTTAATAAAACTAGTAATGATTAAATTCTACATGCGTAAAAAGATCCCGGTAACTAATTTTGGTATCCAGCTTGTGCCTTGTCCGACCGCGATTAAATTATGTCGGGGCTCTCTAATTTGACCTTGAACCTATTCATACCAATCATGGTGTATTCGAATGGGATATCACGTACAAAACACATGTACTTGACTGTTTACATTATTTGCATATCGCCAATATCGACTCAGTAACAATAGTTCGACTTCAAAGATATTATATTTACGACGCAATAATCCATTTTAACCCAGATTTTTTTTCATATAAGATATCATTTGTGGATAGGCGACTAACGGAGAATAAGTTTCAAATATTAATTGCTTGTAGATTTTTAATTTCATTTATTAACAATGTAAGATTGCAATACAAAAAATACATCTTTGAGTGTAGATTCTGGTACTGGTTCGATTATTGCGATAAAATTGAAATGCACATGCATAACCAGATTTGAATAACATTTTCTATTTATAATTTCCCCCTTGATGCAGGTCAGGTGTTCCTTTAAAATATAAATGAATTTTCTCTACAAAGCAATAAAAGAAAGAAAACTGAAAAACCAAAAACATGCATATTTCATTTTATTTACAAGTTCTATTATTATACAAGTTATATACCGTACATTTCAAACAAAAGAACTGAGCATTATAGAATATGGAAAGCTTCTTTTTCCGCACTCGTACACAGGTAAAGGACTCGAAACCTTCGGCGTCTCGGCCTTCACCTGTGTACTCGTGCGGAAAAAGAAGCCTCCCGGATCCAATAAAGGACAGTTCTTTTGTTTGAAATGTACGGTATCCTATACATCTTACCTTGAACTAGAACAGATATGAAACGGAATCAATTTATATGTATTCAGAACTAATCATTGTGCAACATATATCTACGAAAACTCAGCGCGGCACATAGTTCAACAAGTCTGGGTATATGCTGACGTGTATGTCGGTGTAATGAACCAACTATCTTATACATCTTAATCCTTCGGATAGAGTGCTCCACATATACTCGTCTTTTCCTTATTTTCTTTTTCTTCTAGTATTATTATCTTGTCTGCGCAGCTGTGCATTTGTATATGGTTTCACTAATGAGTACAACAAGTTAACTGGATAGCTGAACCAGTCAATCTAGTGCTTTGAATAATAATAAAACAAACAAAGAGCAATGAAAAACATTTCTTATTCTTCATTGGGATGGTTTCGGTTTCGGTTTCGACGATGTAGTAAAAATGTCTAATAGTAACGTTTTGTGTGAAATTTATTTTGTGAAGCTAAAAATCGATCCAAGGATTTGATCCAGCAGCAATGTGACTTCCTTTCATTAGAGATCAACAATAAGTCCACCTCTTTATATCCATTCGTTTGTTTGCTTAAAACACAGGAAATACACATCATTTCTCGTAGCCAAAAACATTTATGGAAATATTGTTCTGTTTTTCAAATGTCTCTAGTTTCCCCAATGAAACGGGATAATTAATGTCATTCATATTGAGTTCATTTTCATACTGTTGATAATGTGATACCCGCTCTGGATGTCTGTCTCTATTGACTGGATGTAATGCAGCTAAAACGCACCACAAGAAGCACTTCTGATCAACATTCTTGATTTTAAGTACAGAATGGGATGTAGAAATCTTACGAGGTAAAGGCATATAGCTAGAACCAGCAATCGGTGAGTATTGAAGTGTGTTAATTTCCAAACATATGACTTTATGAACTGTCCAGTTTGATCCCTTTCGAATAAATTCCTCTAAAGCTCGATGTACTTCTTGAAATGCTGCATTCAAGTTATCCTCTGGATCTTCACCAGTTAAAGTAATATATGTTTTGCTTCTAAAATGAGGTATAACAAATTCTTCTTTTCCATCAGCTATAGTACGTACCATTTCAATTCGAGCATTTACGTACCGTTTAATATTACGTAGCTGTGTACTTCTTTGTTGTAATTCTTTATTTACATATCCTTTGATGCTTGCCAAAAATTGTAACAGATCATACATTTCATTTCCATGTGGAGAAATTTCGACCTTATTAACGTTATCATTAATTGCACTCTATCTTGAATGAAGACGGTTTTCAGAAGTAGAATCCAACGTTTGTTTTTTCTTGGACAAGTTTTCAGGCGAGTGATTTTCGTTTACAGTAGTTGAAGATACATGTCCACCACTTTGTAAATGTAGCGGATGCGTTTGCTGAATGTGTTGAAACAGCCTTATATCATCCAGAAATGGTAAGTTACAGTGTTTGCAAATGAATGTTTTTTCTTTTCCAATGATACCTTACACTTTTTTTCATGTCGTTTCATTGTATCTTGTGGCGTGAACGAGCGTTTCCATTTTGAACATGGGAAGCTGGAGTAATGCGTTTTCTCGTGACGTACTAAAGTCGTTTTTCTTTTATAATTCCTCTCACAAATATCACACACAAATAGAGCATTTTCGACTTTAGATTTTTTGCTTTCTTTATCGTCACCTCTTACGTCCAGTTTTCTTTTTCGATTTTGCAACGGTTTTTTTAAACTTTGAATATAAGCAGATTCTATTTCTTCGGCACTTCGAAATAAAAGTTCTTCATCACAATCGCTAAACTCGTTGTATTTCGTCATAGTTTCATTAACGCTTCGAATTAAAAGTTCCTCATCACAATCGCTAAAGTCGATGTTTCCCTCCATGTTCTTTTCTTAATTCACCTCTACGCGTGTTGTCGTGTTATTAATCAATGTGTAAACTGTTCTTCAAATGTGATACGAGTTTTATTTATTATGGAAGAGATGGAGCTTATTATTGATTAAGATACTATATAATGAAAGACAACCACTTGAGTTTCACGCTTGATTTCTTCTTGTGTTTTAAAATTTTTCTTGTGTTTGTTTTCGTCTCGTGTTTTAAAACTTTTTCTTTATTTGATTTGATTTCAGAAAATTCTGCAGGTGATAACGAGATATAGGAACGACCTCCCCCCTCCATCAGGATTTTTAACAGATTCATCGTTTTTGTCAGTGTTTGTAACGGGTATGATATCATCTTTCTTAAACGTTGTAGTTTTTTTTTCATTTTCTTTATTCACTTCCTGTTTAATTAATTCTTCGTAACGAAGCTTGGGGACTAATATCAGTTCATGACACATATTGTACATATGCTTGCAAGAAAACGGGTATGATTTTTCGAAGTTTTATTAAGATAGATCTTCTTTGATTTGGTCTGCAATAACTTGACGAATGAGACCTTTATATCGAAGCAACACTTTTTTACTCGTTTCGGAAATGGGACACACTCCATAGACCACGTTAAATATGATTTCAATTATCAGCTTTAACTCTTCTTTTTTCAGAGTTTTTAGTAACAGCATTCTTTGTTGAGGTGTTGATTTAATTAGAAATTCAATGAGATGTATCATTTTACAGGCTCGTAGACGCTAGTCGACTGTCTTGGTAGAATGTTGGTTCGCAACTGATAAATTTTAGGGCTCCTGGGGCAGATATCAACTAAAAGGTAACCAAAGTCAAGAGAAGTACTTTTTTCAAAGCTGTCCAAGAAATACTTCGTTTTCCCCGGGAAAATATGCTTTCCTAAGGTGAGGATTTTACTTGTATCTCTTTTGTTATTCATCAAGATGAAATAATGTGCATTAACCGATGCGCTTCGCATGGATTTTCCCTGATGAAATAAGTTTTGCAGAATGTGAATAACAGTAATTTGAATGGCGACTTTTAATGAAGAGAGCAAAAAATAATAAGGAAGAATTATAATATTTATACAACTACTTTATTACATAAGCAAGTCATGACAAGTACAAGATTGTTCATTATTTACATTAAGTCTCATACAACAATAAAATCGTTCATCAATGAAATTATATACATATTCATCATTTGATAAAAAGTTCAATGTAAACTGATCTGTTATGTCTCTCATAGTATATCCTCTTACTCTACACATAAGAAAAAACAATACATGTTTGTTTGATTACTTTGGATAGGTTTTCCATTGATTATGACGTGCTTAAATCGTTTCATGAACACTTTCAGGTGAATGGAATAATCAGCGGGTGAGGCTCCATACGAATCATAAAATTCTACCGTGTCCTTCTCTTCTACAAAGAATGCCACCCAATGACGACGTTTACGTTGTTTTGGATCTGTATTAACGATCAAACCGAAAGGAGGAGATGGCAATGTGGTGGGTATATTGTTAGTATCATATACACCAATTATAGTTTCTTTCATGTTTTGATCACACGAGATGACACACTTTAACTGTCCCGTATTCATTCTACGATAACGGTTCTTGCTTCACTAATCTGAAACAGTCCTGGCATCTCACTATATATGATACAGGTACAGGGAGTTTTTAAGGGTTTGCCGAATTGTGCTTCCACACGAACGTTACCCTGTTTAAGGAGGCTGATGTAATTGTCATTGTCTCCGAAATTAGGTTATATTTCAAAACAATATAGACTGCTGCCGCATACGACGTACGGTCAATAGCATTTCCTGCGTCTCGGCGACTTTTGTTAGTGACACTGAAGAGGCTATTAAAAGCAGGAATTATTGTCCGTCCATGACTTCCTTCAAAGTTTAACTTCATGACATTGCCAGATACAGGAACGTTATCGACAAAGAGACATATTTGATTAAGATTGAAGTGTTCGAAATTAAATGGATTCAACTTATAACATCCTGCTACTGCTTCAGAGTCTACAAATCCTATGACGACTCGACTGGGAACCATTCCATTAAAAATGTTATCGTAGTTCAAATGAATTAAACCTGCACTCATGTTGATGGGTGTGATCTGTGTCTTTGTGAACGGATACAAAGCATTTTTAGATTGTAACATTTGCGATTGAGCCACTATAACTGCAGGTGAAACGAGAACTTTACACACTTTTAACACAATGTCTTCTATATGTATTTGTAGGTTGGGTGACATTAGTTTCGTTAGGAGATAGAATTCCGGGTGGCATGTTAAAAAGATCGAGTCCACTTGGTTGTGCTTCTTTAAAATCTATCATGGTTAAAGCAGCCATTATTATGAAAATATGTCTCTTATCAACGTACTTGTCTTGGAATGACTTTTCTTTTTAATCCGTTTTGGTTGTCTTTTAATTTTTCTTTGTATGCGTTTCGCTGGTTTTGTTCGTTTTTGACTTGTTCTACGACGAGAAGTTTTTTTTTACAACCTTCTCGTTCGACGTCTTTTAAGACTAGTGTTTCTCTTTACTTTTGTCCGTTTTTTTATTTGCTTTCGAACTCGACGCACAACAGTTTTTGCTTCGTAAACCGCTTCCTTAAAAGGAGCAACCATTTCTAATCTCAAATGATCCGTGTTTTTTTTGTTCCGGTATAAGTTTTGACGATTCGATTGGCACCACATCTGATTTACTTTGACTCATCAGTGATCCACCTATTTGAGTGTTTCCTCCGTGTTGATGTATAGAATGTGAATCCATTTTTCCCGTTGATTTATTCTGATAAAAGATTAACCATCTGTCAGGATTGGGGATGTACATTTTAGTAACATCCATATTTAAAAAAAAAATGGAAACGACTTAAAATGAAGTGTCATCGTTGATGTATTATTTAAGAATGATCCTAATTGATCTTTTTCGGTTGTTATATATATCTCTATGTCGTAAACTATGTTTGTCTTTACATGGTGGTAATGAGGTGAATCGATAAACCACAAACTGTCTTCATTTTTATTGACTTTTTGTAATTCACTTGCATAGAAATTTCCCTTGATGTCTTCGTTTAAAAAGTCTTTTAATTTGTACATACAAATCCCTGCATTCGAAATTTTTGGCGTACATTAAACATTTCTTGAGTGAAATTTCATTGTAGGATCTATCGAATAGCATACTCTTATGTGAAATCCGAACGTAATCATTAATCTTAAAATGGAATTTTGGTTTTTTTTTGTGGTTACTTTTTTGGGTTTGAGATACATGAATGCTCATGAAGATGCTTCATTTTTGTTGTTGACATCTTTTGGAGCAAAGTTATTTAAACTTCGATGCGGTGTTGCGTTATATGTCTTCACGATATCCTGTAATTTCTCTAGATAACGATGATTTCTTTGTGAGGTAAAAAAGCGATACATCATATTTTTAATGGTTTGAATGACTCTTTCCGCATAATTTGCTTTCGTATCCGCGTTTTGTGTAGTGAAAACATGTACACTCTCGTCTTTTAAGTAATTCATAACATGTGAATTGGAGAACTCTTTTCCACGATCTACTCGAAACGTTCTACATTTTCGTCCTTTGCTAAATATTTTTTTCAAGCCATTTACAACTTCTCTTCCTGTTTTATTTTTCAGGGGTTCAATCCAGAGATATCTTGAAAATATTTCTATGACAAAAAGGTGATATTTGACGCCATCATTCTCCTTGGATATGTCTGACACGTCGGCTAAATCACCATCAAATTGATCATTTATCCCGGAGACAATGACTCTTGCACGTTTAAATGAACGACGAACAGGCTTTTGCAGACTGTAACTATCTTGATTTTGTAACCATTTACGGACAGTGTGTTGTCCAACGTGTGTTTTTCTCTTGGATTTTAAAACTCTGTATAGTTTGTCAGAAGTTAGAAATGCACCAGCTTTTGAAAAATTATAATATTGTCCTTCCAGTAACTTGTTTATGTTTCTTTTTCTTTTAACCATGTTTCAAACTAAAAAGAAAACACAAGACCCTTTAACAAAAACAGAAACAAACACAACTTACTTTATAACAGAGAGAACGATTTGATTACTTTTTGGTGTTTTTACGCCACTTTCAACAATATTTCATCTATATCATGGCGACCAGTTTTAGTGGTGGAGGAAACCGGAGTATACGGAGAGAATCACCGACCATGGGAAAGCAACTGCTAAACTTGATCACTTGTCGCTGCGAGTCGAGTACACACTTTTTGGTAATTTACAAAGCCGGGTAGGATCTAACTCATTTTGCCACCCGGACTCCCGAACAGAGAAAACGACTAGAGTTATTGATATATGAGTTTTATTTTGTTCTTCATCTACATTAATAAAAAGAAAGACATATGATGAAATATTTTTAACTAAAAATGTTACTACCATTCGAAGAAATGATGCATATACAACAGAATATCAGTCCTGAATGAACATGTAAGGTCCTTGAAACAACATTATATTTAGCGACATCGTCAAACTCCTCTCTTATTTTCCTTGCAAATGTGAGGGAATATATGTTCATTAATAAGCTTTGCGTTTTCAGTTCTTCAGAAGACATGTTTAATGTTCGATGTCTTTAACTCTTTTGATGGATAGCTAACAATGGTATAGAGATTTTATATAATTTATGACGTCACCTCTTTTCCATTTGCAGTTAATACAAATGTTGTTCTCTTAAGAAACAGGTTTAGCTACATAATATGTCACAATCACTGCTTTTACTGGAAACCATCTTTGCCAACAAGCACGTCGGTTCCCATTTCAAATGTTCGGTTTCAATTTAGTCGTCTCGATCCCACTGCTTTAAAGACACACCACAATAAAAACAGGTGGTACAATCACCCACACCGGAATAAAAAAAAACCGTTTCGTGCAAGATCTAGTGGTTTTTGGACCATTTGTGAGGGCCAGTTTTGAAATGTTTCTTTCCTTTTATTGAAATAAAGAAAAGTCTGATGTTTTGGTTTAAAGAGAGGTGTTAAATATTCACTTTTGCACGGATTGTTTTGTGAGAAAAACGAAGAAAAAGCATTTCTAGCTGCCGTGTCAGTTTCTATATCCATTGTATGATGGTAGAAGATTTAACAACAATCAGTTTCCCAATCACCTCCTACAAAACAGATCTTCCAAATGTACAATTAATTCCGAGAGAACATTAAAAAAATAACTTTCGTAGGGAGGTCCTCTTATCTACAACGATTGTAAGGTTTCTGATTCTGAAATAACAGGCAAATGTTTTCTTTCTTCCAAACACTTAGGTTTTACATAGTTGACTTGGAGATAGAATGCGATACTTAATAATCATTTGAAAACTCGTCACAGTAAAACGGATCAATACTTCATTCATAAAAAAGACAGACGCTCACCATAAAACGGATCAATACGTCATTAAAATAACTTCATTCATAAAAAGACAGATGGTCGCGATAAACCATCCAGAAATCAATATCACTTGTGGGGATTCGTCCATCCACAACCACAATACAATGGAACCGCAGAAAACCACTAAATCACTGTCTGCAGAATCCCTATTACATTACTACTGATTCGGATCACTTCTTCTTTGAGTGTTTCCATAGTGCAAATATGAAATATACATTATTTCACAATCTAAGCCGGCTACCTAATGACTGGGCTATAGACCCCAAACCTTTAACCCGTGGTAATCCTATTCTTTCAAACGAAAAGAACGAAATTAGTCTTAAGGACGTGCTGGAATATATAAAGAGGTGTGAAAGGTTTCTTATCAAAGTGGTACACCAAATGAACAATCACACACACCACCACAACCAACCCCCATCTCTCTCTCTCTCTCTCTCTCTCTCTCTCTCTCTCTCTCTCTCATTCCTTTCTTCGTCCTCTGTTCTTCTTCAATTTACACATGTTCATGTGAGAAATAACCGTTAGCATGCATGCTCGATCAAATAATGTTATAACTTATTGTATATAGGAGAAGACTTCATAAGTTTGTTTAACTTGTGTTTTATCCGTTTTTGCACATTTGAGCAAATAAAATATGTTTAAACTAAACTTAAGCTCCAAGCACAGAGATAAGCCATGGATGAGTACAGATATCCATTTCATTTTCAATTTTGTCCTACAAACCACACGTACAAATTCTGATGTGTTCCAGCTATCACTTGAATGTCCATAAAGTTGTGAATGCTAATATCGCGCATAGTACTGTGTACTCGATGCAACTTTATCCCATGTGATGTGTCTAAATATATTCTACTCACTTTAAAATCTTCCTCATACAAATTTAACACATATCAGGCACAAATATGGAAGAAGCCTTAGCAATGGCAATAATAAAAACGTAGATATCTAAGTTAGTGTGCACGACGAGTCTCTAGAATAACCTTCATCTGGTACGCTCAGCATCAGAAGATTGGAAAGTCAAATATTTTAAGAAAATCAAAGGGCCTAAGCAGGATAACTAAAACAACTTCAGCTTATATAATTTCTGTTAAGATAAAACTTAGTGTAAATAAAGAAAATCTCTAAGATTGTATCATATAAATATTTCAGATGGCGGAAGTATATATATCAGGTGGGGAAGAATTGTTTGTCCAAATAATTCTACAGAACTAGTATATGCAGGTAAATCATTATACATTTACATGTACTTTATACACAACACAAGTAAAAAATGAAGAAGAATAAAAACAATCGTCATCACAATAGACACTTTGCACCTTATATATTTCACTAGTGGAATACGATTGGAAAGATACAAAAAGAAACGGTACAATTATATTTCGACAAAGACATTTATACTTCAAGTTAGCTTCAACAGACACTAATAACATTTAAATTAGACAACATTTAAGTTAGACAACATTTAGTATCGACACCATTTAAGTTAGACAACATTTAGGTTAGGTAACATTTCAGATAGACAACATTTAGTATAGACAACAATTAAGTTAGACAACATTTCAGATAGACAACATTTAGTATAGACAACATTTAGGTTAGGTAACATTTCAGTTAGACAACATTTAGGTTACACAACATTTCAGTTAGACAACATCTAGGTTAGACAACATTTCAGTCAGCCAGCATTTAGTATAGGCACTATTTAAGTTAGACAACATTTAGGTTAGGTAACATTTATGTTAGACAACATTTCAGTTAGACAGTATTGAGGTTTGACAACATATCAGTTGGACAACACATTTAGGTGAGATAAAATTTAAGTTAGACGGCATTTAAGTTAGGTAACATTTAAGTTAAAAATAATTTAAGTTTGACAACATTTAGGTTAGACAACATGTAAGTTAGACAACAGTTATGTGAGAAAAAATTTAAGTTAGACAACATTTAAGTTAGGTAACATTTAAGTTAAAAATCATTTAAGTTAGAACAACATTTATGTTAGACAACATCTAAGTTAGACAGCATTTGTTTGCTACAAACTCACAGGAAAGTACTTTATAATGAATTATTTTGCCATTATAAAAGATATCATGGATGACAACAACACTTCTAACACTCTTCGGGAATTTGAATCCTCGAAAACAGAGTCAGATTTTAATTTTCATTTTAATTTCAATAATAAAACTCAACAATGAAAGGATAATAATCGTTTTTTCTTTGATTGTTCTTTATCATAACACGTATATTCTAATTTGGGAAGTGACCGATGTTGGCCTGGGTCTTATTTGTTGTGCACATGCGTATGTCATCTTGGTTGTCTTGATGTGAGTGAATTAACCACTAATTATGTTTCAGGTTGCAAATACTTTATTTGTGGTCGACTATTCAACAATAATAAAATAACATACGTAAGGCATAAAGAAAGACAACTCAAATTTGAACAGGTCAAAAATACTTGTGATGTTTTAAATGAAATATAACTAATTTGAACCAAACAATATACATTTACTAGTCTTGTTTTTCATTAAATCATAATGCAATACTCATTTTGGAAGATAACCTAAGGTGTATATGTACTTATAAGTTTGCCAGTTACTTATCATATACACATCTATATGTAAAACTAAATATGTACATGGTATCTTCATCTTCGGATAAGACGTAAATAAAACCGAGGTCCCGTGTTTAGAGATTGCCACCCTCTTCGCACGTTAAAGAACCTAGTGTAACAGCTCATAATGAGCATTATGCTCATGATGAGTGGACCATAGGAGACCTGTTGCACTGGCTAAATTCTCCGTCCCTACCCTTCACCTCTCCTTGTTTCAAGTCCCGTGGCGTTTAAATTTTTTAATGTTCTCGCCCTGAATATAGCTGAAAAAATTGCTCGCTGGACGTTAAACACCAATCAATCAATCAATCATAATAACATAATATAAATAAGCAAAGCAAATTAAGTAAGCATGGGCATATTAAAAATAATAAGCAAAAATACAATTATTAGAACCATAAAAAACAACACATGAGGTGTAAAGGTCGTTGTGGAAAACCTGTGTTACAAAATTACAAATTATAAGTCATGTGGTTCAAGGCAAGATACAGATTTTCTACAATCAATGGAGTATAACGCTCAATGATGAGTACACTCTGTATACGTAAGAAGAAGAAAAATGCAATGCAATTTTCCAAAGTAAAGGTTCCTATTTTATGTAATTAAAATCTCTTAAACGTAAACATAGCAATTGATTAAAAATGATACTTTTATATTTTAGTTATTTAATGAAACTGGTTTTACCTGTAAACTTGCAATACCTAAATTATAATTATTTTTATGTTCATTTGATTCATATGTTTATTTATCAAAGTATCTTTCAATCAAAACGTTGGCTTTGCATAAATATTAAACAAATCTTGACTGTTAAAATGAGTAATACAGAAATGTAAAGATACTGACCTTTATTAGATCAGTAGGATGTCCAGATATGAATAATAATAAAATTCCTTTCTTTCGGTCATTTTGTTGTCTGTCCTTCTTTGATGTGCGGATTCTGATTTCCCCTTTGGTGTCTCAAACTCTTCTTATTAGACAGAAATGTCCTTATGTCAGCCAGATATCTCAAGCAAGTAAACAATAATATGAATAAAAAAAGAATAATAACAAGTTACCCGCCTAAAGTATGCATGAAAAAAATGAAACTGACCAATAAGAAAGAGTGCAAAGGACAAAACATTGGGGAGCATTCAGTTGACATAATCACTAATGTTATAGAATATACAAACTCTGAATACTGATGACTCAATATATATAGCACTGAAATAAATAATATGAAGAGTTTGAACATACCAAAGGGGCAATCAGAATCCGTATATCGAAGAAGAACAGACAACACAATGGTCAAAAGAAAAAGTACAAAATATAAAATATGAATCTATTAAGGATTAAATACTTCATCAGTTATGAAAAATGATCATTTAATAAGTAAAATAAGTAGTTAATAAAAATATTCATAATACTGTAAAAAGTATGTATAAATCCACTCTACAACAAGTATTGTTGCTTTTACTTTCGGAATTCGCGCGGGTAAATGCAATATATAAATATTTTCATTGAACCAATTATGGGCTGGGGATAACAATAAACAGTTATATCGTGGCGTTCAGTTTTATTGGTGGTTAACCCACAGAAAACCGATCTGCCGCAAGTCACTATCAAACTTGATCATTTTCACATAATGTTGTAAAAAGTACACTTCGGCATGAGCGGGATTCGAACTCACACCGTTTGTGATAGGCACTGATTGCATAGGTAGTTGTAAGTCCAACTACCATATAATCACGACCCCTTGGAGGGTCGTGTGTTAGCGTATAGTAATGAATATATGTGTCTCAAATGTCATCGACAAACTACTTGCATCAGGCAAAGCACATGACCAAGTTATTACGTCTTATGATATATAAGATTTATACATATAACATAATACATTATCATTGTAGGTTATGCTGGTGGTGGGTGGTATGATCACGCTGGTACTGCTGCAGATCCAAATTTTGGAAAACCAAGTGGTCCTGATTACTGCGGACATATGTACGGCGCAGAATTCGAGACACGCTTCTGGGCTTCAAACTCCGACGACGAAGACGTACCTTGTGCTGTGTGTCGAAACCCTCATACTGTATCCAGTATTATGATTCCTGGCAAAAACGTATGTTATTCTGGTTGGAATCTAGAATATCATGGCTATCTGTCTTCTGTGTACTGTAATCATGCTTCTGCATCCTCATATAACTGTGTGGATATCAGTCCAGAATACGTACCATCCGGAGCAGAAAATAGGGACAGGAAGCTGTTCTACAGCGATTTGGCTCAATGTGGATCACTACCATGTCCTCCGTATGTCAAAAATTATCCACTCACTTGCGTTGTATGTTCTAAATAAACACATAAAATATTGATGTTTTTAGAAAATAATTTAGGATTACACATACCCAAAACAAGTTTGAATATGCCAAAGTCGTAATCAGAAGCCGTAAATCGAAGGACAGACACACCAATAACCAAAAGACAAATAATGATCTATTAAATACCGTATCTACTGAGAGACATATACTTCATATGCAGGTGCTGCAGCAATGTTGCTTCATATAAATGGAAAGTTCACAATAGGAAAATTAAAACTATCTCTTTTCCATAAAAGTTTTGTTATTAACCGACCCTCGCTGTCATTTTTTAGGTGTAGGTCAAGATATGATGTAGATCAGTGGTATTGTGATGTAGACCAATGCCAAGAGGGTTAGAGTTATGGTGTTTAACGCCTATTTAAAAAATATTTCAATTATATTGTGACAGTCAGTTTTATTGGTGGAGGAAACCTGAGTACACGCAAATAACAACCAACCAGCGGCAAGTCACTGACAAATTTTATCACAAAATGCTGTATCGAGTACACATTATGTGCTAGAAAAAGCAAAACATTTGAAAGTGGGGACAAAATCAGTAGAAGGCAGTCAAAAATCAAGATTTTACTTTCCAATTTCTTTAATTTAAGTTTAATTATATTAATTTAAACATATTTATTCATAAATAAATTAAATGGATTGGATAGCAGGCAATAGCCTATATA
>MJUT01013816.1:344569-359570 GCA_002080005.1 Gigantidas platifrons
GGGTTATTTATATTTCGTCTAATATATAAAACTGATTAAGTTTTATTAGGATTAAATTTAATAGCCCAGTTTTGTGACCAGTTATGAATATGAGACAAGTCTGCCGAAAGCATATCTGCAGCTTGTATATAATCTTGTTCATCAACTATTACATAAGATGTATCCTCGGCAAAGAGTTTGATATTACAATCAAGATCATCAACAATATCGTTTATGTATATAAGGAACAGGAAAGGGCTCGACACTGACACTTGGGGAACCCCAGCATCAATTTCCTCCCACCCATATTTAGAAATATCACAAAATATAAACATTATGTCTTTGCCAATATTAAGGTTACTGATAATAGTGTTGTAAATATATACAAGGTTGATTTACTGTAGAATCTGTTGGTTGAAATCCTGACTGGTGTTCTGTAATAATATGATGCTCTAATACATAGTTATGCAAACGTTTCCCAATTAGTTTTTCCATCATCTTACACAGAACACAAGTAAGGGTAATAGGTCGAAAGTTTGTAATGTCAGATGCAGTCCCTTTAGTTTTGTACACAGGGGTTACGTGTGAGCGTTTCCAAATATATGGAAGTTGTCCACAATGCAATGACTGATTAAATAATAATGTTAGGGGGAAACAAGGCACTGAGAAACACTGCGTAAAATCCTGGGTGCAACACCATCGGGGCCACATGGTTAGGAATTATTCAGTATTTCTAATTGGTCTTTTACTTCTTGTTGAGTAATCAATAAATCAGGACAAATATTGTCACGGGCAAAGTCTTCATTCGGGAGATTTCGTTCATTTTAAAAATTTGAAATATCAACAAAGTACTTATTACAAATATCACTTTTCTCTGAGGGATGACTTATTATTCTACCTTCATGTTTTATAGGGGGTGAAACTTTATTACACTTGTTTAGTTTACAAACTGATTTGGCAATTCTCCACCATTTGCCTGGTGGGATACTATTGTCTATTAATTGAGAAGTAAGTTTATTTTTATATTCAGTTTTGGATTCTCTTACCAATCTTATTACGTCATTTCGCAAATGTCTATATTGTGACCAATGATCTGGGTTGTTGGTAGACTTAGCTCTATAAGGAATGCGATTTTTCTTTCGAATCGCCTTTCATACAGAGATATTCATAAAAGGTTTATCATCTGGTCTAATTTCTTTACATATTGTATGCTTAGAATATCTTAACATACCTAGGGCTGTATCCCAGTTTTACCAGTTTACGCAGTTGACCTGGTTCCTTTTGCATTCTATTTACTTAGAATAATTTCCTCTCGTGATCTAAAAAAAAAATATATCAACATTTGGTTATAAAAAGATCTAACTAAGCAACTTACAGAGCTAGGATTTGATGAGTTACTTCGCTTGTTAGGGATAATATTTGGTCACTATGGACATTGTACATGTGTCAGATATGGACATGTCTACCTGCAGACTATTGTTTCCGTGAACTGGCACTACAAAAATCCAACTACGCGTGGTGGTCTAGTACAAAGCGGACATCATCATCATCTCAGATGGTTTCGGTGTTGATAGCTTTTCATATTGTAAGTGTCACGAACCGCTTACCCTTCGCGAGTACTTGGGTTCACTTGTTTTGGTTGTATTTGTTCTGTGTCTTGTGTGCCCAGTAGTAACACCATAACTCTATTTCCTATCCCCTCTATTATCATTGTGAAGTAGAATAAAATATTGATCAAGCGCCTAATTAGGTGTGAAGGAATCATACCTAATTGGTAAACATTAAAAGTTGAATCAACATGAATATTAAAAGTTTGATGAATGGATGTTCTGTCTGTAACCTTTGATCTCGTCATGCGGGTAGCAGAAGCACTCAACACACGTGACTATCAACAGTCCATCAAAGAAACAATACATTAACAATAATGTTAGATTGTAGAAATTTAAATTAATTATAGATTTTTTTTTTATTTGACAAACATAATTAAATTAATTGACAAAAATCCTTTATGACAATTTAAAACATTTTTTTTTGTATTGCTGAATACTTAATTTTACATAATAGTGATGAAGTGATATAAAAACAATTATCTTCAAGTTTGTTTTAGCTGGGTGGTATTATTAATTAATGTGTTCACGTTTAGTGCGGTATTACCTGGGCGCAGTCTTAATTCCGTCAAATTAAAGATTTTAATATGGGTATT
This sequence comes from Gigantidas platifrons, assembly GCA_002080005.1. Lineage (NCBI taxonomy): Eukaryota > Metazoa > Mollusca > Bivalvia > Mytilida > Modiolidae > Gigantidas > Gigantidas platifrons. The sequence continues at coordinate 346,752 of MJUT01013816.1, forward strand.
TTCTCCTTTTCCGCTAAGCAGGATCATGCGTCAGATCGGAGCGACATGTCTACCTGCAGACTATGTTGTTTCAGTGAGCTGGCACTATAAAAATTCAACTACACGTGTCGGTTTAGTACAATGCTGACATCATTATCATCATCTCATTGAAAATTAACTTGTTCTTGCCATGATATGGCTGAAAAATTGCTGAGTTGGTGTTAACACCAGTCACATATCTAGTGAGTCATTCAAGTATTTTTTGTAATACTCATTTTACTCATCTGTTGCGTTGTATGTGCTCTGTTGTGTTGATTTTGTGTGTGCTTTATTTGTGCTTGTGTTGTTTCTTGTGTGCCCAGTGTTGCCAGTGTCTCTGGATTGTTCATTCCTCATTGTCTCTTCGGTTTTCTCTAACTTTTATTTAGCCATCATCTATGAGAATACATGTCCAAAGTAATATTAAACAGCAGAATTTGATTTCAGTCATTCCAAGATGGCTGTCATTGCTGATAAAATCTTCAAATTACCAAAACATCTTTATTTTACGTTTATTCCATTTTATACAGTATACACAGGAAAATGTCTTCATGTATAATTGATACCCTTACCTGCCACGATCACTCTCGACAATATGTTTTTTTCTTACCAGTACATTTAAGTGTGTTATGTGACCTTTGTACCATGAAATTTCACCATATATATTGCCATTTACTTGTTTTAGATTCTGAGCTAGACGATCCTTATTATTCATGTCTTTTTATAAATTTGTATGAATCAATTAGAAAAAGAGTGCAAAGACTTCAATGTGAATTCAGTAACGACAACGATAAAGATGAACAGGCTAAAAAAGAAACAAAATCAACAACAAATTCTGAAATCAAAGACTCTACGGTAAATACTAACTACACCGGAAGTAGTGAATTAGCTGACACAGCAATTACAGAATCTACTGAAATTGCAATTACCGTTACTTACGAAATTAAACATACTACAACTACCGATTTTACCAAAGTCACAGGTTCAATGTATGCTGGGACTAATGAATATGCAAATGACAAAATGCAGAAATATAAAGAATTAGAGACTGCAATTAACATCCGGGTTGATGTAATACAAAGCATGAACATGTCGGCTTGTTGCCATGGCAGTGATCCATCAACTGCTTTTCGTATTAGAAAAACAACTTACCTCGTTTGTGCCATATATAGACATTTTAGTTCAGTATATTTCTTTATTCAAAGAATTCTAAATGAAAAAAATTTACGTTGAGAGTATTTCTGATGTCATTAATTCATCGGAATATATTGCGCTGACGTTGATTAAAAGAATAACTATCCTTAACGGCGAAGCATCATCAGTAGTAACCAATTACTTTTTTTATGCCAAATAAGGAAATGATATTTGTAGATACTGCAAATAGAAAACAGCATATATACGACAAATATGGAGTATACAGTCGTTCAGCTAGATTAAATGGTAATTCAAGGGACGCAACTCCAGCCGGACAAAACTTAGTTGTCGTTCGTTATCACGGTTGGAACTGGTTTGAATTATTTAATATTTCCGATTGTAATAATGTAATATCAAAGAAACTTTCGTCGAGCGCTGCTCTGAAATGAAATTGTATTTTATTCATATGATAGTGCTTGTACCATCGATGTTCACCGTACATCCGGAGCTGTGCTTACTTCCATATCAAAAGAAAGCAATTCAATATTCTCTCACATAACAACGTACGGAAACAGAGTGTACTTCATTGATAGTGGCCAGAAAACCATACGTTTGTCAACAGATGAGAAAACTTGTACATTACATTTGCTAAAATATGTAGACATATCCGAGAAAAATGCAATCATCTCGGGGAGAAATGGATATGTATTGGTTACAGAAGTCTGCAGGAATAAATTATTTGTGTTAAATTTCGACTTGAAATTGAAGAAATAACTTATTTTATATGGCCTTGACCGGAATGTAAATCTAACGGGTGCTAGCATAGATCGACAGAACAATAAGCTGTTAGTGTGTAGTGTCGATGGTTTGTCTTATCTTTATGATGTACACATCCCTGAGTACTAAGTTATCTAATGTCTTTTTTCAACGAACTGTAGCACATTGTTGTAACCGGTGTTAATAGAATATTCTCAATTTATCAAAATACACTCTACCAGTTTCAAACCGCACGCACTTCTTTATGTATGCATTACTTGAGATCGATATAAATATATTTTGTAATCGATAACAAAAAAAAAAGATCGGATTAATTGTACTATTGGCATAGGTATGACATATAAATTGTGGCATATATATAACAGATAATTTGTGGCATGGAAATGACATAAATTGTGGCATAGGTTTGACAGATAAATTCTGAGGACTTTGAAGATGCCAAAGGGGTAATCAGAATCCGTATATCGAAGAAGAACACACAACACAATGGCCAACGATCTATAAAACATACACATAAAAGTAACGATCGAGTAACACGAATCCCACTAAAAACTGGATGTGAACTCAGGTGCTCCGGAAGGGTAAGCAGTTCTTGCTCCACTGGTGACACTCGTCGTGCTAATTATGAAAATTGTTTGACGTATAAGAAGAGTTTGAAGGTACCAAAGAGGAAATCCAGAATTCGTATATCGAAGAAGAACAGACAATACAAATGCTAAAAGGAAATGTGACAACGATCTTCAAAACATAAACATAAAACTACAGATCGAGTAACACGAACCCCCCTCAAAACCGGAAGAGTAAGCAGCTCCTGCTCCACTAGTGGCACCCGTCATGTTAATCTAGTTACAAACCAGATGATAAGTCATAAATTGTGGCATTTCCCGATTGTCTTTATACCCACGCTTTCGTCCCTTCAAGCCAATATACAGATAAAGGTAATGTTTTAAATATCTTCCGAGAAATACATATTATTGACCAAGTGCAATGAAATTTTGTTGAACAGTAATTTTTCGGTTAATTGAATAACAAAATGGGACTCATATCCCAATGTATCAACAATATGTTGGTCTGTTTGATTGTGTATTCGTAGCGTATTCGCCAATAATTCGGTGTTTAATCTTCATTTTATGAAGGTCAGTACGAAAAACGACAATAATTTTGGATATGAAAAATTACGGTTTTGGTAGACAATGTGGCTTTAAGGGAAGGCAACTCGATGGATAACCCAAACATATACTATATAGAGTGAGACAATAGGTTGTCTACCGGTCTGCAACACATGACTAGCATTTTATATAAAAATATATATATTTATGTATTATGAGCGTAGTAATACATGTACACGTATACATAATTTTCGCGGGCCTAGTAGTTCGGTTCGGGGCGGTATAAAATAAATTGTTTAAAGTAGTTCCATATCGAGATCGGGCAGTGACCAAATCGGACGCACCTTAAGTTTAAGTAGCTGAAATATTATTTTATGCTACTTTTATTTTATGAAGTTAATTATACTTATGTCTACAATTGTTGTGTATATTTCAATATTGATTTTTTTTCTTTATAGATATGTAGCTGTAAAGTAAAAGAACAGACAATGTTTCTGTTCATAATGGACAGTAAATGTGATTTTCATTGTTGTATATAATATGTATGTGATGATGTATGATTGATAAATAATATACGAATTGGTCACTGCGCCAGACAATTTCATTATGAGTTTGTCTTTATTTGTTTTATCAACAAATCAGAAGTTGGTTAAGCTTGGATTATGAGCGATATTGTACATAAATAATTTATGTTCGTTTGAACATGGTGAATTAGAACATAAGTACATATATTCTATTATAATTAAAAGATTGATATTATCATTAAATTATTATGAAGGACTGATTTATATATTAAAACTATTTTTGCACATTTATTTTTAAATTTATTTATTCTTTTATGTAAAATATATTACTACATTTACACCTTTATAATTATTTACATCATTTACAGGTCTCAATGTCCCTTGATAATATGAACGATTTTAATTACCAAGTCAATCTGTTGTTTGACATGAATACATGTGGGAGAAACGTGAATTGGATTTTAATTACTAAGTCAATCTGTTGTTTGACATGAACCCTTCTGGGAGAAACGTGAATTAGATGTTTAAAAAGTGGGAGAAACGTGAATAAACCTAATTATATACCAGTAAAATTAAATTGTGCATCATTTAAAACTAATAATGTAAATGTACCATATGCCATTGAAGTTATTGATTTTATTCATATTAATTGATAACAAATAAAAAAAATTTAAGTGATAGCTTATTTGTACTTATTAGAAGACAGCATAAAGCACGGAATCTTCATTTTGTATTCACTGATCAATGTGATCATCCATCTTTATATCTAGGATGATGCGTACTGTGTCACTGATATGTTTTCTTATAGAATTTAAAAAATATAAAACACTTGAATTGTTGAATCATTTTACACAAATGAACCCTCCCTGTCAAATGGAGAATTATGTTTTTAGAACATTATTAGGACGTTCCCGTGTTAGATGTGGAGGTTTGTGCGATTCCAATTCATTCGGAAGGTGTGCTAGATTTATCTGGGACCAAGACAGCCGGACATGTATGCTACATTCAAACACCATATTTCAGGGAACCAGTCCATACACTGTAACAACAGGAAGTGGATGGAGCACGTACAGTGAAACTCAAAAAGGTAACTGTGGATTGAGGTTAAGCTATCAGGAGTGTTTTTACTATTCCGTCTATATGGAATCCCTCTTTGGTTAGGTGTACTCGATACAACATTATGTGGTAAAGTTTGTGAGTGATTTGCGGCAGGTCGGTGGTTTTCTCCGGGTATTCCGGTTTCCTCCGCCAATAAAACTGACCTCCATTATATAGGTGAAATATTGTTGAAAGTGGCGTTAAACAACATAGCCAAAACCCTAGGTTAAACGGTCAGGATTGTTTTAATATTCCGCCTGTTTTGTAAACATGTAGTAGTAGTGCCCCTTGGTTTTCTCTAACGTTTATTCATTACAGCAGGAGCAGACCGAAAACAAAACCCGCCCTGCATACTGGTCTGGAAAACTTAGAGGTAGTTTTTCTACCCCCCAATGCGCAAAATACTTGAGAACATGAACTCTAGCGGAATTTCACTGCCGTTTTCATAGTGGAGTTCTCTGAAGTCCTTATAGTGGAATTTAACTGACGTCTTTATAGTGGAGTTTCACTGACGTCTTGATAGTGGAGTTTCACTGACGTATTTATAGTGGAATTTCACTGACGTCTTTATAGTGGAAATTCATTTACATCTTTATAGTGTAGTTTCACTGACGTATTTATAGTGGAGTTTCACTGACGTCTTTATAGTGGAGTTTCACTGACGTCTGATATAAATCTGTTGAGGTGTAAATACATACCACCATATTTTTGATAATAACCCAAATGTATACAAAATGAAAGAATGCTTGTAAATTTGTCAGACAATTTTCAAATTTATTGTAATTTATGTCATATACATGTATATCTTAATTTAGGTAGTATTTTGTATTCGTTAATATGAGGCAGGTGCAACCTGAAACGCTCCTGAAGAACAGTAATTGTTCTTCCTGTTTACAAAATATCAAGATGAAAAATAACACTACCTAAAACTCCAAACTCCTGAAGTTTTCGTATCCGATACCGAACATTGCTTCATTTTTGTTTGAAAAATATCGACTATAGTTCCGGTTTAGGTCACGTGATTTTTCTTTTAAGTTATTTTCGGTTTGGCAGCCATATTGTTTATCATTATTAAGTGCCATAGTACTTGTGCATATTTCTACCATTAACGTATTATTATTTGTTCTCTCGTGTAGCATATTTTGCATATGTCTGACAACTTAATATCAATAAAGTTTTGAAAGTTCTGAAGTTCTGACGTCTTTATACTGGAGTTTTACTGACGTCTTTATAGTGGAGTTTTACTGACGTCTTTATAGCGGAGTTTCTCTGACGTCTTTATAGTAAAGTTTTACCGACGTCTTTATAGTGGAGTTTCTCTGACGTCTTTATGATGGAGTTTCACTGACGTCTTTATATTGGAGTTTCACTGACGTCTTTATAGTGGAGTTTCACTGACGTCTTTACAGTGGAGTTTCACTGGTGTCTTTATAATGGAGTTTTACTGCCGTCTCTATAGTGGAGTTTCACTGGCGTCTTGATAGTCAAATTTTACAGACGTTTTTATTGCGGAATTTCACTGGCGTCTTTATATTGTACTTTCTCTCACGTCTTCGTAGTGGAACTTCTCTGACGTCTCTATAGTGGAATTTCACTGACGTCTTTATAGTGGCGTTTCACTGACGTCTTTATAGTTTAGTTTCATTGACGTCTTTATAGAGGAGTCTCACTGACGTCTTTATCGGTGTTATTTTGTGTATTGGTGATTTCAGGTTTCTTCGACCCAAAGGATGTTTGATAATTTTACTTTGAGAATGCCTTATAAAGATTATTACAGAAACGTGCTTAAAGGAAAACTCCATGGTCTTAACAGGTTAGCGTACATATTGAAATGACAGTAAATAAAAGAAATTTGTGTTAATGAATGTTAAAAATAGTATACCGTAAGGTAGAATTTGGTGATTGAAGTTTCCTCTTGCACCAAACAATGGGGGTAGCCATTTTTCAGCACTCTGCAATGTGAGGAGACAAGGGACATAATCCATTCTCGAATTATACCTGCAATAAAACCTCTTCCGAAAGAGCCGTGACGTCACAATAGCGGTATCTTATATTATATCAGCATTGGTCAGTTGCAATGTTATCATTAAACATTATGTAATTCTTAAAAATAACGTCGTATATATTTATCTTTTGATATTTACAAAATCATTATGACTTCATGTTAATGTTTATTTTGCAATAACGAAAAGGGGAAGTATGAGAACTGAATTTGTTTGTGTAATTACCGATCAGGACAGGACTACCTTTCAACACATGATCATCGATCAGTGACCTCGAAAAACATGGTAAATTACGACAGCATTGGGGACATGAAAGAAACAAACATTTTTAAGCATAAAACTGACAGTTATTAAACCTACGGCCAATCACGTAAAGCATGAAATTATACGTAGATCACCCCCCCCNCCCCCCCCCCCCCCCCGAAACAAATAAACTCCTTTGTTTTTTGAAAATGTGGCATGGGATTATTAAGAGCAAAATTAGTACGATATGCAATTATAAACTTTGTATAGCAGATGATTTTATATTAAAACATAGCCAAGCGGACACGATCTTGGGAAAAGTCGGATCCATGTTATTTTTGCAACTACCATGATCTGTCTCCGTGACGTCACATAAAGAGGTGTCATTGACGCTTACACTACGACAGGAAATTCCAAATATTCATATTTCTAATTGGGTATATTAATGTTAATAAAGGTGTGTTTTTAAATAATAAGTTATTTACGAATAAAAATTTATAATGAATTGAATTAAAACAAATTTTCAACTGACTGGAGTATTCCTTTAACTCTGTTTCTACGTTTTGAATAGATGAATGTATAATTATTTCAACACTGTTTAATGATTATTGTATATGAATTCCCCCTTTCAGAGATATTTGATGTTCCGCTACTTATCAAAATAAACATTCTGGATTTGATACTAAAATTATACGTTTTTATATCTTTTTTATACGAGTTATCTCCCTTTCGACGGTAAAAGTGGTATCCGGTCTAGAAAGAACAGTGGATATTTGTAAGCGTTTTATACTTATGAAACAAATCGAAGGATATTTTTATAGCAAATAGATCATTCACGGGTCGTTATAATTACATTGTATTTATTAAAATTTTGAACAGATAATTGGGGAATATATGTTATTGTGATTGGACTTTGCATGGAAGTGGACACTTTAGCCCCACCTAAAAGGGACATAAGTCTTGTGAAGCTTATATTATTTTAGAATCAAAGGTGAAAAAGGATCTATGGGTCTGTCAGATCGGACATAAAGGATGTCTAACGGTCTGTTGTAAAGACTTTAATTTTATTAGAATTTGACTTTGAGCGTACCTGATGGAGGTTATTAGTGCGTGCTAAATTAGATGTTTACGTTTTTATTTGACACATTCAATTTCACATGAGGTTAATCCTACGATTTATCAACCCCAGATAATCAGATCTCTGAGATTGATAAATCGTGGTATTAACTGAAATCCAAAGTCGTCAATTGTTTTATAAAATGAATAAATCCGAAGTTAGTAACAAAATGTCGCGAAAAGGAAAACAACATGGGGTAGACATAAAACAAGAAGATGTATTACAAGCTGTTGTTAGGAAAACGCTGATTGGATAGCAAAACTGCTTCTTTAAATATCGACCAATCAGATAATACATTTTCAAAATAAGCATCATGGACTTTCCTTGGTACTAATTGTGGGTACACGCTACAGTGCTCAAAAGTAATGTTAACCTCGCGTGCACTTTTGAGGCGTGATAATCACATTTTGAAATGGAGAATGAAGTAGTGTTTTGTACAATCAGAATCTAGGATATTTAAAGTCATATAATAATGCTGTATAATGACGTGAACAAGTTATATTCGATGAAATGATAATGATATCCACTTTGTACTAGACAAACTTGCTTCGTTGGATTTTTAAAGTGCTAGCTACTCGAACCACCAGTCGCCAGTAGACATGTCGCCCCTCCCAGACACATTATCCTTATTCTTAGTCAACCAGTCTTTACTCTTACACGCCAACGCGTCATTGTTCTTTCACGCCAACGAGTCATTGCTCTTTCACGCCAACGAGTCATTGTTATATCTGGCCAACCAATCTTTAATTAGCTCTTCCTCGCCAACCAGCCTTAGCTCTTTCTCCTTAATGCCACGCGCTTAACGGAGAAGCAACAAATACTAATTTTATAGGTTTTTGCCTCTCTCCCCCTCCGCCCCACAATCAACCGCACTCGAAGAGAGCACGATTACCATTACACCACCAATGTGGTTCGTTTGAAAGTAAACATAATCAGGTAAAATAAATGATAACTTGCCATCCATATCATCATTAAGAATATCAAATGAAAAACCACAAAAACAAAATGTAACGTGTTGCTTCACTAATAAGCCATAATGGTCACAGTTGGTTGAATTTTTATCTGTATCTACTAGATAACAGGTTCTTATAGTTTTGTTTTCTGATTTTGTTTTGGTAAAATTATTGATTTCTCAACAAAAGTCTTCATCACTGATATACATGGGTTCGCTACCTCAATACCCAGGGGTTTCTTTTACCAGTCAGTTCCTTATTTTGTCGATGATGTGTCAATTTTTCCTCTGATCTTTACACGCGATAATAAACAATTTTGGGTGTTCATGAAAAAATAATTTACATTGTCAATTGTCAAATTGAGAAAGAGTTATTTCCTAGGTCCCAAAGGTCCTGGAAATAATTGATAATTATCAATATTAACTTTTCATGAAGGAGATAATGGTATTATCATACTTCAATAGGGCACCTGTCATTATATTGAGGTCACTAATATAACTGACAAATCCACGATGAACAGACTATCCTTGATGTGCATTGCTTGAAAGGGACTTCCGGTTCCATCTGACATATCAAGCCTCGTCTTCGACGCGATATTGCTATCAGTCAAAGTTGGCTGCTAGTAACTCATTGGAAGATGGATTTCAAATTGAACCAATGCAATTATCCCCCTTTTTTAATTGTGTAAATCACAACATTCAACAGAATTCCCGAACCAGTGCCGCATATTTATGAAAAGAAAGTTTAAACAGTGACCCGGAAGTACACTGTGGAAAGATTGCTGTGACTAGTACTATACCTTTACAAGATGAAAGCTGCAATATAAGAAAAAAAACAATTATTTGTGTGTGAAGTAGTGCTACCATAGTAAAGGTTTAGATTGGTTTTTTTATGGTGGTTAACTCCATTTTCAACAATATTTCAGTTATATCGTGGTCGTCAGTTCTATTGGTGGAAGAAACTGGAGTACCGGGAGAAAACCACCGACCTGTCGCAGGTCAATGACAAACCTTATCACATAATGGTGTATCGATTACACCTCGCCATGAGCGGGGATCAAACTCACAACAATAGTGGTAATATGTACTGATTACATAGGTAGTTCCACATCTATCTAGCACAGTAGAGGAACAAATTCTTAATATACTAATATAGTGATGTTCTATTAAAGTTTGTAATTTTTGACCAGCTTAAGAAAAATTATATTTCCGATTGGTGTGGTTCCTGTAAATATCAAGCCATGCTACGTCATGCCTGAATAGTCTTCATGCTTTATCTGTGATTTTGTTTGCATAATTGATGCCTATGTTTGCTTTTGATGTGCTCTTCTTATTTGCTTTATTGTGCCCCTCTGCTTAATTGTGCTTTTATTTAATTTATCTGTGCTCTTGTTTACTTATATGTGCTTTATTAACTTAACATACATTATCATTATGCTGTATAGTGTAAACAATTTGTATGTTTTGCTTGTATATATGTTATACAGTAGAACTTGTGCAATCCGACACCTAAGTTTTCCGACATCCTGTGACATCCAACATAAATGTATATTCCCAAAGTATTTCTGTTAACTAAACTAAAACCTGAGTATTCTGAAATGCTGTACAATCCGACACATTTCCACGGTCCCTTGGTGTGTCGGAATAGACAGGTTCCACTGTGGTTTGTTTAAGATCTTCATTTAGTTCATTGTATTTGTTATTTGTTAAATGTATATATGTTCCGACTTTAAATAAAATTTATTTTCTTTAAAAACTTAGTTATTTAAAAAAGAATACAAGACATTTAGGTGTTGATCACGTGATGTTGGTGAATCTATAAATATCATAATCATTCGTCAAAAGTATTCGAAAACTTCCTATAGACGTTTTGCATATTCCAGATTTTATTTTAATATTATCTGTTTTAATACGAGTTATTTCCCTTACGACGGGCACATTGACATCCGGTCTAGCAAGAGTAATGGAAAGGGCTGCGAATTTGAGTATAATTTTGTCATAATTTGTTGATATTTGAAAACCAGATTTTAATTTTATAGCAAATAAACAAGCACAAGCCGTTACACCGTGACCTATGGTAGTTGGATTTACAACTACATATGCAATCAGTGCCTATCACCACTAATGTTGTGATTTCGAATACCGTTCATGGCGGGGTGTACTCTATACAACATTATGTGAAAAAGTTTGTCAGTGACTTGCAACAGGTCATTGGATTTCTTCCGGGTACTCCGGTTTCCTCCACCAATAACACTGAGAGCCACGATTTAACTGAAATATTGCTGAAAGTGTCTTTAAACATCATAATCCAATCCAAACCATAACAGACATATGAGTGAAATGGCAATTCTCACATATATCAGGCCAATCACCAAGTGCGTTAAATACAACGTAGGGAAACTTGGAATCTCTCGAATACTGTTGACAAATGACTGTACCAGTAGGCATGCTACATGACAAGTGTTTTCTTCATAATGTGTATTGGCTCAAGGTTTTGACTTATTTGTGTGTTAGTCGCAAATATACGTGTAGTACGATGTATTAGAAACACAATTATAAAAATAAACAATGTAACATACAAAGTAAAGCAAATCTGGTCAGCATCATTTGGACCAAATATTATTTTTCAAGTACTAATTGCGCCAAAACACGGAACTAATTTGCGCCAAATTACCTCTACACATATTTATCAATCCTTAATACAGTGTGGTGCCTTAAATAGAATAATGCATGCAATAAATGGTACTATTGTTGCTTTAATTACACCTTATATAAGAATCCTGGATTTTGATTGGTTAATATATCCGGTGTATTTGTCTTGTATTTTCATATTTAGGATTAATTTCGTTCATGTTTACCGCTGTTGGAGTATTTGCATGAAGATATAGCTTTTCTTACCCTCTGTGTCGTGGTATTTGCGAAAACGTATTTCACTTTTTTACCCTCGCGTCCATCAAACCGCCAAATTCATTTGGAATATTTCTTCTTTACATTGATATGTAAGGTAAATATAACGTAATTAATCAAATTTGAAACCCGGAAGGGTACCGATATAAACGTATTTCACTTTTTTACCCTCGCGTGCTCCAAACCGCCAGATTCATTCGGAATATTACTTCTTTACCTTTATACGTAAGGTAACGTTCCTGAAACAAACAATAAAAACAGAATATTCCTGAAAACGACAAACAAAAGGTATTATTTATTTAGTCAGTGTTCTAAATAATATTCGGCGTAATTAAACATATATCATATTGGGAGGGGTATTTGCGAAAAATACCAGTCTTGAGACAAAATTTCCCTCGCTCGGAAAATGTTTGTCTCTCGACTGGTATTTTTCGCAAATACTCCTCCCAAACATGATATATCTGTTCAAAATAAAATAAAATATGAGTATATATTTGCATATAACAGGAATAAATAATGCATCGATTTACAAACAACAAAAAGGTAATAAATGTCTACAGGAGTTTTCTGTGCTAAAGAAATTAACATGTAAATTGCTTCATATTTCAAGTCAATTTATCATGATCTAAACCAAACAAAACCTATGGCGTCCTTCAAATAACAACTATTATGGCTTCCCAATGCTTTGTGTGTTATTTTGTACCTAAAGGCCCGGAAAACAGGTTTTCATAGCAAAAATATTTTTACTTCAACGATGGCTCTGTGCTTTTATTTCTTTTTTTGCATCATAAAGAAGTTCATTTACAGAAAATACATGTATTAGCCAAATCCTATACATGTATTTAAACATATTTTTATTTGCAAATGTATGTGTGACGACAGGATCGCCAAGTGTGATAAGAGTCCTTGCTGGTTGATATAATAATGAAATTAAATT
>MJUT01013825.1:107581-124601 GCA_002080005.1 Gigantidas platifrons
TTTGTATAAACTTATCCCTAAAAAACGGCGTTTGTTTACGCTATGGCAGTCCGCTGCATTTGTGTTGAATTAAACCCTTGCAAAACTGTTGCAATACCCGAGCATTTGCACTTATATGTTGTAAAGAGTTTAGAATAGACATTATCATGTAGTAAATCAAACTTTGTTTTATTGCCTGTTTTACCATTTTCACGGTTATGCTCAAAATAAACAGATTTTGAAAATACTGTCTCAAAATGTTCCTGCCATACATTCAAAATTGCACTACTATCTGTAACAAGGGTACCTTTTTTCAAGGCTTTGCACATAGATGGTTTTTGTTTGCGTTTATTCAAAATGGTCCACACGGACTTTTGATCGACATCAATATCATTTTCAATTTGTTTCACAATAGAACTTTCGTATTCATCAAATGTAGCTCGGAGAGCTTCGCGAAATTCACTTTTGAACTTTTTGTACTTGTAAAATAGCTCACATTTCATATCGTGACACTTACAATTACTTATCCAATCCACTCGGTAAGATCGCATGACGTCACGGAGTGTTGAAAGATTATCATTCCAGTATGGTTTTATATGCGGTCGGAATACTGAATAGGGTAAGGTCTCATGTTCAGCTTGCTGTATTGAAGATACAATTTTACTATAGTAGTCTTCTATTACAAATTGATTGATAGCACCAGTTGGAAACTCCACATTCCACAATATCTGGGATAAAGCAAACGAATAGTCATTTATATAGCCATATTTTCGAGCGCGACTGATGGTGGAGCGTTACCAGCACTCGATGTCATAAGTGGCTTTATAGCTACCGAACAGAACACTGGGTGATGATCAAATACTGAAAATGTTTGATTGTCAATAATTTTCACTCTAGATATATGTTGCATATCGGATACAGGAACTATGATATGGTCTATACAAGTGGACGGTCCTCCATTGTATATGACTGAAACGTTACAATAGGCCCTTGACAAAACAATTGCACATTTACTGAAGCCAATGAATATTCTTCCAACAAGGAACTTAAGATTCTAATCCTTTCGTCAGGCTTAAACTGGTATCGAGGGCCGCATATTTTCGTATTTGAGTCCCCCATAAAAAATATATTTCCAACTTCTTTATACACAGAACAAATTTCATGCAGAAGTTCAATATTATATCGAAATAATTCTAAAGGTTGTGTCGTGGCTGGTAGATATAAAGATAATATGATAAATGTTTCAGTGTTGGGTAGGCTCACTTCTATTCCAATTTTCCTGGTCACTAGCAATTTCTATTTCAGTCACAAACGAAATTATATTCTTTGATATTAAGAATCCTACACCAGATCGGTTTTTACATATCATGGATTCGGGATTATATATATCAACTCCTTTTGATAAAGATACATAGTCTGCAGCCATTAATTGTGTTAAGCACATGAAGCTGGAATGTACGTAGCCAATGTTCTGATAGTGCGCAGATGCTGACTTTGTACTCAGTAAACAGTTTTGACAGATAATTTATACCTGAGAATATTCTTCGACAGTTCCAACACATCAAATTTAATTCCTTAATAGCCATTACGCTTTTTAATGGTTATCGAATGTTCATTAGCAATTTGTTGCCAGGGAAGCCACGGTTTGCTAAATATGCCTTCAGGCCAACATTCTGGATCACTAACTATTTGCGCATCCTCTGATGCAACGTTCAATTGAGCAGAAACCATTTTTCTGTAGGGTTTCTCGAAATATCTGATGAAAGTCACTCGTATGTTACGATCGGCTAAATATTCACGCATGAGTTCCTCAGATGCTTTATGTTTATCCATTCCTCCTATATAGAAACGGCTTACCTTCTTTTGAACAACTCCTTTAAACGAGTGATTCGACAGGTTGCACACTGAGCGTGGAAAGTACACTGGTATTTTATTATGTTCGTTCTTTTCATCAGACGGTTCAGTTCCATGTTCATTTTCAGCTACATGTCTATTGTATGTACTTTTATCATGTGAATTACCGGATCTACAATCCGAGAATTCATGATGTATTCTATCAGTCCCATTAATGTTATTTTCTTTCATAGAATTTACCGGTTTCGAACCCTGATTTACACCTGTTTTCGTAAATAATAATCCATCAAATGAGTTGTTTTTTCTGTTGCATATAATTATCGTTCGTGTCATCAACTAGCAGCATCTGCATACGACTTTTGCTCAGAACTTCCTTGACTTTTACAGTTTTTTTTCCCTAATGTATGAACACGTTTTCGAAGTTCAGTTACTGACTGACTGCATGACAATGCTTGTGTTTTATAACCTTGCATCAAACTCTTGTTCTCTTTAAGATCTTCCGATAATATCGGAAGCTTTGGATTTAAGGTTACACAGCCCAGATACACGACTGTCACTAATATTAGTTATCCGAATTATTTCAGAATCAAACCGTTGTTTAGTTTTATTAGATAATGTCGTAGTTTTGTCTAACTTTTTCTGAAGGTTAGAGATCCGATTGTCATTTTTTTTAACCAGAGACTTCACATTATCAAGTGTTTGTTTTGTGTCACATATTAAAACATTATCGTTCTTATGGTACTGAACTAATTCAGACTGTTTGTCACAATTCGATTTTTGTGTGTTTTCAAGAGTCGACAAGGCATCAATTAACATTGTGATTTTTGAACGAAATATGTTAAGTTGTGTTTGAATATTAATATTACGATCTTTATGTTTATTTAATTCACAAACAAGTTTCTTGTTTTCTAGTTGGAGTTGGTCAATTTTGTTTGTTAAACATGAAATACTTTTGGCATTTGACGCTTTCAATTCAACCACATTACTTTCGAGCTGAATAAGTTTATCACGCATAATACAAAAAATGTAATGTCTAAGTTCGAAGACTGATTTTCACCAAGAGTGTTCTTGAGGATGATTTTGAGCTTAGAGAATCTTTAAGTTCATCGCAAAATTCGCCTCTAGATGCAAGACGAAGTGCATAACAGTCACGACTCAATTTATGTACAAGAGATTCGCCGTTATTAGTGTTAGGGTTAACTCTACGCTTCAGTACCGCAGCGGCTTATGAGTACAAATGTAGGTTTTAAATCATTCGAGTCATTGCAGTCCAGTGCGTAAGGTGCTTTTTTGCAAATAAATAATTATTAAATTATTTGTTTTCAGATTGGTTACAGAACGGTTTTCGACGTCAATTACCATTGCTTTTCTTCCTGGTGATTACATGGACTATAATTTTTTTTTTATATTGTACGGTATTCAATATTAAATGTGCACTTGGCTCTACAAGTGGCTACTCCCATGTAAGAGTTTGTGTTTATTTGATAAATATTTTATGTTCGTTTGAGTTGACGAATTAGAACATAATCGGTAGATCATAATTGTAAATATTAAATATTTGGTAACGATTAATGTTTCATCACATTTAATCAATAGTTTATGATTAAAATTTAGTGTTTGTGTTGGAACAATCTCACCAATTTATATGACATCTGATTGTCTGCAACTGCAATAACTTTGAAGAAATTATCGGAGCAAAAATATCCACTTCGACATTACAAGGGACAGATAGAGACTCATTGATATAAAGTCGAATGCCAGTTATATATTATTGGCTCACGAATCGTCAATATCATAATCACGAAACATTTGTCAACTAGAACCGATAACGTAGTACATTGATATAAATTGTTAAGTTCACATAAGGAGCCTTATTTCTCAGTACGTCAGACCGTATAACAAAATCCAATAAACGAAAGTGACAGAAATGAATTAGATATTGAACGACCTTTGTATCTCCACCCCATCTATCATAAGTAACCCTGCCCAACACACCTTTCTGCTTCTTATCAGCATACCTGTAATGTCAGGTAAAATAAATTCCCAATATTAATAGGTTAATAATAAAGTAGTAATATCGTTACAGTATTGCTTGGCTTTCTGTCTGTGATAAAACGTCCTGAGTATTGAGGATTTTCTATTTCGGATGATTCTATCAGGATAATTATTATGATTTCGTTAAAGTTTGGAATCGGACTCCTGCTTCTATCACTACAGGTATATAGAGTAATGATAAGACCGCGACAAAAAAATCACATTAGTAATATTTATACCATTGTTTTCCGGGTTTAACCGTTAAACAATCGAGGCATGAGATTGTTTAACCGTAATATATATATATATTATTTAGAAGCTACCCCTTTACAACGGGAGCACCAACCACCAGGGTAGAAGCAGTGGCGCGTCTATAGTTAATAAATACAAACTATATACAACTAGGAAGAACTGTTTTAGATACATAAAACTTATGTCTCCCCTTAATGCGGCCATCTGTACAACAATAAGCTACACATTATGATTTGAATGATACTATTTAAAAAAACAATTATTTGACCTTGACGTCAAAGGTCAAGGTCCCACGAAGATCATTACGGTACGCGACACACTGCCTTATGGTCATGCACCCACATACCAAATATCATTGCCCTATCTTGGACAAAAATGTTTTGGCCCGGACAAGAAAATACTATTTAAAAACAATTATTTGACCTTGAGGTCAAAGGTCAAGGTCCCACGAAGGTCATGTGGCCATCTGTACAACAATAAGTTACACATGAGTTAAATGATACTAGTTTAAAAAAATGACCTTGAGGTGAAAGGTCAAGGTCTCACGAAGGTCATTACGGTACGCGACTCGCCGCCTTATGGTCATGCACCCAGATACTAAATATCATTGACCTATCTCGAAAAACAAAAATGTTATGGCACGGACAAGAAAATACTATTTAAAAAACAATTATTTGACCTTGAGGTCAAAAGTCAAGGTCCCACGAAGGTCATTACGGGACGCGCGACACACCGCCTTATAGTCATGCACCCACATACCAAATATCATTGACCTATCTCGAAAGACAAAAAGGTTATGGTCCGGACAAGCTTCGCTGAGAAGAAACGGAAGAAGAAGCGGAAGAAAAAATCAGACTAAAACAATATGTCTCCCTTCGTTCGAAGGGGAGACATAATGAAATGAAAATCATACATAAAAGAAAGTCCATATCTTAAAATGCATAAGACAACAACACACTACATAAAACATTAAAGAACAATGTCAGAATAAAATATGATAAAGATAAATCATTTAATATATCAAATCTAAGCTTAAAACATTCATTCAGAAACATTTTTCCATGAACATCATAAAATATTCCAAATTCATTGCTAAAAGCATAACCAATATCACCAATTAAAAACTGAAGTTTGGCACTAGACGACAGCTCCATAAATTTAAGACCATATTTCTGATTTTCAACGAAACTATCAAACACTTTAAAGAACTCGTAATACGCATAGACGAAAAGGTAGGGCAATGTAACAAAAAATGTTCTAGATCTTCATCCGTGTCCGTTTTGCATAAGGTGCAAGTCATTTCCCCAGAGAGATTCATTCTACACAAATATTTTTGTAGAGGTATAGTTTTTGTTCTCGCAAGTAATTTTAATCTAGATGCTTTAAAATCGTTTAGGTTATCTAGATAAACTTGTTTACCTTGCTTTATATAGAAGTACTGGTAGAGATCTAAACTACTCTTATTAGTTACGTCCAAACGGAGTCTATCTCTAGTAATAGAGCCATACTTACGATTGAAATTTTGGTTGGTGTGGTCAGAGCCCATGCATATAGATTGTATTTCGTTAACATAGTTCCAAAACGTATCATTTAGCATAATCATTTTATTATAAACCTGTTTACAAAGTCTGCTATCAGGAAGTTCGGATAGTCTTTGAAAGTATGACACTTTTAATCGGTCAATGAACGCGGAAATAGGTTCCCACCCTAATTCTAGGAGTAGAGCTGACCTAGGGATATTCATTTTGGTACGTAATATTATTTTCGTGGCACGATATTGCCAGCTTTCGAGAGCTTCTTTAGAAGAGGATGATAATGACATTCATACAGCACACGCATGCGTCAGTGATGGTCTAATGACATTTTTCCAGAGTGTCTTCCCAAAATTTACACGGTTAAAATCCCCATGCTCTCCCAATATTCGTATTAAGTAGTTCATCTGATTTTCTGACTTACTTTTCAGGTAGGTATTAATATGATAGTTTGACTTCATTGATCTGTTGATGAAATGGCGTAGAGAACTTACCATTGAATCGCCCCCATATTTTAGAAAATCATTCGGTATATCATCAACACCTGGAGCTTTACCAGATTTCAATGACTTGAGAGTGACAGAAATGGATTCATTGTTAAATACAACTGGAAGATAAGTTTTATCAATTCCTATACTTACCTGTTTTTCTTCAACGTAATTTAGGATGTATTTACGAAAATCAGGGTTTACAGTAGAGTCCTTACCAATCCTACTAAAGTGACTACTAAGACATTTACTTACGTCATCGTTGTCTTCAATTCGTTTCTCTTTATTTGAAGGGTCAATAATATGTTCAGGGTTTGAGATGTCCCTTGATTACTTTATTTTTAGAGGATACGCAATTATCTGTAAAAAAAAATTCATCTTAATATGGGACTCTTTACGTTTGATTGCATCGTGCAATAGTTTTTTTTACGTTTACGATATAAGTCAAAAATAGTTTGCCCAAGTTCGCTATCACGTCGTCTATGTTTATTGTGAAGGCGCTGTAACTGGTTAGCTTCACGTCTAGATTTTAACATTCAATCTAAATCTTTGTCCCAAAAATTCTTATAATTCTTAACCTTAGGGGCTTTTTTATGACAGATTCAGCAGCACAGTTCACTTTGGTTTTCCACACGTTCCAGAGCTGGTTTACGTCATTAGAAGTTTTATACCACTCTTCATCAAACAATTCTTTTAAAGTGTTTTGAAATGCATCCCAATTGGTACCTTCATCAATTTTCCAGAAGAATTTATTGCTGACATTACTGTGCTTTTTGGGTATATGGACATCATTAATTTGAATACTAAGAATTACGTGATCGCTATGAAGATCATATTTACCAGATTCATCAATAAAGACAAAGTCTACATTTTTGCACATAATTTTTGAAAGCAATATATAGTCTATTGCCGACTTTTGGTCGTTAACAATTCTTGTGAAGAAACCTTCACAGCAGTTCATAGAATTAGCTATACTTAATTCAGCCACATCAGTGAACCTTACTCCATTATAACTCAGTTTTTTTCAAATGAAATACTTTTGTCCGTAAATTCACATTTAGCCAAACAACGACCATTAAAGTCTCCAGTGAGGCAAATTTCATACCCTTTTGAATGGAAAAACGTACAGTTTTCCAAAAGTTCATAAAATCAGTGGTATAAATGAATTGTAATTACATGAAGCCATGCAATATCAGATCTAGGTCGTTGATTATTGCGCGGCTCTTTGAGAGTAATAAAACTACAGCCCATATTTAAAGTGTGCAATATCTCATATCTGCGTGTATTATGTCATAGTTCTTAGATGTTGCTTACATTCTGGTATATAAACCATAAAATATCAAAGGAAAAGAATGCATTCATGTTACAATATAAGTATAGTGTTTAAAAAAGAAGTGACGCCGAAAGCATTTTTTACACAGATCAAAATATCGAAACGCGTCCAGGCAAAATTTACTTAAGCTACAGCTTTAATAGGAGAAATGTATGGATTTTCTCAAATTAATGACTTGGAAAGATCGAGTGAGAGATTGTTGTTTAACCCCAAAAGAGCAATTAAGGTGACCCAAAATTTTCCTGTAGTTTAATTTTTTAGATTTTTTTGTGTGTGAAACATTATGATATTACCTAACAAATATTAAAAAATCAAAAGATTTTAACCAAGGGATTCTACACACTTCCATTTTAAATCCCCTCTTAAATCGAAGGTATAGCCGTAGATGACAATAATGCTAGTTAATGCTTGATTTTCCTTTTTTGGGATGTAAAAGAAATAATTTACTAAATAGTTAAGCTTATTTTGAAAGTGTGATACCAGTTCCAGCTAATTAACACGAAAATTATGGATATTTTTTTTAATTAGCGAATTTTTTAGATGAAAAATATAATATTTTACCAAGAAATGCCGTAAAATACAACGGCAAATTTTTTTTTTTTAAGTAGTCATAATTATAGAAAAAATGTGTCGTTTAATATAAAGAACAATTCTAGGTAACACTGTTTAAATTTCAGAATTTTTCAACCAACCGAAACAGAGAACCGGCGAACTTTTTCACCCCTCCCCCTTTTTACAAAAAGCACCATTGAGTGCATTTTGCCGGATAACTCTATCTTTATCTCCTTATTGTGACTATCTTATATGAATATTAACTGATTCCATTATCAGGGGCGGATCCAGGATTTGAAGTTAGGGTGAGAACTTAAAATAATCGCGCCGAGCGGAGCGAGACGGGAATTTTTTTTGGGTATTTCGTGTGAAAAATCACGATTTTACGCAAAAAAATCATATTTTTTCCAATTTTAGGGGGGCGCGTCCC
This sequence comes from Gigantidas platifrons, assembly GCA_002080005.1. Taxonomy (NCBI): domain Eukaryota; kingdom Metazoa; phylum Mollusca; class Bivalvia; order Mytilida; family Modiolidae; genus Gigantidas; species Gigantidas platifrons. The sequence continues at coordinate 116,036 of MJUT01013825.1, forward strand.
CCCCTGGATCCGCCCCTGATTATATTACATTTAATTGAATAGTTTCCATACTTACATGTGTCATATTGTCCAATTTAGGAAAAGCAGGGCAGTCATTTAGGTCAAGAAATGCCTCCCCCCTCCCCCAGAAAAAAATTTCATAAAAACCTTTTTTTTTTTAAGAAAACAATGATATCTAGAAATTGTGTCGTTCATTTCCTTCTAAAATCCTTATGTAATTTGAAGACCAATATTAGGTAACACTGTCTAAGTTTCAGAATTTTTCAATCGACCAAAAGGACAACCGACATACTTTGTCATCCCCCCTATTTTCCAAAAAAAACCCAACAACACCATTTTAAGTCCATATGAGTACATTATAGCTGAATAACTATCTTTATCTCCTAATAATGTGATCATCTTATATGAATAGTAACTTATTTCATTATATTACATTTAATGAGTGAAGTTGAAAGTAATAATAGAATGTACAAGTGAATACCACGGTACCAAAGTAATCTCCCTTTGATTCTTAAAAATACGTTGAACAGATTTTCATTGTATTTTTCTGGGAGCTCATCTGATAATTGTTTTCCTTTTTTCCAACATACAAGTTTGTGTTTAATTAAACAAAGGCTATAACTACCACAGTACCATAAAACTCTGGGCTAAACTACATATGTTAGTGTAAAATGCCCTTCCCTTTTTGGAACCTTAGTTGACAGAGTATTTGGGGTAAAATGTAGACACTGAGATTTTTATATTTTTGCATAAAAAAATCTGCGAAAAAAAATCTCAATTGTATTGTAGTTGATGACCTTTTTTTTACCTCTCACCAACTGTATTGGATAAGTAATGACAAGTTACACCGGCAGCAGTACATCTCCCTTGTCATTACATCTAGCATCCAATTCCACAACGCGTCTACCCTCGTTCCATCCATTGCTGACATGCATATAATTTTCGTCTATTGTTGTTTCTAAACCAATATCAAGCAGATTATGTGTACATGGTTCTGTTTAGAGGTTGTGGTCCACAGGCACTTGTCTAAAAAAAAAATGACCCCCCTATTCCTTTACATAACACAAGGTTCTTATGTTTACAGAAAAATAATTTCGACCGGCTCATCAATTTCACGATTTTTTCGATCGGTCTACAACGCTTCGGTTTTGGGACATACATAGCCTTTATCTACATTGATTTATCTACAAAAGCATGTATAAAACACCTACCTTAGCTGTCTATCAACAACGTCACAGCCCATTTGAAAGACATCAGACCTACCATCATCTTAATCTCACAACGAAATGGAAATGTATGAATTTTCCCGCTTTTGTTAACATACAGGTTTCTGGTCCTTTTCATTGGATCTCATGAAAAGCCTAGAGAAACTCGAAAATATTAGATTTTTGTTGTTTCTATAAAATGAATTTGCAAACCCATGTAACAACCAAACTAGACATAATATCAACAATCTTTTTGCACAATTATATTAAGAATAATCATTTGTTTTTAGAGAATTCATAAAAAAAATTTGACAACGTTTATTTAATTTATTCATTCAGTGCGATCGTGCGACCTACATTTGTAGCTATTTCCATTTCGTTGTGAGATTAAGATGATGGTAGGTCTGGCGTTTTTCAAATGGGCTGTGACGTTGTTGATAGACCGCTGAGATAGGTGTGTTATACATGCTTTTGTAGATAAATCAATGTAGATAAAGGCTATGTATGTCCCAAAACCGAAGCGTTGTAGACCGATCGAAAAAATCGCGAAATTGATGAGCCGGTCGAAATTATTTTTCTGTAAACATAAGAACCTTGTGTTATGTAAAGGAATAGGGGGGTAATTTTTTTTAGACAAGTGCCTGTGTTATGGTCATGTAATTTTGGGTCTAGAAAAAAATGTTTTCCGTAATTTTTTGAAAAATGAAGATCGTTGGTTTTTGGTATTGTTTGCCATAAAGTAACCACGGCGACACCTATCTCTACCCATCGTTAAAATTTTTGTATACTAGGTATTATCAGTAAATTTTAATACTATTTATTAGAGACACTAAAAATGTAACTAAAAACAATCATTAGGTCCCATCAGCACAGCGTCCGTTTTGTAAACATTGTACATCTGTGTCAGCTAAACGCTTGCAATTGAAGCGAACTTTTAAAACACTTCACTGTGCTAGTTCACTGAAACAATAGTCCGCTCCACTCGGATGCATTATCCTGATCCCGAACCAACCAGTATTAGCTCGTATTCGTTAATGCTTTGTGCTTAGCGTAGAAGCAACAAATACCAAATTTAAAGTCTTTGGTTTGACCTGACTTGGGATAGAACTCACAATCTAGCGCACCCCAGACGAGGACGCTAACCATACACCACCGATGCGGTTAAAAAATAATTTGGACTATTGTTAAGGTATTAGTTGGCTTTAGTTCCAAAATTAGTCCTGAATTTGAGGATATTCTTCGTTCTGTTTTGAACGATTTGATTTGTCCTTTACTGTGAATTTGTTTAATACATTAATTATCAGAATAACGTCGAATACGTACATCATTTTACACTAAAACATGTTGAAATGTATGAAAGCAAAGTTTGTTTCAGCACGTACTGTCTCTAGAATAAAATAACGGGTGCACGACATTTGAAGGGATTTATGACTTGTAAGGTTTTACATTTGAGTACTGATGAATCGACCTTTTGACCTCAGGTCATCGGGAATCCCCAGTAAAACCTTTCTGGTTTCCGTGGACCTACGGGGTAAATAAAGAGGATATCCGCCCTCGTGCATTTGAGCGGAAATTTTATCATCAGAGGGAGGAAATTACATGTATTTTACCTGCATTTTATCATGTTAGTAGTATATGGGCACAGCTCAAGTCGTATTTGCGGAGGTGCTGTGAGGTGCTTCAGGAAATGACGTCACCGGAAATGACGTCAGTCACGTGACCGGAACCGGAAATGAAAGGAGATAATTCCCCGCGCTTTTCCCCGCATTTCCCGCGTTTTTTTCCCTGTATTTCCCGCGTTTTTTGTTTTATTTTTTCTTACTATGGTAGTAGTACAAAATGTATCATCGCGCATGACCGACATGGCTACAGGATGTGACACCGAAGGAGGCTCCCTTGGTAAGGTGCGCGCATGCGCAACCGGAATTTGCGCAATATCCGCCCTAGTGGGGGTCTTTTCCCTGGAAGTGACGTCATCAAACGTCACCTGTAGGGCTTTCCCTGGACTTTTCCGTCTTTTGGGGTGTGATCTTATTTGTTCTCAATTTTCTACGAACTAGCCCTTTCACTGGTTATCTGCCCCTTTCCCGCCATTTTATTTTCATGGGGAGCGCCTTCAATAATTACATTTCTTACAAAAGTTTGATGTTTTCGGATATGTTCGAGGTTGATGTGTAGTACTCCAAGGGTGTCCGCGTTATCACCGTGGTATTTCTAAGAGTCAAATGGTACATTTGATGTCCTAAGTCACCCAATAGTAGGTATATCGGTTTCCCAAAATCTCAGATCCACTCTGTTTGTAATCTCGGTTCCGTCAGTTCTGCATAGGCTACCTCCTGAATTGAAGTGTAAAATTTATAAGAATCTTGTTTCCGACCAGACAGCACAAAATTTACCGTTAGCTGCTGCTGTTGTAATCTGTGACAATTTTACATTTCATTCAATAATTATTCGGGTTTTTTTGGGGTTTTTTTTGTGGATATTTTCCGTTACCATTTAACATTTTAGTCGCCAAAACTTCATTTTGTTTTTGTTTGTGTCGTATTTGCCGTGACAATTTTATATTTTAATTGCCAAAGCTGTGTTTTGTTTGTTTGTTTTTTATTGTTGTTTTTGTTTGTTTGTTGTTTTGTTTTTGTTTTTTGTTTTTTTTTCTTTGTGTCGTATTTTCAGAGGTCTTTTAACGTTTTATTCATTATTTGTACGTTTTTTGCTATGTTTTTTCGTGAACTTTGTATTGCTGCTTCTGTGGCGGCGGCGGCGGCTGCTGCTGTTCCTTCTCTGGATACTTGATTCTGTCATCTGATTGGTTCAATTATCAGATTTTACATATCTTTTCACTATTCAAATTACTTTTTCTTCTATATTTTCCAAATCTTTTCACTATTCAACTTACTTTTCTTCCACATTCTCCCTATCTTTTCACTATTCAACTTACTTTTCTTCTGGATTTTCCAAATTGTTTCACAATTCAACCTACTTTTCTGCCGCATTTACCATATCTTTTCACTATTCAATTTACTTTTCTTCCATATTTTCCCTATCGTTTCACTATTCAACTTACTTTTCTTTTGAATTTTCCAAAGCTTTTCACTATTCAACTTGGTTTTCTTCCATAATTTCCAAATCATTTCACTATTCAACTTACCTTTCTCCCATATTTTCCATATCTTTTCACTATTCAACCTACTTTTCTTCCATATTTTCCATACCATTTTACTATTCAACTTACTTTTCTTCTAAATTTTCCAAAGCGTTTCACAATGCAACCTACTTTTCTTCCGCATTTTCCATATCGTTTCACTATTCATCTTACTTTGCTTCTGTATTTTCCAAATCTTTTCACTATTTAACTTGGTTTTCTTCCATAATTTCCAAATCATTTGACTATTCAACTAACTTTTCTTCCATATTTTCCATATCATTTCACAATTCAACCTACTTTTCTTCCGCCTTTTCCATATCTTTCCACTATTTAACTTACTTTTCTTCCATATTTTTCAAATCTTTTCACTATTTAACTTACTTTTCTTCCATATTTTCCAACTCATTTTTTTTACAGGACAAATCAATTTTTTTACTTGTCATAATAGATCTGACTTTAGTCTGTGATAATCTGTCAGTGCTGTGATATATATATATTTGTCCATTCCTTACTTTTATTTATTTATTTTTATATTCAATGTCGATTCAGTTCAATTCGTTGTTAAATTTTATTGTCAATTTTCTTGTTTATTTTTTTTAATTTTCTTGTATATTTTAAAATTTTCTTGTTTATTTTTTTAAATTAAATTGGAGAATAATTTTTCACTATGTAAAAAAACAAACAAAAAAATTGTTTTGTTTTCTTACTCACTTACACAACTCACTCAATGATATTCCCAACATAATTAAGTTTTAAAATTCTCCTGTGGTTTAAATTTATTTCAAAGAATACCCATTGCTCTAAAATATATTGTGTTCACCAGCTATTTGAAAAGAGTATTGGGCAATGTTTTCCAGTTATCGGAAACAAGCAACAAACATGCGTATTTCAAAGATTAGGTAGCAATTAGGTGTTTGCAAATGTCTAGACAGACATTTTTTGATCTTATAGAGTTTGAAAACGGATCATGCCTATTATACAAAGAAGAGTTTGAAAATACCAAAGGGGAATCAAAATCGAAGAACAGACTAAACAATGTCCAAAAGGACAGGTTTACATTACATTTGGAGATTTCATCGCGTTTTTTCGTATTCAATTAACCTTTTTATGAGTATTTTACGTTTTGTTTTTTGCTTTTGCTATATTTTTTCGTGAATTTTCTATCTATAAAGACGTTTCTTGATTCCTCTCTCTCTAATTTTCGTGTTTATTCAACATCTTAATCACTATTTTGTTGACTTGGTTCCATTTTACCGTAGATGTTTACGTTAATGTGTGATATTTTCATAATGTGTTTCGTTTTGTCTGAGATTTTTGTCGTTTACTTTTTGAGTTTTTATTCGAATTTCCGTGTTCATTTATTTTTTTATTTACTACTTTGTCGTTTTGATACTGTTTTTGCTTTACGTTAGTATTAGATATTTGCATCGTGTTTCTCGTTTTGTGCGAGGTTTTGTCGTATTGTTTGCGTGTGCTTCACATTTTTAGTGACATTTTCACGTTATGCTTTCAGTTTTAATCGCGTTTTTCGTGTTCATTTAACTTTTTAATGCCTATTTGTTCGCTTTGTTTAGGATTTTGTTTACGTTTTTCGTTTTTTGGGTAGAATTTTAATGCTATGGCTTCCGTTGCGGCGGCAGAGGCGGAAGAGGGCAGCGGCGGCGGAGGAGGAGGAGGACAGGGCGACGGAGGAGGTCTCTTTCGCAGTCATAATAAGGTTGTCCTTTTCTTGCAGCATAAATTTATGAAAATTTATGACAATGTAATAGTTTCATGACGCAGCCGTTTGGTTTTTTTAATAACATTGTTGTACGACTTTGATAAATCTATACTCCAATACACTTTTAACATATATTAATTAATTAACCACCTAATTATGTGACGTCATAAACCTGAGATGTTAACTTCGGGTGCTGCTGCTGAATGTGTGATGAAAATGCTGCTGCTGCTGTGGTGGTGGTGGTGGCGGCGATGGTGGTGATGGTGATGATGGTGGTGGTGGAATACGCATCACTTTTTGCATGTTCATTAAAAATTGTAAACACTATTTTGTCGTTTTATTGCGGTTTTGTCATTGGTTTTGTGAATCCGTGTTCAATATGTTCGTCATACATTCGTTTTGTTTGATATTTTGTCGTATACTTTATGTCTTTGTTAACATGTTTTACATTACGTTTGGAGATTTCATCGCGTTTTTCGTATTCAATTAACCTTTTTATGAGTATTTTACGTTTTGTTTCTGTTTTATGCGATATTTTTTTCGTGAATTTTCTATCTATAAAGACGTTAATTGATTCCTCTCTCTAATTTTCGTGTTTATTCAACACCCGAATCACTATTTTGTTGACTTGTTGGAGTTTTGTCGTAGATGTTTACGTTAAAGCATGATATTTTCATAATGTGTTTCGTTTTTCTGAGATTTTTGTCGTTTACTTTTTGAGTTTTCACTCGAATTCTCGTGTTCATTTAGTTTTAAATTACTATTATATCGTTTTTATGCTGTTTTTGTTTTTGTTTTACGTTAGTATTCGATATTTTCATCGTGTTTCTCGTTTTGTTCGTTTTGTTTTTGTTTGTGTCGTATTTTCGGTGATCTTTTAACGTTTCATTCACTAATTATTCGTGTTTTTGTGGGGGGGTTTTTTTCGGTTATATTTTCAGAGATCTTTTAACGTTTTAATTATATCTAATTTTTTTGTTATCTTTTTTTCCTGAATTTTCTATCTATAGCGACGTGTCTTGATTCCTTCCTCTAATTTTCGTGTGTATTCAACATCTTAATCACTATTTTGTTGACTTGTTACAGTTTTGTCAAAGATGTTTACGTTAATGTGTGATATTTTAGGGTTAGGGTTCGGGTTAGGGTTAGAGTTAGGGTTAGGGTTAGAGTTAGAGTTAGGGCTAGGGTTAGGGTTAGAGTTAGGGTTAGGGTTAGGGTTAGGGTTAGAATTAGGGTTAGGGTTAGAGTTAGGGTTAGGGTTAGATGTATCAATCATCTTGGTGTTTTGGATATATATTTTGTTCTATTTGTTAGGTTTAAATATCGCAACACCCTCAATTAACACCACCATGTTAGTGTATGTGTATATATGATGGATGAAGCGTTAAACAAAGACTTTCTCTTCGTCTTTTACTTCAAGATGTTGCATTAAAAATGTATACCAAAGTTATTTAAGGATTGGTTCAGGAATCCGTATATTCCATGTTCCATAATGTATTCGCAATTTATCTTTCAATATAAATTAATCAGAAATATTTTTGTCCTTCTTTTAATGTTTTGTCAAAGACTCAAGTCTCAATTTGTATGAATTTGCATATTTTCTGATTTTTTCAATGCGCGGAAACAAGCTGGAGCACTTCAGTTGACTTCCAGTTCTTGGTACGACGTATGTATTCCTGTTTTAATTAAACTTACTGACTGGGTACGTTATTTGAAAATAGATCCTTCTATAATTGATTTATATATGTAGGATGACGTCATATTGCTAAAAATAGATCGATGAGTCATCGAAGTGCTGTGATATTCGACACGGTCTGTTTAATTCTCTTTGTCTCTTGTGTTTTGTCTTTTCGTTTATCTTTCCGCTTGTTTTATGTTTTCTTTGTTGTTTTCTGTTTATAATTTCTACTTCACGTCCCAAAACCACCAATGTCCTCTCTCTCTCTCTCCCACGCAGCAACAGCAGCAACAGCAGCAACCATATACCCCAGAGCAGCAGCAGCAGAAACCATATACCCTAGAGCAGCAGCGGCGGCAGCGTTCAAATTCCACCCAAAACCTTAACAAAACGAACAAATGACCATTAAAAAGTTAAATGAACACGAAAAACGTGACTAAAACTGAAAGCATAACGTGAAAACGTCACTAAAAAAGTGAAAACACACAAACAATACGATAAAAACTCGAACAAACGAGAAACACGATGAATATATCAAATACTAACGTAAAACAAAAGCAAAAACAGTATCAAAACGACAAAATAGTAATCAAAAACTAAATGAACACGAAAATTCGAATGAAAACTAAAAAAACTAAACGACAAAAATCTCAGACAAAACGAAACACATGAAAATATCACACATTAACGTAAACATATATGACAAAACTGTAACAAGTCAACAAAATAGTGATTAAGATGTTGAATACACACGAGAATTAGAGGAAGACATCAAGACACGTCGTTATAGATAGAAAGTTCACGAAAAAAAAATATAA
>MJUT01013825.1:124696-145565 GCA_002080005.1 Gigantidas platifrons
CCCCCCCCCCGAATAATTAGTGAATGAAACGTTAAAAGATCACCGAAAATACGAAACAAACAAAAACAAAACGAACAAAGCGAGAAACACGATGAAAATATCGAATACTAACGTAAACCAAAAGTAAAAACAGTATCAAAACGATATAATAGTAATTGAAATTAAATGAACACGAAAATTCGAGTGAAAACTCAAAAGGTAAACGACAAAAATCTCAGAAAAACGAAACACATTATGAAAATATCACGCATTAACGTAAACATCTACGACAAAACTCCAACAAGTCAACAAAATAGGGATTAAGATGTTGAATAAACAGGAAAATTAGAGAGAGGAATCAATTAACGTCTTTATAGATAGAAAATTCACGAAAAAAATATTGCAAAAAAAAAAACCAACGTAAAATACTCATAAAAAGGGTCATTGAATACGAAAAACGCAATGAAATCTCCAAACGTAATGTAAAACATGCTAACAAAGATATAAAGTATACGACAAAATATCAAACAAAACGAATGTATGACGAACATATCGAACACGGATGCACAAAACTCATGACAAAACCGCAATAAAACGACAAAATAGTGTTTACAAATTTAAATGAATATGCAAAAAGTGATGCATAATCCACCACCACCATCACCACCACCACCGCCGCCGCCACCACCACCACCACCGCAGCAGCAACAGCATTTTCCTCACACACTCAGCAGCAACACCCGAAGTTAACATCACAGGTTTATGACGTCACATAATTAGGTGGTTAATTAATTAATATACAAATGTATGTGGAAAAGTTTAGTGGAGTATAGATTTATCAAAGTCGTACAACAATGTTATTAAAAAAACAGACGGCTGCGTCATGAAACTATTACATTGTCATAAATTTTCATAAATTTACGCTGCAAAAAAAAGGACAGCCTTAACATGACTGCAAAAGAGACCTCCTCCTCCTTCGCCGCCGCCGTCCTGCCCTCCTCCTTTTCCACTGCCACTGCCCTCCTCCTCCTCCGCCGCAGCGGCATCCATAGCGTTGAAATTCTACCCAACACACGAAAAACGTAAACAAAATCCTTAGCAAAGCGAACAAATAGGCATTAAAAAGTTAAATGAACACGAAAAACGCGATTAAAACTGAAAGCATAACGTGAAAATGTCAATTAAAATGTGAAGCACACGCAAACAATACGAAAAAAAAACTCGCACAAAACGAGAAACACGATGAAAATGTCTAATACTAACATAAAACAAAAGCAAAAACAGTATCAAAACGACAAAGCAGCAATTAAAAAACTAAATGAACACGAAAATTCGAATACAAACTCAAAAAGTAAACGACAAAAATCTCGAAACATATTATGAAAATATCACACATTAACGTAAACATCTACGACAAAACTGAACAAAGTCAACAAAATAGTGATTAAGATGTTGAATAAACACGAAAATTAGAGAGAGAGAAATCAAGAAACGTCTTTATAGATAGAAAATTCACGAAAAAATATAGCAAAAACAAAAAACAAAACGTAAAATACTCATAAAAAGATTAATTGAATACGAAAAAACGCGATGAAATCTCCAAATGTAATGTAAACCTGTCCTTTTGGTCATTGTGTAGTCTGTTCTTCTTCGATTTTGATTACCCCATTAGTAGCTTCAAACTCTTCTTTGTATAATAGGCATGATCTGTTTTCAAGCTCTATAAGATCAAAAAATGTCCGTCTAGACCTTTGCAAACACCTAATTGCTACTTAATCTTTGAAATACGCATGTTTGTTGCTTGTTTCTGATAACTGGAAAACATTGCCCAATACTCTTTTCAAATAGCCGGAGAACACAATATATTTTAGAGCAACGGGTATTCTTTGAAATAAATTTAACCCACAGGAGAATTTTAAAATTTAATTATGTTGGGAATATCATTGAGTGAGTTGTGTAAGAAAAAAAACTTTTTTTTGTTTTTTTTACATAGTGAAAAATTATTCTCCAATTTAATTTAAAAAATAAACAAGAAAATTTAAAAGTAGACAAGAAAATTAAAAAAATAAACAAGAAAATTGACAATAAAATTTAACAACGAATTGAACTGAATCGACATTGAATATAAAAATAAATAAATAAAAGTAAGGAATGGACAAATATATATATATCACAGCACTGACAGATTATCACAGACTAAAGTCAGATCTATTATGACAAGTAAAAATATTGATTTGTCCTGTAAAAAAATGATTTGGAGAATATGGAAGAAAAGTAAGTTAAATAATGAAAAGATTTGGGAAATATGGAAGAAAAGTAAGTTAAATAGTGAAAAGATATGGAAAAGGCGGAAGAAAAGTAGGTTGAATTGTGAAATGATATGGAAAATATGGAAGAAAAGTTAGTTGAATAGTCAAATGATTTGGAAATTATGGAAGAAAACCAAGTTAAATAGTGAAAAGATTTGGAAAATACAGAAGAAAAGTAAGATGAATAGTGAAACGATATGGAAAATGCGGAAGAAAAGTAGGTTGAATTGTGAAACGATTTGGAAAATCTAGAAGAAAAGTAAGTTGAATAGTGAAAAGATACGGAGAATATGGAAGAAAAGTAAGTTGAATAGTGAAAAGATTTGGAAAATATAGAAAAAAAAGTAAGTTGGATAGTGAAAAGATATCTAAAATCGGAAAATTGAACCAATCAGGTGACAGAATCCAGTATCCAGAGCAGCAACAGCAGCCACCGCCGCCCTCCTCCATCGCGCTCCTCCTCCTCCGCCGCCGCCACCACAGAAGCAGCAATAGAAAGTTCACGAAAAAACATAGCAAAAAAACAAAAAAATAAACAAAAAAACAACAACAAACAAAAAACAAACAAAACACAGTTTTGGCAATTAAAATATAAATTGTCTCGGAAAATACGACACAAACAAAATCAAAATGAAGTTTTGGCGACTAAAATGTTAAATGGTAACGGAAAATATCCCCCACCCCCAAATAAAAATCCGAATAATTATTGAATGAAATGTAAAATTGTCACAGACTACAATAGCAGCAGTTAACGGTAAATTTTGTACTGTCTGATCGGAAACAAGATTCTTATAAATTTTACACTTCAATTAAGGAGGTAGCCGTTATGCAGAACTGACGGAACCGAGTTTACAAACAGAGTGGATATGAGATTTTGGGAAACCGATATACCTACTATTGGGTGACTTAGGGCATCAAATGTACCATTTAACTCTTAGAAATACCACGGTGAGAACGCGGACACCCTTGGAGTACTACACATCAACCTGAACATATCCGAAAACATCAAATGTTTGTAAGAAATGTAATTATTGAAGGCGCTCCCCATGAAAATAAAATGGCGGGAAACGGGCAGATAACCAGTGAAAGGGCTAGTTCATAGAAAATTGAGAACAAATAAGATCACACCGCAAGGGGTTATATTGGAAAAGTCGAGGGGAAGCCATACAGGTGACGTTTGATGGCGTCACTTCCAGGGAAAAGACCCCCCACTAGGGCGGATATTGCGCAAATTCCTGTTGCGCATGCGCGCACCCTTCCAAGGGAACCTCCTTCGGTGTCACATCCTGTAGCCATGTCGGTCATGCGCAATGGTACATTTTGTACTACTACCATAGTAAGAAGAAAAAACGCGGGAAATACTGGGTTAAAATGCGCGGGAAATACGGGGATGCATTTTTTGTCGCTAGCAAAGCAAGTTTCGACTGAAAATTGCCAATTTCTTTTACAATAACACATGTATAGTAGTCCGTATAGTAACCCCACGATGCATTTTGAGGTCATTGAATGGATTGGACAGGTTTGTTATTGTTGACACTTTTGGGTCATGAAACGGAGTCACGTGTACATCCGTATCAGGTAATGTACTCTACCAGTTAAACATTTCCCTAAGACCCTTTAATTATGGACATATCACTGAAAAGTGGAATTCATCTTCTACATCTAACCTGCATGTGGAACTTGTTTTATTGTACCGATATTTTTTTCAGTTATCCTGCTGTTACTTAGCCTCAATTTTGAAAATGAATATAAGGGAAACCACGGTTAGAGCACAGGGACTTGCTCCCGGTGAATAAAAAGATCGACTATCCACATATATACACTAGACAAGGGAGATACAAATGTCGTCGGTAGCCACGCTTCAACTCATTTTATTTCCATTAATACCTTTCATCTCACCGCTAGTCCTCCTTAATTCGTTTAACAAGATGTTTATCTAAGAATTACAACAGCAGTTACCTTGATTAAACCCTACTCGACTTCAAAAAATAGCTTCATTCACTCCAAATCATCATTTTCAACATCCGATGATTACCAAAACGAAACTGACGACCTTGAACTTACGTTCGGGCTTACTCGAGGTTTTTCTTTCATGCACGATAACTCCAGTTACAAAACCGCGGGAATTTGTTGGCGAAACTTTTAATATATTAAAGCGGGATTTTGAATGTGAATGAACTGGAGTTATCGTGCATGAAAGAAAAACCCCGAGTAAGCCCGAACGTAAGTTCAATGTCGTCAGTTTCGTTTTGGTAATCATCGGATGTTGAAAAGGATGATTTGGAGTGAATGAAGCTATTTTTTGAAGTCGAGTAGGGTTTAATCAAGGTAACTGCTGTTGTAATTCTTAGATAAACATCTTGTTAAACGAATTAAGGAGGACTAGCGGTGAGATGAAAGGTATTAATGGAAATAAAATGAGTTGAAGCGTGGCTACCGACGACATTTGTATCTCCCTTGTCTAGTGTATATATGTGGATAGTCGATCTTTTTATTCACCGGGAGCAAGTCCCTGTGGTTAGAGAGATATTCAAAACTCAAAAGTCAAGGGACAAACTAGAGGCCAAGAAACGGAGACAGAAACAACAAAGAACAAATAAAAATCGAAAGAAAACACACAGAAAACTTAAAATGAATGAGCAACCCGGACTCCACCACAAAATGGGAGCATGGACCAGGTGCACCGGTAGAGCTCTAGCATCCTCATGTGGAAGGATAGGCATAGGCCCTGTATACGACTCTTTCGTCACAATACTCCCGACATGTTGAATCTGTGTCCCAATCCACTGAGGGATTTGTTCTACAATCACAGGGGATAAATGTCTGAAAAAAATAATGTATTGTTCCCACGAAGTACCGGCCAAGTGTTTTACATATGGCAATTTTGCATTATGAATTTATTACTTACTACGTCAATGCAATCTGTAAGTGACAAAAAACATTCTCCGGTGGAATTTCGTTTTTTGTCCCCTTAAAGGCCACTTTAATAAATGTAAAAGTCAACGCCTAATCCGAATGAAACAGACACTGAACATGATTGAGAACATTGTTTTTGTGTTGTAGGTAGAAGACGTTGTAAGTAAAGGTAAAATACACCTTAATCTGGCAGAATATCATAACCCTACTGGTACTGACGCTGACGGAAACTGTTGTGATAAGATTCAGATAAGTGGATGTCCTATTGGCAAGTGTGATCATCTATTTAGAATATGTATATCTAATACAATCCAACAGTAAGTAGTATAACTAGAAATTACAACAAATTACGCAAATTAAATTACAAAAGATTGCATTAAATTCTTAAATAAAATAGACCAATATTTTGAACATAAAACATACATTTTGTACGTATCTTCATCAGATAATTGAAAAGATGTGTGCATCAAAAGTATTCAAAACATCAGGAAAGTTTAAGGGCATTTCCAGGACATTGGTGTAACCCTGGTATTTTACTAGAGTTACGCCGGTGTTGGTGTTTATTTAGGTCAAATTTATTGCAAGCAAACTGGTTAAGGTTTCAAACTGGTTTGCTAAACTTTTCATTTATTTAAGAAAACCGGTTTAAAACTGGGTTGAAACCCAAACTGGTTTTCATATTTATCGAGTCCAAACCAAAACCAGTTCCAGAAATCCGGCAAACCGCACGAGAGGCGGTTTTACATTTTGGTTTTGAAACATGGCAGCAGGCTGGCAGTGGAGGAAAAGAAGAACATGTTTCGACTTCATGTTGATGATTCACAAATGGAATGGGTATGTGAACAACATCAGAAAGGTAAATATCTTTATACAAATGCCTGTTGTAATCAAGTTATCGGTTTACAGAGGGATTTTTTCCTACGTTTAGTCATGAAAGCCAACAAAAAGGTGAATTGAAATGTTCTGTGAAAAAAATGAAGAATATGACATAGCCATGCATCAGAACTTTCATCCTCACTTTGCGTTAAACTATCTATCAATATTAGGTCTATAAGATCATTTAGATCTGGAGTGTCAGCCATCTTTAGAAACCACCAATTCACTGATATGTGTTAATTCATGGTTTAGTTAGAAACTGGTTTGTATTATAGGATTAAACGCATTTTTTTCCGGAGTTTATTGATGTATAACCTGGACCAAGTCACTCACAAACAACGAAGGACTTTTATGTAAGTTTGTGAGTGATTTGGTCCAGGTTATACATCAATAATTTAATTTGATTTGAAAATTCCAATCTGATTGGCTAATCCGGCTGGAGAAAATTTTGGTTATACTGGATGACCTGGGTTGGTATTATGACGTCACCAACGTGTTCATCCGCCAACGATAAATTCAAATAGTCACATGAAATAATCGTAATTAAAATCGAGGAATCATTACATTTTGTTTGAAAAATTAAATTATAAGGAATATTTGAAATTGTTGAATAGGTTATACTTGCATAACCTGGTTTGTGTCAGATTACGCTTTTCATAACCCGTTTCGCGGTTTATTAAGCGTAAACTGACCCAAACCAGGTTATATCGTATAACCTGTTCAACAATTTCAAATATTCCTTAAATAATTTAATTTGATTTGAATATTTCAATCTGATTGGCTAATCCGCCTGGAGAAAATTTTGGCTATACTCTATAACCTGGGTTTGTATTATGACTTCACCAAGGTATTCATCCGCCAACGACAAATTCAAATAATCACATGAAATAATCGTAATTAAAATCGAGGAATCATTAAATTTTGTTGTAAACATTAATGCTGCGTTCACACGTAGTGCGTTTTCTAATACGTTTCGGATAAAACGTTTTAGTTTGAAACGTTTCAGAAAACGCTTGCGTTCACACGGAATTTCTGAAACGTTTTCGAAACGTTTCGAAAACGTATTACGTTCACACGGGTTTAATGCTAATAAATACCCATTACATATATATAGTGTGGTGGTACGAGTCGCGAAAGCGACGAGTTGTGATGCGGTTAGTTCACACAACAGGCAAGACCTGATACATAGTCTTGTACCAGCACACTATTTATGTAATAAGTTTATCTAACATTTCAATTAAAACAAATTTTAAACAAATAACAAGGGTCGAATTAATATTTACAACTTTTTTTTTACAATACTCACAGGAAGACTACATTTTGTGAATGACATCACGTTATTTGTTGCCGTTCTTTCACCAATGTCGAATTACCGTTCAATCACTTTCAGTGTCACTGTACAATCCGACAACGCTTTTAAAAAAGAAATGTGGACCTTACAGTTGCCGGAAATATTGATACCATGTCTTTACGTTGCCTACATTGATGTGTTTTTCGCCGGATTCCAATATGACGTTATGACAAAGGAGTTCGGCAGAGAACGTCTCGTGCAACGTCGCGCCATTCTTTTATCACCACAGTGTGGTGATACAACATCTTGTATCAGACACCTTGTATCAGACAGGCTACTTTCATTAATTTCAAAGGAAAACGTACATAATGTTAGATAACGTTTTTTTATCTAACATTATGTACGTTTTCCTTTGAAATTAACGAAAGTTTAAAATTTGAAAATACGAGTAAAATAATGAATTATTACGTCATTTATCAATTTCGTCATAATTAATATCGCAAAATGACGTAATTTCACGCAAAAATTCCCAGAAATGGAGAGATCAAAGCCAAATGCTGATTTTTTTTTTCAACTATGCTGTATGTTGCTGTCTATGAAAATGCATACTTGTATCAACGAGAAAATTAAAACTTGGAGGAGGAGTGTCCTGAAAAAGAAAAAGGGAAAAGAAAGAAGAAGGCACCATTTTTTCTTACAAATGAGAAGAAGACGGCTTTTGGTAGCAATGCTGATGGGGTTTTTTTTTCTCAAAAACATATATCAGAAAGATCTGTTTGGGAAAAAACACAGATCAACAGATGTGTATGAAGAAGCTGTTAATACATGGACAGATAATGACTGGAAGCGCCATTCGAGACTTTCAAAAGAAACCTTCATTTCCATAAAAACCCAACTCTACGTTCACATCGCTAAGCAAGACACTGTAATGCGACCAGCTATCCCGTCCGCCAAACGTCTACTGATGACTATGTGGTATTTAGGTACACAAGTAGATTTTAGAACTTTGGGGGCTTTGTTTGAAACGGGTAAATCCACTGTGTGTTCTATAGTTCATGAAGTTTGCAGAGTAATGCGACAAGTCTTAACACAAAAATGTATAAAGTTTCCTAATGACAATATTAACGCACAAGAGATTATCCGTGGATTTTCAAACTTAGGATTCCCGCAAACACTTGGTGCTATCGATGGAATACATATTCCGATTATTTCACCCGGAGAAAACTCTAGTAACTATTACAACAGAAAGGGTTATTACTCTGTTGTTTTACAGGCAATTGTAGATTGCAATTATAAATTTATCGACATAAATGTAGGCTGGCCCGGAAAAGTACATGACGCTCGTGTGTTTAGGAACTCGCCTCTTTTTTCATTGGGTGAACGAGGATTGCTTCCAGGTGAAAGCAAGAAACTTGGATATCTATTGCCCGGACGTAGTGTTCTGCTGTTTGGCTTTCATATAGCCAAATCGAAGTGATTTTAATTTGCTCCTGATGGCATCCCATGCTCTTAAGTAGCCGTACTGGAGGGGGTAGGGGGGGCATGGATTTTTGTTCTGGGTCAAACAATTTTTTTTCAATCTGAACCATTTATAAAAATCCATGCCCCCAACCCACGATTTTCAAATGGTTGCTCCCTTTTAGTCACATATATTTCGTTTAATTTGCATAATTGGAAGCACCTGTTTTATAAACGAATTGTTCAAGATATCGTGTCCACACGACAATTTAATACGTTTCAAAAACGTTTTCTATAATGCGTTTCAGCTGAAACGTTTTCGAAACGTATCGCTAATTTGTTGACGTGTGAACGCTACATGCGTTTTCGAAACGTTTTCGATGCGTATTAAACATACGTGTGAACGCAGCATAAAACGTCATTTGGCTTCGTGTACGCTTCAATTTTGATAAATTTTAACTAAAATAAGTTTACAAGGTAGGCATTTTAATTATTTTTGTATAGTGTTGTAAATATGACATGTAGAACTTAACGTTTTCAAGATGGTGGATCCTCGTAGTTACGGCTTGCAGATGGAAAGGTTCATCGAGTTATGAACGAATAAAAAAACAGGTGACAGTGTCCTTGTCCAATCAAAAGGCAAGGAAGCGATATACTTTAATTCTATAAGAATATGGAAACATGTTCCTGAATTTGGAAACGTTTCCGAATTCTGACATTTCCCGAACCGTTACGAAAAAAGTAGTCCGGTGAGCATCGTCTCTCGAAAAATAACCTGACAAAAACCAGCCTCCATAAGCGCTTATACCCAATCAGAGTAAAGGATTTCTAATTATGTAAATCACATTAGAATTATTAAACTTAAAACTGGTTTGCTAAGTTGTAAACCCTAACCGAAACAAGTTTGATTGCAATAAATTCGACCTTAGTTATAGGATAAACTGGTTTTCGGTTTGTTTTAATCTGAATCTGGCGTTCATAAACTGCCTTGTGATATAGAGCAGAAAGTCTAATCTCAACCAGATTAATATCGCCCCGCATATTATGCCATTTCGGTGGCAATTAAAAGTTCGTTGAAAGTGTTACAAGTATATTTTGGGTACAATTTAGAAATTTAGGGTGTATGTCAAAGACGATTTGTTTATTTATCTAAAATTCCTAAAGGCCTTGCCTTTGGCTTCTAGATTTTACTTGGAATAAAAGTAAAATGGAATCAAAAACAATAAAAAAACAAAAACAAAAAAACTTGATATTTATATAGCAAAAGCATATTGTATTCACCAAAGACATTCATCTCTAAAAATGGGTTTTTATTTTTTTTATGTAGCAACATTTTTTTTTATTATTTTTTTTATTTTTTTTTATAGAATCTGGATTTTTTTTGGGTTTTAAGTGAATAAAATTTAGAAATAAATAACAAAAAATGATGTTTTATATACCAACATCATGTAAGCTAGGGATCTTCAACTTATAATTGGTGTTATTTTATTTGAAGATGTAGAAATTGCACCTTTTAACTTGATAACAGTAAATATGGTGTACATTTGGCAGCTTTGACTCTTCTGATACAATTTTAAGACATCAACATACGTATTGCTTTGTACTTTCCTTGACAGAAGGTACAAAGCAAAAAAGTTGCTTAGATGGTAGGTCCTACAAAGCAAAAAGTAGCTCAGAGACCAAATCTTAGTGGGAGTTCCTACCTTTGATCATGATCTCTTTGAATTTTGTATTAATCCAACTCTACATATTTTGACCATGCTCATCACCCCACCCACCCCCCATGTTATTTACCTTGGGATAATTAAATACATAAAGATTATAACTGTTTTTACAAAGCAGTCAGTATTTCCTAACAGGTGTAAAAAAAAAAAAAAAAATGGCTTGATATGACACATTTATCAAACTAACCATGTAGACTATTTCTGTTTTTAAATACTAAATACCGTCTCTAGACCTTATAATTTTGTTGTAAAAAACTAAAGATTGTTTGATTGATAGGGTTACATGTAACTGTGTTACTGTGTAACATCTGATCTGGCAGTGGCTATGCTGTAGTACTGTAATTTACGAAATTATTGTAAAATAAAGTTTAGTCCGACACTATTTACAATAATTATGAAAAATAAATTGACTTGAACTGATAAAATTCATCTAGAATTCATTATTGAGAGGTTTTAAACAATCAGCTTTTACTCTTTTGGATGGCTTTGTTTGGTGCGACCTGTTTTTACAAGTATGAAAAGATTTTAAATATGATCTTATCGGCGAAAATATTTTTGAGACCCCATCATATGTAATGTTTTTCACCATCTGTATAATTTGATATTTATCAATGATGATATTTGTCAATGAATTGACAACCTAGTACCACTTGAATACTTATTGTCAAAACTGGTAACAGACTTTTTTCTGGATGTATTAATCTATACTATAATTGGGACCGACGTGGTCATGCTCGTATGGTAGTTGGATTTACAACTACCTATGCAATCAGTGCCTATCACCACTATCGTTGTGAGTTCGAATCTCGCTCATGACGAGGTGTACTCGATACAACATTATGTGATGTTGTCAGTGACTTGTGGCATGTCAGTTACTTGTGGCATGTCGGTGGTTTTCTGCGGGTACTCCGGTTTCCTGCACCAATAAAAAACTGACGATTTAACTGAAATATGGCGAGGTGTACTTGATATATCACGCAATATCAAGTTTGTAAGTGACTTTCGAAAGGTCAGTGGTTTTCTCCGGGTACTCCGGTTTCCTAAACCAATAAAGCTGACTGCCACGATATAACTGAAATATTGTTGAAAGTGGCGTTAAACACCATAACCCCTGATCGGTAAATAAGTTTGTATTGGTATGAACCTTTAAGCAATTGGTTGTATTGCCCTAGCACTGGTAGTAAAAAGTAAGGATGATACTAGGTACATATTGTAGTGTCAGAAATGGTTAGTTTGTTTTTGGTGTTTGACGCCACTTTCAACAATATTTCAGTTATATCGTGGCGATCAGTTTTATTAGTGGATGAAACAGAGTAACTGGAGAAAACAACCAACCTGTCGCAAGTCACCGACAAACTTTATCACATAATTTTGTATCGCGTACACATATCCTGAGCTGGGTTTGAACTCACAATTTTAGTGATAATAGGTACTGATTGCACAAGTAGTTGTAAATCCGACTACCATACTATCACGACCATAACAGTCCCTGTGTCACTGAATATCTCACAATGTGTCTTCTATGGCCACACCTAATAACATTTTGCTTATAATTTAGTCTTTTGCATTCTGTCTTTTGGGTGAGTTGCATTGATGTTCTCTGAATAAAAAGTGAATGCCGAAATTATTCACTGCAGAGAAACTGTAGATTATTTTACTCTACCATTGAGAGAAATGGAAGGGAATAAAATTTGTATGAATGCATCCATGTTTACAAATTTCATCCTTAATTCATTAAACAGGGCTTTCAATATTTTTCATGTCTACCAGTACTTCATTATTTACAGGTGGTACTTTTTATTAAAATATGAACTACTTTCATTAATATCTTATACAACACTCTTTAAAATCAGGAGGTACTAAAGACCATCTTGGGCGGGTAAAAGTACCTGCTACCCCCCTTTATTGAAATGCCCGATTAAAGCTTAGAAATTACAATATCATACAATATAGAATTGCACAAGTCAGATTTAAGGAAATACATGTACAGTGCAATATACAAAGCAAACAAACATGTATACAAAAGTAAACCCATGGTTCTTGGCAAATCGCCAATATGCATAATTCCCAGACACATGGGAGTTCAAGTATAATCTTTGATCAGTAGTTAAATGCACAGGCATTTGACCGATGGACCTTAATTTCCCCGTGTTTGCCACGGGTGTACGTATTTTCAGGGCTAGTAACGATGTAGGACCCTGTGTTCACACGAATACTATAGAAAAATACTCAAGGTAAGAAACAAAATCACTGAAAATTGTCAACACGCGATTGGTCAATTCTTTTCCGGAAATTTGCCTTGCCCAATCGCGTGCCGCGTAACAGAAAATAAGTGGTCGACCTCCGGGTTTGTTGACAATCGGCCTTGGGAACAGATAGTCGGGGGTATATATGTAAAATAGTACGAATATGAGAGTAAACCAGTGGCACAACAGCTGATGGGGGTCCACAAGGTTAGTGCATTCCATCCGTTTATTTTTCAGAAATCGACAATAATAAGAAATTTAGCAGTACGCCGCCATTTTCAGTGATTTTGTTTCTTACCTTGAGTATTTTTCTATGGTATTCGTGTGGACCCAGGACCCACAAATAGAGGCCCTACATCGTTACTAGACCTGAAAATTAACATGGGCAAAGTCCTATCAAAATTACTCAACAGTATAATCTCTAGTGAGCAGATAAACTTATTTTTAATGACTTATTTCACTGCAGAGCATAATTTAAAAAATAACAGTTTTATGTAATATTTCCAAAAGAGCGCTTTCTTAGTTACAACATTGGATGGCACACAGAAACTGAATATTGTTGCTGTTTATATCTTAAAAACTTGTTCACATTTAAATTACAGATTAAATTCAACCGATTGTCTCCAGTCTACAGATATAATTGGACCTTCAGATCACAATGAAATAATATTTGACAAGAATCAACAGCCTATACAGCTAGCCTTTGACACATGGAAGGTTTGACAATAAACTATGCTTCTTTAATATATTTATCTAGTAATTTAATTTTATTTTGTATTTGTACTTGTAGTATGAGATATGCATTCATTTATACTGCAAATATAGTCTAATCAGTGTGAAGAAGTCAACCTTGGCCTGGAACAAAGAAAAAGTGGTCTTTTAAGACAGATGACCTCTTAAAAGAGGTTCAATTCACATGAAATTCTCTATGACAGGTCAAGAAAAATGTGACCTTTTAATACAGATGACTGCATGGTCAGGTTTGACTTTACAGTGAAACCTGTCTAAACTGAACCCTGAATAAACTGTAATCCCGTATAAACTGTACTTTGAATAAAGTCACTTAATATAGAAAATCTTTAATAATTATACCCCCCACAACGAAGTTTGTTTAATCTGCATATACCAAACAAATATCTGTTCTGAACATAAAATTTAATCACGAGGGGGTTTCGTTTGAGAAATGTTTCACTGGACTATATATATTTGATAAATATTTAAATGTGTTCTAAATAAAGTCCAGATGAATGTATACTTGAAAGTAAATTTTCAAATTCTAAATGGTGGCCATTTCCTCACAAAAAACTGTCTATTCGGAAAATACCTGTAAGTGTACATGTTTTTGTTCATCGTCGGAAACCCACGGCTGATTACGCTTCGTTCCTCATCGTGGGTCGATTCGTACAAATTTCCTCGTTAACATGAATATCCATCAGACAGAATTATCCAATCAAATTAGCGCTTACGGAAATGGAACTCTTCAAAATTGGAGGTTAATATGGATAATCAATAACCGACTGTGACAAGTGAACTGAGGACAGGGGACTCCTAACATATTTACTTGAAAATGTCGATTTTATGTTCTCTTTGTTACATGATTATTTGTATAATTTGTATAATTGTCACAAACTGTATTGTTTAATGACAATAAAATTTTGAATTTGAATTTGATAATAGGTGCGTTCTGATTGGTTTAAATAACCGAAGATGATGGTCAAGAAACCAATGAAATAGGCTCATGAATTATGCATGAAAACGAGGAAATTTGTACGAATCGACCCACGGCGATAGAGTGAGGAACGAAGCGTAATCAGCCGTGGGTTTCCGACGATGGTTTTTGTTAAATGTATATGAAATTCAGAACTTTACTGTGCATAAATTTTGATATTTTCCTAACTAGGACAAGAAATAATATCCTATTGCAAATAGTAACGATATTGGCTTTCACTTTGTTACACGATTTTCATATACAAGAGATGACAGTACTAGCAAATTAGAGCTAACAATAAACATGATAAGTTGAATTGTAATGGTCGATAATATAACCAATCACATCAACACGAGTCACTCTTCCGGAAAGCTTGAAACTTTGAACACAGAAATGATGACAGAAATAACAAGTGAAAATCTGAGCCTTTACTTTAGACAGGCACAAAAATGTTGTAGGTTAAATAAGTTAATGGGATCCCGACCTTCCCGTCTTTATTTCCATACCTACAGCAGACAGTGCAAAATAATTAAAAAAAACGTCACAAAATATTTTCAGCTCAAAAGACTACCCACTTTCACAGAAATAACAAACAGTGAAAAGGGGCATGTGCTCCAAGTTGGAGTGGAGTCTTGATTGAACATATGAATAGAGGTGTATTTCAATCTCCAGTGGGTACCATTGTGCCCAGCTGTACCTGAAGTAGCTCAGTCCCATGTTGTTACTTAAGGTTAAAAAAAATAGATACTCCTTCGGAATGAAAATCATACCCATTTGAAGTACGAAACTATACCCATTCATTTAATTATTCGCTAATTGGTGAAAAAACGAAGTAACCAAACCTCAATATGTCTTTCAATCAGAGTCCCGTTATTTGTTTCTCAAATACTGAAGCCTCGGACGTCAAGCGATATTGCTTAGTAAACTTTGTTTGACCTTTTGTAAAAACTGACGACGATTGTGTACATTGAAAAAATGCAAAATATGGACATCAATTTTGCATAAAAAAACACTGTAGAAATAAAACCGTACATAATAATATATTATATTTATCAGGCACGTGCACGCGCACTGCAAAATGACCGGAAAGTCAACTAATATAAATGTCTTTTGAGCAAATTAATCAAAGAATGACTTGGATAGAATTATTTTAGTGAGAGAAACAAAATATACGGTCTTGTTCCTAAGGTGTTAGGGCTATGGTGTTTAATGACACTTTCAACAATATTTCAGTTATATCATGGTGGTCAGTTTTATTGGTGGAGGAAACTGTCGCAAGTCACTGACAAACTCTATCACATAATGTTGTATCGAGTACACCTCGCCATGAACGGTGTTCGAAGTCACAACTTTATTGGTGATAGGCACTGATTGCACAGGTAGTTGTAAATCCACCTACCATGCGATCACGACCACGTCGGCCCCCTAATTTAAATGTCTTTTGGAGGAAGTAAACCACAGGATGATTAGTAAAGAACGATTTTTGTGAGAGAGAGAGAAAATAAAATATACGGTTGTGTTCCTAGAAATGATCAAACAAGTAATATTTGGTGTTGACCAAATAGAAAATGAACCAGGTGAACAAATCAAAATGTATCTTATCCAAAATCTTTTCATTATCAACGTTCCTAATGACGGTTATTTCAGAAACCCGTCGTGAGCACTAAATAAGATATCAACGTGTTCCTCACTAAAAACCAATTTTCAACATGCGTGTCATTAAGCTATTATGGGTAATACGTGATATCTTATTGAAGAATACCCCATGGTTACTTTGAGATGAAAAACAACAATTAAAACGGTGTTCCGTTGATTTGTTTGTTGTTTTGTAATATGTGAAACAATTATGAATGAAATGATTAACAAACTGCATAAAAAAAATCTGCCCCCTTTTAAAATAAATACTTCAGGTACAGCTGGGCACAATGGTACCCACTGGAGATTGAAATACACCCCTATTCATATGTTCAATCAAGACTATGCTCCAACTTGGAGTCTCCAAGACTCCACTCCAACATGGATTCTCCAAGATTCCACTCCACCTTTTAGCACATGCCGTAAAAGGTAGGGTTAGTGAATGCTCCTTGATAACTGAATATTATAGGTAAAAAGATAGAACTATATCTTCCATTCAAATATTTCTACCTTTTTTTTCAAGTGTACCTAAATATGACTTGACATAAATGAAATACCCTTTACAGTGTTGAATGGGAGTAGGATAGATCTGGATTATTTGTCAAGTCTGACAGTAATTGATTCTTTGAACTTTTATTAAGAAAGAAAGATTAGGATTTCAAAACTTTAAGTAAACAATAAATGTAGGATTTAAACCACACCCAAATAAATCTTTTTTTTTAGCATTTTTTCTTATTGAATGATTTCTTATCAACTCCCTTTAAATCAAAAGTGTGTTATCTATAGTAAAGAAATTTCACAATATCTGACATTCTTCTGTTACACCAGACATTCATACTGTCCTCGGTAATCAATGACGTGGATTTTTCCGTGGGACGATATTTATATTTTTTAAGGATTTTGATATGATTAATAAATTATGTTTTATGTTTGTTATTTGTTTTGCTCTCTTCAGTTGTCACCAGCACAACTAAGTACATGTTTAGACTCAGAGAGCATACCATAAATTCCCTAAAATAACCTTAACATTATGTGTTCACATGTTTTTTTTTATTGATATTTGTTCATTCTTTTTCAAAAAGAGAAAGGGGGTAGATTAATATGTAAAAACATTTTTTCTTAATGTTAAAAAGTTAAAATAAGTTTAACAGCCACAATATAACTGAAATATTGTTGAAAGTGGCATTAAACACCATAACACTCCTAAAATAAGTTTGACACCTTGTAACACTTAAATGTAGCTTTACTGATATACAAATTAACATTCATTGGACATTTTAATACTTCACAAATAGGTCATGGCCCTCTTAGTGCCATTAATGTTTTTGTCATATTATATTCAACGGACAACATCACCTTTCGAAAATTGGCAAAAAAACAAACAAACGTTTTTGCTACCATTTTTAGCTCACCTGACCCAACAAAGGGTCAGGTGAGCTATTGTCACCACTGAGCGTCCGTCGTCTGTCCGTCCGTTAACTTTTCACATTTTAATCAACTCCTCTGAAGCCACTGGGCCAATTTGAACCAAACTTTGATGGAATGGTCCTTTGGTGGTCCCCTTTCAGAATTGTGTCCGATGACCCCGACCACCAACCAAGATGTCCGTCGTTACTAAAAATATAATATGCAGCAAAAAATCAAATAAAAATCTTCTCCTCTAAAACTACTTGGCCATTTGGGACTAGACTTTGGTGGAATGGTCCTTAGGTGGTCCCCTTTCAGACCCGGCGGCCAGCCAAGATGGCCGCTGTTACTAAAAATAGAAAATTCAGCATAAAATGAATTAAAAAATCTTCTCCTCTGAAACTGCTTGACCAATCTGGTCCAAACCTTTCAGAATTGTGTCCGACGACATTGACCCCCAACCAAGATGTCCACCGTTACTAAAAACATAACTGAATACAAACATAGGCTTGTGACATATCATAAGACTCAAAATGGAAAATGCTGTTTAGATGTGATGTCAGTTGTTCATTATAGGATTCAGGTAGCGATATTTTCCCCAAAATAACTACTGTTACTGAAAATAGAACTAAATGTAAACATAGGCTTGTGACATATCATAAGACTTGAAATGGAGAGTTCTGTTGAGGCATGATTATCAGTTGTTCATTATAGCATTTGGGTAGCAATATTTGCCCTCAAAAGAACTACCAGGAGAGTCCTTGCATGGCCCCTTTTCAAAATTGTGTAGTTTAACATATATTCCGGGTTTTTCTGTGAAATATTTCTTTCGTCCGATTTATACCGATTATGCAAATTAGGCATATTTTGATAAAAGATCACATTTAAATATTTTCCTCTGAAACGTTGAACCAAATTACACCAAACCTGGCAGGGATGGTCCTTGGGTGGGTCCCTTTCAAAATTATGTCCGACAGCCCCGTCCTCCATTCAAGATGGCTGCTGTTACTAAAAATAGAAATTTCTTCAATTGTCCATTGCTGCTTTATTAGAAATCAAAATGAGCTCAAATTTTAACTGCAGCTACATGACAATGAGTAGATTAACATATATTCTGGGTTTTCTGTGAAATTTTTCTTTCAACCGATTTATACCGATTATACAAATTAGACATATTTTGATAAAAGATCACATTTAAATCTTTTCCTCTGAAATTGCTGAACAAAATTAAACCAAACCTGGCTGGGATGGTCTTTGGGTGGTCCCCTTTCAATATTGTGTCCGACAGCCCCGCCCTCCATTAAAGATGACTGCTGTTACTAAAATTTTTTTTTTTCAATTGTCCATTGCTGCTTTATTATAAATCAAAATGAGCTCAAATTTTAACTGCAGCTACATGGCAATGAGTAGTTTAACATATATTCCGGGTTTTTTCTGTGAGATTTTTTCAGTCAGTTTATTCCGTTTAGGAATATTATGAGATAAAAATCACATCAAAATCTTTTGCTCAGAAATTTGAGTTGAAATGATTTTTGGGTGGCCCACTTTCAAAATTATGTGTAACACCCCCATTTTCTATCAACTTTAGATGTCAATTTGAAAACCAGGTGAGCAGGCTCCTGGGAGCCTCTAGTTGTTGGGTCAGTCACAAAGGGGAAACAAACAATATTTTAATTTATACCTTACTACAATATGATAGATAAAATTGGGATGAATCTGTGAACGAAAACCAGAAGTTTATAATATATTGGACTGTCCCATTCCAGTATACGAGATATACATGTACAAAGCCAAACTTTCCCTTCGGCTATATCTACCTGCAGCCCATAATGGTAAGAATCGTATCATATTTAGCAGGCACACTCATATACATATTTATCATATATTTAGTGGTAAATACAGTAGTTTTGAATATTTGATAAATTGCCAGATGCCTACCCTTTACCATACCCCTACCCTTTATCATACCCCTACCCTTTATCATACCCTACCCTTTATCGTACCCCTACCCTGTATACTCTCCTGTTTAAATATATGATAAAGTGTATAAAATATGGCAAAATCCGTATCATATGCCGTATCAAAGGCCCTCTGGATGATATTGATATCTCGGGATGTCATGTATTATTCTCTATGTAATGTATAATTAACCCGAATAATCCAGTCGTTATATTACGCTGCCGCTGGTCGCTACATTAACGCCTGAATGCATTCATCGATTTTTTCCGTCAATCGGAAGTACCCCAAAGCTATGAACTATGGGTACGAAATCAATCAAAATAAGGCGCGTAAAAATATTTCTGGCAAATGCATGTATATTTTCGATTTCCCATATCCTGTTGTTAATACAACGAATGTCTCATTTCCCTCTACGATTGATTTAATTGCAGATAACTGTTTTTCTTTGAAATGGAAACCGTATTTTGCTTCAATTGACGATAACGCTATGTTGATCTCCATTTTTTCAACAGGTTTGTTTACAACGGAAGACGCATCTGCGCATTCTCAAAACAGAGAAGATTGGTCCCCTCTAAATCAGAGGGGATGACGGATATTTATCATTGGCTGCCTTCAAGCCCTCGAGTAGCGACAGTGGATAGAGGGCGCTGAATTATTCGAGTTAATGTATAATATGAATTTACATAGTGTTGCAACAGTGATTAATTAGATAATTATCAGTATATCAAACTTGATTAAGCAAAACTACATGTAATAAATTATCAGACCTGTTTTAGATGTTATTTACTTTTGGTTTATATTTATTGATAATTTAAACAAATCTAAAAGATTTTATGTAAATTTAACAAGTGTTGCCTGAGGGCAAGTGTGGACACAGAAATGTGCTGTCCAAAAGGCAAGTGTGGATGTCAATATTTCATATTATTATATACCATATACAGAAAAGATTCCTGATACCTGCTAATCTGGGTCACGGGTCACGTAATCTTGGTCACGGGTCACTGTGAGTAGCATGTGTAGTCTATTTTTATCTTGGACAATAATGAGCGTCCTGATTGGATGACCGATTTAAAACACACTGAATCCGCATGGTTTTGCAAGGTTACTCAGGTCAATAGTTTATAAATATAGAATCTTGACAATGTAAAGGAAAGATGCTATGTTATATATATTCATTTGTTTGATTCTGGAATATTGTTGATCACTGATTTAAACAAGAAAAAAAGGAGGTGAATTTTACAGTTAAATAAATGTTATGTTTCGACAGTTTAAAGAGAAAAATATAAATTTTGTTGCGACTAAAGCTTAAATCAGCGTTAAAAATTTAACAAATATCAGTGGTTTTGTAAATGAGATTTATT
>MJUT01013825.1:146282-156857 GCA_002080005.1 Gigantidas platifrons
TCATATCAAGAAAATGGTGGCTTATTTAATTCACTCAGTAAACTGGAGATATCAAGATTCTATATTTATAAACTATTGACCTGAGTAACCTTGCTAAACTATGCGGAGTCGGTGTGTTTTAAATCGGTCATCCAATCATGACGCTCATTATTCTTGTCCAAGATAAAAATACATCGCTAAAATTACCTGTGGGTGTTTCTCCACTTCAACTCGTAAATTTACATAGAAATCAGAGATATTTCGTCATAAAACTTCACACATGGTTTTGTCTATTATATTTCTTGAAGACAAACATAAAATTTTATTGCATTTATCAATATTTTATGAGTATCAACAGTTTTTTCAACACCGTATCTGTTTCTCGATACCAATGAGACAAGTCACGTGACTACACATGCTACTCACAGTGACCCGTGACCCACTTTAGCAGGTTCTACCAGTTTATTCTGAATATGGTATATAATTAACCATGTGGTAATATTTATACAGGTGATTAAAAAAAAAACACATTAACATGACTTGTAAATATGTTTAGGTCAGGTAAAAAATTATTGTAGTGGTTTGTGAGCAAAACTTTGACTATCTCATTACATTTTAATAGCAAAACAAACATGATTGAATCTGATATGTGGAACAATTTCTCTTTCAGTAAATTTTTTATTTATTATGCATATTTTGATAAAAAAGAACACATTTAAAGCTTCTCCTCTGAAACCGCAAGACCAACTTTAACCACTTTGGCTGGGATGATCCATGGGTGTACTCCTTTCAAAATTATTTCAGACAGTTGTGCCTTCCATTCAATATGACCGCCATTACTGAAATTAGATATTTCTTTGATTGTCTATTGCTGCTTTATAATTTGTCAAAATGACATATATTCCTGGTTTTTCTGTAAAAAAATCATTCAGCGGTTTATGGCAATTATGCATATTTTGAGAAAAAGACTAATTAAAATCTTCTGCTCAGAAAAATTGAATTCCCACCATTATTCTCATTGGCTGCTATTTATAGTCCTTCCCGGGTCTTTAAGCTGCTGAAATTACCTTTAATTGGACCACTTTCAAAATTATATGAGACACCTCCATCCTCCATCCAAGATGACTGCCATTACTATTAGTAGAAATGTCATTAACTGGCAAAAAAAAAAGAAGAATCAGCTGAAATTTTTGATTAAATATAGAAGTTAAATTGAAATCCAGATGAGCGATTACAGGCTCCTGGCAGCCTCTATTTTGGGTTAAAAATTCACAGATTGGGAAAATTATATGTATATTTTTATGCAACAACTTTACCATTTATTATCAGATTTTAATGACATTTCACAGGAAGAATTAAACGAGGGCAAGGCTGGATTAAATTGAAGGATATCAGAAGAAACGTTTTTTTATTTAAGTTTATACTTTTGATAAAGAGACAGGGATTTTAAAATTGATCGTATGTTTATGACATAACATGAGTAAATATCATTACATTTAAGGGTGTAGACCTGGGTAACCCTCAAATTTTCCCATCAATCAATTTTTTTTTTAATTTGCATCATGGAATAGTTATGTCTAAATACATTATCTGCCAAAGTTTCATAAATTTTCACCGTGCCGTTTTCTCCATAGCACATCCTAAATATAGCAATTTTGGGGTTATTCTGGACGCCAGATGGTAATACTAGTTTCGGAAGATTCTAATAGATATGCACATTTATTTCTGATTGAAAGGGAATATTTAGGCTTAAATACACTTGAGAGTGTTGTTGTTGAATAAATATGAAATATCTAGCATATCTGAATATCCTGTTTGGAGATAATCATGTGCAAAACAGTGGAAACTGCAAAAAGGGGGGGGAGAGGATGCCCTGAGGACCACCTTGGTATTAAAAATCGGATTAAAATAATTCCTGTGATTTAATTTCCACCAAAAACTGTTACACTGAAGAATAGACATATAGACATCATTGCACCAAATTATACAAACTTTTACCGTCCGATTTTTAAAATATTTAAATTTATGTTTTTCATGGCACCCAGAAAAAAAATGAAATTGTCAAGGAAAGTTACCACACACCCATCTTTTGCTATAATTTCTTTGTGAGATAAAAAATAACTAGTTACCAATACCAAAAAACTTTTGAATTCTTATAATTGACACAGTGGATGTCCAAATTACCAAATGACTGCATTTGTCTTTTTTATTTTCAGGTCGGCTGGGGAGGGGAAGGGATGGTTTGAGGGTGACTATACTTGATTAATTCATTAAAAAAAACACACACAAAAACAGACAGCCACCCAGTTGTATTGTTAAATTCCTTTAAATTCTGTCCTCCAGTTGTATTCGTTTGATTCTGATTATTCTTTATTTGTCTTAGGAGAAGGGAACGGCGGTGAGAGGATCAGATAATATTACATTTTTTTTCCCAAACATAGCTTTCTACCGTATAATTTGCTCTATAGTTTCATAATATCTAAGATTCTGATGAATTTATTTATTTTTTGTTTTTTTTACAAACCCTTGAAATTCAATAGAAAAAGGTTGTCACACAAATTCGGTTGTTTCGAATCATGTCAATTCCGACCACGTTCCGTCTTTTTCGTGTCTTGACGTCTGAACAAATTGGCTGGCGACTTCCGGTGTTTACGCTATTACTGTGACAACGTCAGCATATCATAGTCGTAGATGCGGTAGATTATAAGCAATTGTAATATGGAGACGCCAAGGAAACCGCTGAATAAATACTGGTGTTCGGTACGTCACTATCTGTCTTATATAAGAAATATATACATAAAGGCAGATCGTTTTCCTTTCATGATGCTGACAGCCGCAAATAAAGAAAGAAAAAAAATAATTTTAAAGAATTATTTGTCTCTGCGTTGAAGTCTTTGATACAAATAAAATAATTTAATTGATATCT
This sequence comes from Gigantidas platifrons, assembly GCA_002080005.1. Lineage (NCBI taxonomy): Eukaryota > Metazoa > Mollusca > Bivalvia > Mytilida > Modiolidae > Gigantidas > Gigantidas platifrons. The sequence continues at coordinate 149,188 of MJUT01013825.1, forward strand.
GTCTTTTACAGAAAATGTTAAGATATTTTTAACTTGAGAATCGAACGTTAAAACGGCACATATCGATTGGAGTTTTTGTTGTGTACATTGTATTGACACCGGAAGCTCAGGGCCTGCAGTTCCATCGAAATCACGTGATCTGGTAGACGAAAATAACAAAATTTTGACGGAATGGAAATGATTCGAAGCAACCGAATTGTGTTACATTTCTGACATTTTTGACAACATATTTCGATGAACATTTTTTCTGGAAAGAGATATTTCAATGATATTTTGTGGGCATATAATAATAACACACTGCCTGACACTGGCATAAGCAGCAATAAGATATTAAAATACAAGGAGCACAACTATGGAAAGGTAAAAGAAAAAGGAGTCATATTTTTTAACTGGCCAAATCCAATGTAAACAATCATTATCACCAAGAAGCTTGGAATTGAGGTGGAATTTTCAAACGCACAGATGAACATATATTTGAGAAGACACTGAAAATAGAGTTATCTCCCATACCCCAGGTCTACGCCCTTAAATTAGAGTTTAGGGATAACTTATTTGTATAGTTTTGGAAAGTTTTTCAGCATAGCCAGACTATTTCAATCATGTGCAGCCTTGACCTTGTTTTAAATGTGTTTAATCAATCAATTCATTTTAATTAATGATAATTTAAAATTGTTTTAAGCTGCCAATTAATCTTTGATATCTTATAGAGACCCCTGTAGTTTTTTTTGCATATGTTTTGTTATTTTGGTGTGTTTTGGCATACTGATGACATTATTGCTGAAAACATCTTGGGCAAAAAGGCAAAATAAAACAGAAAAAGCATTAAACTTATGATTTATTATTTACACTGGCGAAATTGTTTGGTCACGGCTGCATACAATTATTTCAAAATTGTTTGAGACTGCCAACAAATACTTGTACGCTGTAGTCTCAGCAAAAGCACACAACTCCTGGCATGGAGTTCAATATTCAGCTCACAGTTCAATATTTAGCGCACAGTTCAATATTTAACACTTTAAATAATGTTCAATAATACGCAAATGTCTGAATTCTTTAAAATTATCCGGGTCAAAGCACAACTATTTTCTCAAAGAAAGAAATTGAAGTAACATTGATAAAAACTTAAAATCGTTGCTAGAAGTTTGTTAATTGTTCTGCACAAACTTTAAAGTAAAATACTTGACCCTGGGAACAGAAGTCAAGTGAAAATAAATTTACAAAATTGGATGCCGCATTTATGCCAATGGTCGTGGAATTGCACACTCATTGCTAAGCCACGACCACCGCCACAAGGTGGGGGGATTGGCTCCAATAATAACAGCCGGACCAAACCAGTCTAACTAAGACTTCAATTTGGGTACACTTTTGCACCTGACGTTTCCAAGGCACCCTGTAAGGTGTTCAAACATACCTCTTTTCCTAATGGAGAAAGATGGATACCATCTTCTGCCCATAGTTGAGAACGTGATAATTTTAAATCTGGATATTTAACATATCCCCCCCCCACCCAGTCTAACTGCTTCAGTTGCGGCAGCATTGTCTAATCTGATACGAGCACGGTCCATAGCTTAATTTACGATTTTCGAAATAGCTCCAATTACTTCTGGGCAATATTTGGGACCAGATCATAATTGTTGTTGTTGGAAATAAAGTAGCAACATATTATAGCTGGGATTTTGCTAGTTCACAGAGATCTCCAATACCATATTGCCCTAAATCATTACCCCCACAATGGAGCACAATGATGTCTTGTGCTTCTTCAAAAGAGGACATTGTTCGAAGTTTAGGCTTGACATCACACAACTTCATCCCCCTGTACCCTTGCCATCAAATCTTAATTGAAAGTCTCTCCAACGTTAAATTAGACCCTCCAGGTCTAGTTCTTGCATGCAGCCAAGCTCCGTTTATAATGGAAGATCCTAAAATCCAAACTGACGAAAACCTGAAATGATTGATCATTTGTATATTTTTCTAGTGTTTTTGGAACAGCTATTGCTTGAGGTCGAATATATGATTTGTAGGCAGTGGATTTCCATCTGCCAAAATTTTTAATTTCGTCTATAGGGTACCCGACCATGGTCAGAGCAGTTGCAGCCCCTATGAGAAACGAATGGGCTTTGTATTTAGACGATTCAATTCCAGCGTATTTTAATGACTTTGTCAACATTGCCGAAAACTGAAATCTGGTTATGGGTGATCCACTAAAATGACATAAGAATGGGCCGTCTTTTGTAGGCTTTACTGTGAGATATTCAGAAACGCTCCTCTAAAATGACATAAGAATGGGCCGTCTTTTGTAGGCCTTACTGTGAGGTATTCAGAAACGCTCCTCTAAAATGACAAGAATGGGCCGTCTTTTGTAGGCCTTACTGTGAGGTATTCAGAAACGCTCCACTAAAATGACAAGAATGGGCCGTCTTTTGTAGGCCTTACTGTGAGATATTCAGAAACGCTCCACTATAAAATGACGTAAGAATGGGCCGTCTTTTGTAGGCCTTACTGTGAGATATTCAGAAACGCTCCACTAAAATGACATAAGAATGGGCCGTCTTTTGTAGGCCTTACTGTGAGAAACGCTCCATTAAAATGACATAAGAATGGGCCGTCTTTTGTAGGCCTTACTGTGAGGTATTCAGAAACGCTTTCAACTGGACACACCAAGCCTACAACCTTTGGAATTTCAATATTGACCCCTTTTCCTAACTAATCAGTTTTTGAAAAGCGTAAAGTTCTAGTTAGCTTGTCCGAACCTTCTACTATATGAACGTCGTTGTTTGATAATATATTGTTGATATTTTTCTTGTTCGATAGTGTAATTTCCCCTACCCTAAACAAACCCCAATAAGCTAGCGTAAATGCCACCTTAATAATTTATTTTCATACATATTGAAACAAATACCTGGCATAATCGGAAGTCTTGTATCTGCCCTATTTTTTTTTAATCTTTTCATTCCTTCTAAAACTTTATGAACAATGAAATTTTGAGTAATATCCGAACAACATGAAATTTTGCATTTGAACCCCACAGCAGATATGTACGATTTTGCTGTATTCGCTGACAAGTCTTTCAGGGACATGTATGCTACAAATTGAACTACTTTTTCAAGAGATGGTGGCCAAACTGCCTCAAAACCATGCAGTTGTAAAATATTGTTAAAAACTGAAAGAACGTAAGTTTTCATTGTATTTAGGGATAAGGACCCGTCTATAAGTCTTGTCAGCTTCATGTAAATCATCTGACGAAAATGGTCCGGTATTTCTTCGGGATTGGTGTGAGCATTTGGCGCTAATCGTCGAAACCTCTGCCATAGCTGTCGAGAAATAGAGTTAAAAATACATTTGACTTTTCCAAAAACATGTTGAGCGCGAAAAATTATGTTATTTTGCAATGTATATAGGACAAAAGGACGCATTAAATTCATAACACGTTTTGATTTTGACGTCTGCGAATTTAGAATTTCGACTAGTGCTAGGTTGTCAATGTTAAACTTGATTTTCTTATTTTGAATTCGGTTTCCCCAAACTGCTAGTGCTAACACGACTGGAACAAACTCCAGAAACGTTATGTCCTTTAGTATATCTGATTCAATCCAGATCTCTGGCCTGGAAAAATGAACTAATTGTCTCGAAAAATACGCCCCACACTGGCCCCATTGCAGCAGACCCGGCGCTATCCCTGAAAAGCTCCAAAACGTCACTATCAGTCCAGCTGTGCTCCGGAAAATAAGTTTTACCATTGAACGATTCCAAAAAGTACAACCACATATGCATATCCGCTTTCGTTTTTGCATTCAAATTAATGAAATGATGCAGCTTTTTTGCCTTCATTGTAAGGTCATAAAAACGCCTGTTAAAAGCACGAGCACTTCGTATCGCTTTTTCAAAAAAGTTTAACGAACCAACAAGGGACTGTAAATGTTTTAGCGCAATTCGTTTTTGTTTTGAATAGAAAATTAAATCCGCTTAAGGCTTCCAATTTTTCCTGCGGAATTCTAATAACCATTTCCCCCGTATCGATTTCCAAACCTAAAAATGTTAAAACTCACTGGACCGACCGATATTTCATCTGCAATAGGAATACCTAGCTCTTGAGCAATACTTTAAAAAATAGTTCATTAAGGTTTTACACCGCTCGGAATTTTCTTCACCCGCGAAAATAAAGTCATCCAGATAGTGATCCAATGTACTAAGTCCGGATTTTTTCTCCACTAACCAATGTAAGAATGTAGAAAAGATTTCGAAAATGTTACAGGAAATAGAACACCCCATTGGCAAGCATTTATCTATGTACTACTTATCAATTTTTAACCCCAACAAATTAAAATCACCAGGAAATACCCTTAACAAGCGAAATGCATTTTTAATATCGACAACACCAATTTCCGCTCGTTTTCCGAGTTTGTTCACCATTTCAACTACTCTGTCAAACGAGGTGTAGCGCACTGTACAGTGAACAGGATCAATAAAATCATTGATCCCATTAGATGTGGGGTATGGAAGATGTGAAATAAGACGGCAAGTTATCCCATCTGACTTGGGCATAATGCCACATGGGGATACTTGTAAATTGGATATGGGCAAAAATTTGAACGTACCTGCAATTCTACCTACCTAGATTTATTTCCTTTTGGATCTTAATTTAATGCCTCCGTGTGCTGAAAAGCAGATAAAAGATTGGGACTTTCACGATGAATTCTCGGACCAGTATATTTTAATCGAAACCCTTAAAAAAAAACATCACTTAACTCCTGTGCGACTTCTTTGAGTGGATAATTCTGCAAATATCTTTGAACAATTTCAATTTGTATATAGGATTTACCTAGGGCCCATATATCGTGGACCTCCTTGGCCATGGAACCTGGTGCTGTTTTGTCATGGTATTCTATGTCTGAAATTATGTTGGAATCCAAAGTTTTGTACATTTGGTGTTCGTGGGCGCAACAATTGAATTACTGAATTTCCATGCCCCATACCAGGAGTGCATAAAAAGACCGGATGGTTCTCTGAACATTTAAAACTAAAATGCTTGTAATTACATGGGTTGCGCTCACATACTAAAGTTGTAACATTTATTAACTGATGACCTGTAATTGTTGAATACTGCGGAGAAGGAATGAAACTCATTGTTGGAACCACCCACTATATACAACAACCACAATTCCTGATCCACAGCATCCCATGCAACATGTTGTCGAATCCATACCCATTTTTAATCTAAACTGTTCATCATATATTTTCCATGCAAGTCCCCGAACCCTTGTTGCCCCCTAAATGCACAGTGTGCATATATGTCAATAATGATTGATATTTTGAAAGATGTGCCGATGAATATATACTAAAAATGACTATAAAAGCATCTGTCCATTTTAAAATAGTGTTGATGATTTGTTTCGTTTTATCTCTCGTTGAAATCACACCATCGATTATTACAACTTGTTTTTCTTGTTTCTCAGAAATTGTCGTGTTTTCAAGAAGTGCCAAATCGATATATTCTCCATTCATGATTTTATTTTTGTGTGTTTGTGATACATGAGCGCCTAATGTTGCATGCATACTAGGTACTGGATTTGGCAGTGTGGAGGGGGCAGCCAATTGCTGAGCTATACCTGTATCAACAGTAGATACTGTGGTTGATGGGGAGATTAGCTGAGGCGCTGCTGTGCCGACTTCTTCTCTAGAGTACAGCAAGGTAACGTTCTGAGTTGGCCCAACATCTGCAGCAGTTTTGGCAATACTAGGGTTTGGTATGCTCCTTGAGAGTGTGTCCACATGTGGTAGGTGTTCCGTAACTGGTACTGGAACAAAGAGCCCTTGTTTACAGTTCTTATTAAATGTATACCCCTCCCCCTCCCCAACCCCGACGTCTACCTACCTAATCTTTTAAAAAAGGGAGTATAATTTACCTTTTCAGAGATTTTAAAATGAAAACAGTGAAAATTTGTGAAAAAGAGAGTTGATCCCTCCTTTAATTTGTTTGAACGTGGGGGTCTGATCTTTTTGGCGATCCCCCCTTTTTATAAATGTGTCCCGTTTTGCCTACGGTAGCTGCGGAACCGTAGCTCTTTATGGTTCTTTTTTTTTTGGCGGACCATAAAAAAATGACCCCCACGTTGGACTCATGAAGTATGAATGATGTTTATTGAAGCATGAATGATGCTCATTGAAGTATGAATCGTGTTCATTGAAGCATGAATGATACTCATTGAAGTATGAATGATGTTCATTGAAGCATGGGTGATACTCATTGATGTATGAATGATTCTCACTGAAGCATGAATGATGCTCACTGAAGCATGAATGATGCTCATTGAAGCATGAATGATGGTTATTGAAGCATGGGTGATGCTCATTGAAGTATGAATGAGGCTCATTGAAGTATGAATGATGCTCATTGAAGCATGAATGATGCTCATTGAAGTCTGAATGATGACTGTGAGATGAGGAACACCAGTATTAGCATTCTTTCTTGACCTTTGATTTTTAACCTGAGTTACAGATAGTTTTATGTAAATGTACATCCTGTCTTCTATATTTGGTTGAAATAAATTTACATAAATGGCAAAAAGATTATGAACTGCTTTCTATCTGGAGAGATTTTAGAATTTCCTTGTGCTCATTGTGTCATGTTATTTAGTACCAGTATGAGTCATTGGTCAATTGTTCTGTTAAACCCTGTTTGACATGGAATGTTCACAAGTAAAAGCTGCATGTATTGAAGTTTAATATTTTGGGCTAGAATTATATCTTGGTGCTTATGTAACAAGATATTTGTTCCGGCGTGAAATTTGTTCCTCTGGAACCTATTTCACAGAAAATTTGTTCTGTCAGATCTTTTTAAATGAAAAATTAGTTCCTGGAACATATTTCATAGGAAAATTTATTCCGCCTATGTGAAATTTTTTCTGGTATCTATTTCACGACCAACAGTGAAATTTGTTCCAGAATGAACATTACAAAAACAATTATTAGTTTCTTTGTTAGACAAAGTTTAATTTTTTTCCTCCAATATTTGATTAATTAGCGGGCAATGGTGTAAGATTCCAAATGGTATTAAAAATAAATATGAATTTATATACAATATTACACATGTATGTAGGTCTTTCGGCTAAATGAAAAGCAAATACTTATAATTAATTTGGTTTATTTAATTTAATGGCAATCAAGACAAGACAAGACAAAATTTTATTTATACAAACTCAGACACACAGGTGTACAAAAGGACATAACAAATTCACATTCTATATAAATACAAATAGACATATCATATATGCAATACAATAACACAAAATAGTAAATAAATAACATACAAGAGAGAAATCGGACTGTCTATAAAAAACGCACCATAATTTTAAGAAAAGATGCCAAATTCCTGTACAGTTCTACATGACAAAACATTAGCATTCGTGAAAGTTTCAGTTCAGTTGGATAATTCGTGTAATATTTAGGAATGAACTTTTCCCTAATGGTTTTAATTTCCTGTTTTTCACAGATGAATAAATAATGGAATTCATCTCCAATTCCGTTTCCGCAGAGATTACAAATTCTTTCATGTTTAGACACCCCGTTCCATCTTCCTGTTTCAATGGGAAATTTGATATTGGAACATCTGAATTTAGCTATCATCGCCCTATCATATGAATTCAGTTTCACTAAATATTTTTCAAGACCAA
>MJUT01013825.1:159141-175122 GCA_002080005.1 Gigantidas platifrons
TGTAAACCTGTGAAGATGAGGTTGTTCTTCATAGAACGGCATTTAAGGTCTAATATGTCCTCCCTTAATCTCTTTATCTCATTGGATTCTGTTACTGGCTGTACGACAGGTTGAACAATGGGTCTTTTTTCCAATGTATTTATTCTTTGATCTTGGTGAATCAGATTGCGAGTGTTAAGCTTAATCTGTTTATCAGTTTTATCGAAAAGATTACTGAGACCCTGACAACTCGTTTCACATTCTGTCATTTTCTTACTGAATTCAGTCATATTATTTTCTAAAGTTCTTACTTTGGCTGAAACTGACAAATAAGCCTGCTTAAGTTCTTCAAGTCTTTTGTCTATTTTTGATTCCATCTGTTTAACACGATTATCAATGTTAGTAACTATTTCTAGTATCATGTTCAATACAGTGTTATCGCCAGAGGCATCAACAATTCTCCTACTTTCTTTAATTAAATTTGATGTATCGGTTAGCGACATACTGGTTTATATTAAGTTCAAGGGTCAAATTTACTATGTTTTACTACTAGAGTCCAAAGTCCAACTTCATTCAACTTTTCGTGAACTGTTTCCACAATCAACAAATCAACAAATTACCCCGGGCGTAAATGGACAAGGTCTCAATGAAGAAAAAGATATGTGTATCAAAATATGGGTTCTGGACCTCCGAATTCAAATCTCTGTAGAAATATATATACAAATATAACTTATATTCACGTTTACGAATTTATAGTCCAAAATAAGTAGGATCACTATCCAAAATCTATGTTTTCCATTCTCTGATATGAACACTTCATTGTACTTTACAATATCTGCATAAATGATCAAAAACACTCATATGTTAAGTACATGTCAAACTTCTCCACCATGATTAACTTTCATTTTCTTATATTTTATCGTAGTCATAAATGAATGACTGTCTTTTAGTTGTTTTTTTTTTTTTATCTCGTTTTGATTTGCGCAAAGGAGAGTTTTAAAACTTACTAATGAACACAAATCATGATTTTCATGCGTCAGTGGAATCTATTTCACAGTTATGGAACTTATTTCACCGGGTAAGAAATGAGGGAATTTTTTTTTCACAACTCTGGAATTTATTTCACCAGGTAATTTACAGGAACAAATTTCACATCAGTGGTACATATATAATATATTTTTCCTGTGAAAAATGTTCTACCAGAACTTATATCACAGGAAATTATTTCTGGGGGAACTTTTTTCACAGGAACTTATTTTGGCTCACACTTAGCCATAAATACATTAGGACACCATCCCTATTAATTGGGAAAAAATACTTTGAATTTTAGGGTGAAGTACACATCACTGTAGATGTATATGACTCAAACACAGATGGGAATATTCTTGTTGATCAGTTCTCGTTAACTTACAACTCTTCAAAAGCCAGCTACAACCAAACCAGTAATGTACCAACGATATACAATCTTAGTGGTAAGAGACAGAAGAATCCCACAAGGTATGATGTTTTGCATATCAGTTTATTTTGAAGCGATTCTATACAGATATTGTGTACTATCATGTACATCAAGTTACATTTATGTGCACTTACATTGTTTGTTTATGCTGGAATGGACACAGGGATTGAAATTAGTGCAAGTCTGGAGGCTCGAGACCTGTTGTTTTTTGGATGGACTTGTAGAATTTCTGAAAATTTCAAGATTTTAAGAAAATGGGTGTTCGGGCCTGCTTACGCTTTGCTGTTATTTCATACACTGAATGGATAAGACCGTTTTATTACATTGTGTATATTGAGAGCACAACATTCATTTGAGATATTGAAGTATTTCTTGTTTGAGCAATATAGTAAGCCAACCTTAATTAATGTAGTATTTAAAAAAAGCATCTTATATCACAGATACCACATAGCAGTAATTAAAACTTTTTTTTCAGTTTGAAATTCTCCCTGTCAGTATTTTGTGATCCCCAGTATTATGAAGATGACTGTTCTGTTAAGTGTGTGCCGACCAATGAGTGCGGGGGCCATTACACATGTGACAACAAAGGGAAGAAAGTCTGTCATCCTGGCTGGAGGGGTACTAGTTGTGCTGAACAGGTACCAGGAAGTGCTGTTGATTGCAGCATTTATGCAAGTATGTCAGTTGTAACATAAATAATAAAACGTTTCGAGGGACATGAATTTTCCTCTAAAATTTGAGAATGGTCATTGGAATTGCTAGTACAAAAAAATGTAATTCATTATTGCCACTAAGTGATCCGTGTCATTGCTAGTTATTTGTTATTGCCACTAACTGATCTGTGGCATTGCCAGTCATTTGTTATTGCAACTAAGCCAGTGATCTGTGGCATTGCCAGTCATTGTTATTGCCACTAACTGATCTGTGGCATTGCCAGTCATTTGTTATTGCAACTAAGCCAGTGATCTGTGGCAATGCCAGTCATTTGTTATTGCAACTAAATGATCTGTGGCATTGCCAGTCATTTGTTATTGCCACTAAATGATCTGTGGCATTGCCAGTCATTCCTTATTGCCGCTACGATTTTAAAGTTTGACTCCTGGCTGTGGTGATGTGCACTTTATTCAACCTTCTGTGAGAAAGTTAGTCAGATTTAGAAAGATCTGTGATTTTCCAGGGTACCATGATTTCCTCCACCAACAAAATGGACATGTACTATTAGTATTGTTTAAAAGCTGCTTGACACTTAAAACGTGTATGAATTTAGTTTACACGTATAAATTTAATTGAGATTTATATACAAATATATCCTGTTAGTGAGGGTTATTTGCGAAAAAATACCGGTTGAGAGAAGAGGCAAATATCCCGAGCCGCTTTAGCGGCGAGGGACATTTGACTGTCCTCGAAACCGGTATTTTTCGCAAATAACCCTCACTAACAGGATATATTTGTTTAATTCCGCCGAATATTTAACACAAGTAAAACAGTGGCATGCAAGCAGGTTCAGAACTGCAGACCACCTCGATCATTTGATTTTCAACTGAGACTTAAAATCAATCTACGAAAACAGGAAAAATCTTTTCAAAGAAGTGACTAACAGTGTATAAATTCTGGAGCAAATTCAAAAATAAAATAAATCACGGTTTTGCTTTAACATACAACACGCTAAAAAAAATAATGCAAATGAATTTGAAATATATACATTTCAACGATTTCAAACATAACGGCTGACACTGTCGTCATTTTCTTTACTTTAGCGTTGGTTGAAAGAAGAAACCCGAGTAATTCGAATACCATCCGTGACGTCATAAACTATTTAAAGAAGGGATTTCGTCTCGAGCGGGATATTTTCCTATAGTACCGGGATATTTTTAGGCAAATATCCCGGCAATGGTGGAAAAGCTGAAAAAAACGAAGAATTGGTAAAAAAAAAATACCCCTTTAATCAACCAATCAGAAGACAGCATTCTGATATAAGGTGGAATTATGTGTCAAACAGCACATGCCACAAAAAATGTATATGAATTTAATTGACAATTATAGATTTAAGTGAGGTTTACGTGTCATACAACACATGACATTTAAAATGTTTATGAATTTAGTAGACACTTATAAATTTAATTGAGGTTTAAGTGTCATACAACACATAGCCTTATGAATTTACCATGAAATTAGTAACAGAATTGATGTCCTTTCATGACATAATTTAAAGCAAGTTTTCAGGACATTTTAAAAAGAATAAATAGTTAAATAAGTGAGCTAAAAGATAGTAATCTTCCCTCAGGCATAGGTGACCATAGCTAATTTTCCTATCCTGTTCAGGCCCTGTGGTTTTACATGCACCCAACGACATTTAAATTATGTGACTTTCCAATCTTTTGATTATGAGCGTACCTGATGGAGGTTATTCCAGAAACATTTCGTGCTAAATTTCATATCATCGTTTTATTTTAAATATGATTTCATTTTGTAATATTTATATTACAGACAAAACAGACTTTATTCCAAGTGCATGGGAAGGAGTTTATAAATGTTCAGGAGAAACAGCTTCACATCCTTTGTCTATGAATGTCACGACAATAAAAGACACACTGGATGTGGTAGCTAAACTTGTCCTATGGAATGATGATGTTATACAAATGCCAGGATATTATTCTAGTTTTACTAGATCTTTAACTCTTCAAACAGATTCAACCATCTTTCCATTTGACAATAGTAATTTTACCAAGGTTTCCTTGGAAACAAATATGATGAGTTCTTCCACGATGAAGGGACGGTTGACATTTTATAGAGGAAATGGTACTAAATTGACATGTTTTGTAGACCCGTTACTCTTGAAAAAAGGTAAATAACTTGTATTTTTATGACTCAGATTATATTATCATTTAATTATTTCAATTAATAAAAATAAACATATGACAATCAATTTTATCTACAGATTATTTATTTTAAGCTGTAGACTATGTTTACTTTCGATGTTTCTATGAGACATATTCATTTTTATGTTTGTCCATCAACAAAGTTTGCACTTGGAACTCCATATCAGAAAATGAATAAAACTATGAATTAAATGAACCGAAATTATTCATGAATAGTTGTTTGTTATTAACCAAGTTGCAAGGTACTTGCATTCAGCTATTTGGTGATTTTTGGGTGAGTAAGTGATTGTTGTTTGACGCCAACTCAACAATTTTTCAGCCGTATCATGGCCAGAACAAGTTAATTTTCATTGAGATTATGAGGTCTGTCTTTTGCTTGACCAACAGGCTTAGTTTGATTTTTATAGCACCGTTGTAGATCACTAAAACAATCGTCAGCGGATAGACATGTCACCCCATTCGGACACATTATTCTTATTCCGAGCCAACCAGTCTTTGCCTTGTCTCCTTAATACTGCATGTTTAGCGGAGAAGCGACACATACTTATTTTATAGTCTTTGGTTTGACTCGAACACAGGATCTACTGCACTCGAGGTGAGCATTGCACCACCGATGCGGCTGTAGTTTTTGGTAGGTGGGTTGGGCAGTGTATGTTTCAAACCTTGTATCTTTATTCCGTGTTAAATTCAAACTAAGCGTATCAACGAGCTATATATTAACAAGCTACAAAATAATTGGTTTCAATAAATTCCAACATACAACAGCAACAGCAACTCATATAGGTTAGATCAAAGGGGAATAACTCTAGGAGAAATAATTGTATTCTTTATATTTAGCACAGGCTATATTGGAATATATTTTAAATTATTCATTCTGAAGCCACTGAACCATTTGGAATCAAACTTGCATTGATGAAATGTTTCTTGGATAATCCTCTACAAATGTTTTTTTAACCAATACAATGTAAATGTTAAATGTTCCAAAATTATAAAAATATGAAGTAGTTATCTGGATTTGATACTTTGTGTCTGACATATTGTACAATTTGAAGCCAATTTTGCTGAGAATAGCGTCCAGCATTGAAATCAAGTGAAGTGTCTAGCTGCTATACAAATGGCACAAATGACTAACTGTTAAAGCGTCCAGCATTGAAATCAAGTGAAGTGTCTAGAGGCTATACAATTGGCACAAATGACTAACTGTTAAAGCGTCCAGCATTGAAATCAAGTGAAGTGTCTAGATGCTATACATATGGCACAAATGACTAACTGTTAAAGCGTCCAGCATTGAAATCAAGTGAAGTGTCTAGAGGTTATACAAATGGCACAAATGACTAACTGTTAAAGCGTCCAGCATTGAAATCAAGTGAAGTGTCTAGATGCTATACAAATGGCACAAATGACTAACTGTTAAAGCGTCCAGCATTGAAATCAAGTGAAGTGTCTAGATGCTATACATATGGCACAAATGACTAACTGTTAAAGCGTCCAGCATTGAAATCAAGTGAAGTGTTTAGATGCTATACAAATGGCACAAATGACTAACTGTTAAAGCCCAATCAAGAAATAAATATCAGTGATTAATGAGTAGCATATAAAGAAAATTACATGTAAATATAGGTAATATTTAGCTGAATGACTACCCTTTTTTCCTAGACAATTGAAAATGTGATTGATGTACATTGTTTATATAAAACAAATCTATTTTTAGAGACCACTTTTCTTGTGAGTCTACTTTCTTTCTGACCGAATAGTTTCTTGAAATAGATTCCATTTGATATATTACATGTTTGTTGTTTTTTTTTCATTTTTTGAAAGAATTTATTTATAATGTTGTATATTGTATTTTACTATTGCTGACACATGTACTATTGTAATTATTTATTATGTGGAGAGGACCCTTGTAAATTGTTATTTTTGTCCAATCCAGTTGTTATAATATTTAGCAATAAAATATGTTTAATCTAAAATCTATTACATGTTAAATTACATTATATTTTAAAATTGTGTTTCCTTTCTATTTTTCTAGCATACTTTGATGGTTGTGATTTTAAAGGAACATGCTGGAGAAATGGACCTGAAAAAGATAGTTACTCTTGTTGCTGTGATGATGGTATGCAATAATTATCCCATTTTGTTTGAATCTCCATTTGGGTGTCTACAGTGTTCCATACCCAAAATGTCTACTGTTTTTTCCCAACATGTTTACTGCAGAACATTAGGTTTTTCCCAAAATGTCTAAAAAGATTAAAAAAAAAATTATATGTTACAATGATTATTTTATCATACATATTTAATTTTTAGGACATTTTTCATAAAAAAAAATATAAAATTTCCATATAAGATTAGATGTTTACACAATAAATTAAAGCCTTACATCTATTTGACAACTGAAATGTTTACACAACATTTAGACATTCAGGTAGACATTTATAATTAATCAAGCCTCATTAAAGATAACTTTATTTTTTATTTGTAAAAGTGAATAAAGATCAAAGGATAGCATAATCATGATAATTGTTTATGTAAAATGTCTAATTATTATTTCAAAAAGACAACTGTTTTTAATATTTACTCATTTGAATACTCATCTTGTGCACATGTTTGATCTAAGAAAAAAATAAATTAAAATGCAATATAATGTTTTGATAAATTATTAATCCCCTTAATGAGAGACAAAAGTATATAAAGGGGATAGGGGAATCTGCAAACCATTAAGATTCAAGTTATGGAGTTTGTTACTATGCAAAAAATGCATATGTAGTGAGGATCTCAAAGGGTAGTTTTAATCTGTCAGGTTTAGGAACAACAACTTTGGGTGTTTTATACAGAATGACAAGTCATGAATTCTTATTGTTTTTAAGTTAAAGTTCCACCATATTTAATTTTAGGAACAATGGGCAAGAGCTGTACAAAAACAACAACATCCAAACCAACCATATTAACAACAATGATGGCTTCAACAACTACTACAGCAAAAGCAGAAACAACTGCTAAAATAACAACTACAGTAGAACCCACAACTAATGAACCTACAGGTACATTTGCACCGACTACAGGTACACTTGCACCAACTACAAGTACAGCTGCACCAACAAGTACTGTTGTCCAAACGACAAGTACAACTTCATTTTGTTTGAATCTCGATCCATGTGGGTGTCTACAGCGTGTTCCTGTTCAACCAGTGTCTATTGCACTTCACTCTATATAAAACACAGGGTACCAGGAAACTTTTTACATCTAGTAGATGTATAAAGCAAAGGTTTAAACATACACCTTTATATAGTCAGTAAATGTACTGGTTGCAGTATATATGATAGACTCAGATCGACGTCCGGACTCAAATCGACGTCCACTCCTTAAATCGGCGTCCACTGACGTCATTATCTCAAATCACGGTCCAATTTTAGGATATTCTCAAATCGGCGGCCTTTCCAAACTCACATCTCTATAGTCCCGTTTACACGATCAAAGTTTGCCAGTTTTGTTTTGCCTGTTTTTTTTATTTTTTTTTATCTGTTTCTTAAAGTTGTTTTTTGTTTTGTGTGTTTTTTATGCATTTTCCCATTCATTAATATTATTTAGGGTTAAGGTTAGGTTTAAAGTTAGGGTTAAGGTTATGGTTAGAATTAAGGTTAGGGTTAGGGTTCTTGAACCAACAAAGCACCAAAGAGAGTCAGATTATGTTTATGATTCGCAAGTTTGTTCTATTGTCTTTGCAGTATAATATATTGTTTAAGGCTGAACATATTCCTTGAAAGAAAAATTACGTAAGTGACGCCCTTTCCCGTTTACAGGTCCAAAAATTTCTACACCTGATGCCAGAGGCAGAACGAAATCCAACCCCTATCCCAGTACTACCACTGCTGAAAAGTTGAATGCCACAGTTGAGCATTTATTGGAGACTTCTCTGGCGAGGAGTACTAAAACTATGTACCAAAGATTATGGAATGATTTTCAAAATTTTTGTTCAGATATATTGTCGAGCCAAGAATCAGTGTTACCAATATCTATGTCAACATTGTCATTGTATTTAGCATTTTTGTGTGATAAAGTGTATTCAGCTTCATCAATCGAATCTTACAATTCAGCTATTGGTTATTATCACAAGTTGGGTGGGTTCCCAGACCTCACTGCTTCATTTTACATTACCAAACTATTGCAAGGAGCAAAACGAAAATGTCCTTCAGTTGATGGGAGATTCCAGATTACATTATCAATTTTACATAAACTTGTAGATGCTCTAGATCACTCATGTAATTCAGAATATAACAGATTTATGTATAAATGTATGTTTTACTAGCTTTTTATGCTTTTTAGCGCACCTGACCAAAGGCCATGTGAGTTTTTGCCATCATGTATCGTCGTCGTCGTCGTCTGTCATTTTAATCTTCTCAGAAACCACTGAGCCAATTTAGACCAAACTTTGGTGGAATGGTCCTTGGATGGCCCCCTTCCAAAATTGTGTCCGGTGATCCCGACTTCCATCCAAGGTGGCCGCCAAGCTAAAAATAGAAAAAAGGGGGATGAAATTTTAATTGTCCATTTGCTGCTTTAGTAAAAGTCAATATGAGCTCAAATATTAACTGCAGCTACATGGCAAGGAGTAGTTTAACATATATTCCGGGTTTTTCTGTGAATTTTTTCTTTCAACCGATTTATACCGATTATGCAAATTATGTATATTTTGATGAAAGATCACATTTAAATCTTCTCCTCTGAAATCGCTGAGCCAAATTAAACCAAACCTGGCAGGGATGTTCGCTGTGTGGGTCCCTTTCACAATTGTGTCCGACAGCCCCGCCCTCCATTCAAGATGGCTGCTGTTACTAAAAATAGAAATTTCTTCAATTGTCCATTGCTGCTTTAGTATAAATAAAAATGAGCTCCAATTTTAACTGCAGCTACATGGCAAGGAGTAGTTTAACATATATTCCATGTTTTTCTGTGAAATATTTCTTTCAGCCGATTTATACCGATTATGCAAATTAGGCATATTTTGATTAAAGATCACATTTAAATCTTCCCCTCTGAAACCGCTGAACCAAATTAAACCAAACCTGGCAGGGATGGTCACTTTCAAAATTGTGTCCGACAGCCCCGCCCTCCATTCAAGATGGCTGCTATTACTAAAAATAGAAATTTTTCAATTGTTCATTGCTGCTTTAGTATAAACCGAAATGAGCTCAAATTTTAACTGCAGCTACATGGCAATGAGTAGTTTAACAAATATTCCGGGTTTTCCTGTGAAATTTTTCTTTTAGCCGATTTATACCGATTATGCAAATTAGGCATATTTTGATAAAAGATCACATTTAAATCTTCTTCTCTGAAACCTCTGAACCAAATTAAACCAAACCTGGCAGGGTGGGTCCCTTTCAAAATTGTGTCCAACAACCTCGCCCTCCATTCAAGATGGCTGCTGTTGCGAAAAATAGAAATTTCTTCAATTGTCCATTTTAGTATAAATCAAAATGAGCTCAAATTTTAACTGCAGTTACATGGCAATGAGTAGTTTAACATATATTCACTTTTCGTCCGTCGTCCGTCCGTCAACATTTCACATTTTAATTTTCTCCTCAGAAACAAACCACTGTGCAAATTGCAACCAAGCGTTGGTGGAATGGTCCTTGGGTGCCCCCCTTCCACAATTGTGTCTGGTGATCCCGACTTCCAACCAAGATGGCCACCAAGCTGAAAATAGAAAAAAGGGGAGATGAAATTAAAAAAAATATATTCTCTGAAACTACTTATCCTTTACCGGTCTGTCTGCACAAAGGTATAAGGGACATATTTTTCGTATTGGAGCTGCAACGTGGGCTATGTGTCACAGCAGATATTTTCGTATTAAATGTTTTATATGTTGTTTAAATATTTGTTGTATTAAATATCATATTTATCTATTCATCTCATTAATCTCATTCATCATTCATATTGACTGTTGACGATGACATGTACCGTTGCACTGTTAACATATCGAACACACCTTTCCTGCATGTACTTGTGTTTTCCCGCCAAATCCAGTTATATACCCGTGTATCGTCATTCTGTAATAAGGCGTTGACACTAGCAGTTGGTTAAACCCAAAGCTGTATTTGCAGGTTAGTTTAAGTTAATTTCTTTATTTTTGAATTCAAGTTGGCGGTTCTGTTTCGGTTCTAATTAAATTATCATTTTATTTGTTATTTATATTATAATACATCGTTACATTATTTATGTATTTGCAGAATAAAAATTGGCAGTATTAAATATTTCATTCATCGCCATATATGAGGAAAAGTATAGCCATGTACAAATTCCCCGGCGACATATGCAAATGGGCAAAACAGATCAGAGTCATGGGCAGGTGGCATTCAAACGCCTTTTTAAAATACATTCGGCCCTATAGTTAAATCACGGTAATAAGAAGCGTGCACAATACTTTGGATATTTATGTTTGCATATGTTTTCTTATGACGAGCAGGAGCAGTCATTACTAGATTTATGTAATTAGATATATGTATTTTTGTTGACAAGCAGGTGCAGTCATACTATGATACTTAAAAATGTGTGTGTTTTTATGAAGAGACGGAGCTGTCATACATAAATATGTAACCTTACATGCATTTATAGTGTAAATAATTTATGTACTGCATATATGTAAAACAAAGTTAATTCATTGCATATGTGGTTGGTATCATTGGCTTACATATATGTTATTTTACTCCCTGTCCTTTAATAGGCTTTAATTTGGTAAAAGAATTAAAAACAATAATGGAAGAAATAGCAGCTTTGGTGGGGAGGATCACTTGATCCTGTGGCACTTTTTTGTTCACCCACCATTGCCTCGTGATGAAACTTGAATGTATAATTGTTAAAAATAGATAGATTAAATGGCCACAATAGACGGCCCAGAAAATTCCAGTTGGTGTCTAGTTGTTTTTATCCTACGAGGTAAACAGAGCAAGCTGCTTGCTGTTGTAAGATGCTTCAGTGTATATATTATCTTTTGGTATGAGGTATGTCGTTGAATCAGTTGGTGTTGTTGAGATGTGTTGATATATATTGAGGGAGCATAAAATAATCTGACCTAATATAACTTAATATTTTAACTATTCCTAATTTTCCGGAGCATGTATGCCTGACTGCCTGTTTTATGGGCTGAAGCCTCCTATAATCTAGCAAAATCCTCAATTTCTAAAATAAATGAGGTTTTATTGCCTTTAAACTTTTTTTTTCCAGCTGCGTCCTGTCCTGTCTTACCAAAGATACCTCAATTACACCACATACCTGATTTAAGTGAATATATCTATAATGACACAGTGTCATTTCAATGCGATGTAGGATTCTTGTTATCTGGACCAGCTTTAATTACTTGTACAATAAATAGTCGCCAGTCACCTGTATATTGGAATGGTAAACAACCAAATTGTACAGGTATGTAACTATTTTAGTTTGTCGTAATTCCACAAAGGTTAATTCCAATGTTTGAAGCTTTTTTAGCTGACCATTATTGTATGTTCTATGGAAAGATATCATGATATTAGGTTTCTACTTTAAATCAAGCCAAATAATTTTGTTCATCGGTTCGAAATTTAATATCATGCCGAGTGAAGTTGAAGATACCGTATCAAAGAAACAATGAAAATCAGTTATCTTCCTTTCTTCGTTTTTTAAATGAAACATTGGATAGTGAAATGAATAGTCTAAATGAACATATACTATGCATTTACTAAGAATCAAGATAAAAAAAATAATATTTCATATGATAAGATTATCTGACGCCTCTACGTCTAACATAACACGGGATCGTCATACATATATAATTGTAGCCAAATTATGCTTATAATATGTAATAATTAGCCATTTTGACAAGAGGGTATGAGGTTCGTTCGCATTAAATTCATTACCATAAAGAAACAAATATGATAATAAGTACTGGCATTTGATGTTTCTATAAAACCATTGAATAGTTATCTACTTCATCATCTAGTAGACACGACTGCCATATGTTCTAACATGATCAGCAATGATAACAATTTCTATTATCACACTGTATTTTTTCATGTTGTGGAATAGCTATCGCATGTCCAGGTTTATATGAAGGATATAATATAAAATGGTCACCTAATCGTACAACATATAGCTACAAAGACATAATTCATTTCCAGTGTGATGCCGGATATCAATTGTCAGGACCCTCATCGTTAGTCTGTCAGGCTGATGTTCACGAATCCATCGGACACTGGAGCAAAAAACAACCAGCTTGTGTAGGTAGGCATTTATTGGAAGTGAAGGTATCCATATATACATTGTTAATCAATCAATTCAAGTATAGCACCACTATATGCCAGAGAAGTATGCTGTCTTTTTCCGATTATATTACAAGATGTTGCCAGAAGATCGAATAGAACTGAATCGAATTTCACACACACACACACACACTTATTCGTGGAACACAAGACTTGCACACGACTACAGAATATGCATGTGCACTATGAGAATGTACCATAGCTTACACTGTATTTGTTTAGGCGTTTCCAATTGTATAAAGCATATAAGGCCTGTTTTTTAATTCTTAACCATTAACCTGGTTTTAAACTTTTTTACATTTGAGTGTTTTTTTTACGGTGTGGTTTTAACCATGCGGTTAAATGGTTAAAGAACATCTTAACCGGGATCGAAGCACGGTTGAATATGTTTGAACCTTGTTAATTACCAGTATATGTGTGTATTATAGACCCATTTCAAAGTTATTTATTGACATTCTGCATTATTGTATTTGTTTATAAAGAATTAAATTATTTTATTTTTTGTTTTTTTGTGTTGTTTTTGTTTTATTTGTTAATGAAGAATTAATTTTACTTTGTTAAAAAATAATCAATGAACTAGAAAATTTCTCTTAAATATTGTTCTTCAACCATTGTGTTTTTTTTTTATCTATCTTAAACATGTTTATGGTTCATGATTCAAACATGTTTTCAACCACAAACAAGTTTGAGAATAAAAAAAAAGGGCCTATAAATTCCCATTCTCTATCCAGAGTTGTCGTTCCTACTACGCTACACAACATCTCTGTCAACGCTCATTACACAAGATTTTTGTAAAATTTAGAAACAGTAAAAAAAATCTACTTAAAATTGTTTTAATTATTGTAAATATCAATAAAGATGAAAATAAATCACTCATTTCAAATCAATTCTCTCTTAAAAATGATTTGTGATCGTTTTTAACTTTTTAATTTTTACCTCCGCAAAATAGTTCTCCAAGAAATGGGGGGTAAAATCATTTTTAAGAGAGAATTGATTTGAAATGAGTGATTTGTTTTCGTCTTTCTTGATATTTACAATAATTAAAACAATTTTAAGTACATTTCTTTTACTGTTTCAAAGTTTTACAAGAATCTTGTAAAATGAGCGTTGACAGAGATGTTGTGTAGCGTAGCAGGAACGACAACTCTGGATAGAGAATGATAAATTCCGAACCCTGTATGAAGGGATCCGCCTAATTACCAAATCGGACCAAAGCGGGACAAAATCGGACCAACCTATATACCAAATCGGAATCAAATTGGATATACATATCATACAAACAGGAAAAAAGTTTAGAAACTTATTCTTTCAAGTTGTTGATTATGATACTGCAGTGTCATGATTCATACCTTTTTATTCTGTTTATGTTTTTTACGCCTTGGGGGAAAATTAAGTGTGCCTATATATTTGGTCAGATATTTTCTGAAGTATAATTGGTATAAATGAAAAGATCAGGAACTTCTAAGTGAAATCAAATTTTAAATAGTTTGGAAACAGTGTTTTTAAAGACGTTCACAATAAATGGCCTTTATAAAAAAGGTGGGGTTGTATTTCCTAAATTTCCCATGCATTAAATATCAACAGAGAACAAAATAAGAATAAATTAAAGAAATAAGCGGAGAAAAAAAGAAGCAAAAACGGTAAAGAACTACTGACAATGTAACGTTACGTGATATGCAGATTCTCAATATTTTCATCACAAGCTTTACAAACAGAATGAATTAAAAATATCCATAAGCTCGCGCTGTGCTACATGCAAATATACATGGTGGCAGTGAAATAAAATATCAATAAATATTATAACAGAAATACAAAAACATACACGATAACGTAAAAAGACAGCAAAATGCTTTCAAAGCACAAAGACATTACAAACACAAAGGAGAGAAAACTACATAATACATGCATACG
This sequence comes from Gigantidas platifrons, assembly GCA_002080005.1. Taxonomy (NCBI): domain Eukaryota; kingdom Metazoa; phylum Mollusca; class Bivalvia; order Mytilida; family Modiolidae; genus Gigantidas; species Gigantidas platifrons. Next base: position 173,658 of record MJUT01013825.1, read on the forward strand.
TTTTACCTTTTCTCCATCTGTCCATCTTTCATAGAATAACCATGTAAGCCATGTCAGCTAAATCACCACCACCATAATCTTGCTACCCCATATCACGACCATACCATCACCAATTCATACCATTTGAGTTGATACTATCACCCGTTGATACCATCACCAATAAGTATATAGACAAAATAAATTGTCACCGCATGCATTTTCTATAATACATTGTCAGTATAGTGTTCATCACCATCACAACTGGATCACCAGCATAGCTATGATACAGCTCAGTAATTAAAAGTAAATGTTCAATGTTGCGACTCCATCATTGGACCTCCAATTCATTTGATGTTCAAAATCATTCTATCTGGCAGAATGTAGATTATGGAGCAGACGTCTTGTCCGGAATTCAACGTTCGATATGCGTCCTATGTTTCTATGGTGATTTAGCTAGATATGAACAGTCAAGTATCAATCTCAGTTGTTCATTCACACTAAGGGTGTCGAAGGTTATCTTAAATTGAATATGAAGAGCCTCCACTATATCATCAATAACTGGATTTCTAATCGAGGCAAGCATAGGACAGTAAAGTATAAAGTGTTCCAATGCTTCTTCCTCATCACCACATAATAGACAGATTGAGTAAGAGATAATTTCTTCAAACTTTATTCTGACTCATATAAATGTAAAATAATGATTTCAGTAATAATTTCACACTGGAAAAAACCATTAAACATACATTTATTGGCAGGCAAAAATAGCATTTTCACTCTTTTCATTGCTTATATTTGATCCGATCTGGTATTTTAAGTTACCGATTTCGTGCCGTATTGGTTCTATTTGTTCCGATTTAGTCCGTTTGGGTCCGATTTGGTAAATAGGCACACCGGTATGAAGAAAATAAAACTTATCCGATTGAGCAATTTGTAAAATGTTAAATATTTTTAATACGGTTTTATAACCTATCTAGCAACAATAAAAAAAACTCATTTTCTATTAACAATTCAATAAACGCATTTCAGATACAGATTAATACATCGTATTTTCCATATCGGACCGGGTATCACCCCGATGCCTCCATATCAGCCCGAGAGCTACTAATTTTGATTCCTAATTGTAACCAGATACTACTCCATTATTCTACGCAAGGCATATACCCCAATCGTAATTGGAACATAAGCCCCAAAAAACTGCCAAACATGGTTTTTTAGCTCACCTGACCCAAAGGGTCATGTGAGCTTTTGTCATCACTTTGCGTCCGTCGTCGTCGTCGTCCGCGTCTGTAAACTTTTCATACTTTCTTCTTCTTCTTTGAAACCACTGAACTGATTTGGACCAAATTTGGCAGAAATGTTCATTGGGAAGGAAGTCCTCTACTAAATTTGTTATTTTGGTGCAGATCGGAAATCCAACATGGCCGCCAGGGCCAATAATGTGTTCTGATTGGTTGAAACTTTGAAAATCTTCTTGTCAGAAACTACT
>MJUT01013825.1:188633-236182 GCA_002080005.1 Gigantidas platifrons
GCGAGTGATGGTTGTTTAATATACTCTCAGACCATGTCAATGAAGAGCATCATCTGAGCGAGTGATGGTTGTTTAATATACTCTCAGACCATGTCAATGAAGAGCGTCATCTGAGCGAGTGATGGTTGTTTAATATATATGATGGTTGTTTAATATATATATATATATGTATTAAACAACCATCACTCGCTCACAGACCATGTCAATGAAGAGCATCATCTGAGCGAGTGATGGCTGTTTAATTATATATATTAAACAACCATCACTCGCTCAGATGATGCTCTTCATTGACATGGTCTGAGAGTATATAAATGTATAAGTTTATAGCGTTTAACACCACTTTCAACAATATTTCAGTTATATCATGGCCGGGGTCAATTGTATTGGTGGAGGAAACTGCAGTACCCGGAGAAAACCACCGACATGTCGCACGTTACTGGCAAACTATATCACATGTTATATCGAGTACATTCCACCATGAGTGGGATTCGAACTCACAACTGTAGTGGTGATATCACAACATGTCACTATTAAAGAATGCAACAACCTATATTTATTGAAAACAGAAACTCGTAAAGACATTCTCTTTTACTGTATGTGCTCAGGAACAAGAAATGTGTTACAAAAAGATAACAGATAATATATATTTTGTATATCAGATTAGTGATTAAATCTGCTTTAATTTGTTTTACAATGAATTTTAAAATGTTAGTCCAAATCTACTTATAGTTGTTTATTTTTATAAGCCGAATAGATTATCTTTACAAAATCTGAAGTGGGAGCACATTCCATATTTGTCCAGGTTGATACGTTTGAATCGTATTACTCTATAATCTAAATTGATGCGGAAATTTAAGATTATGTCATAAGATTTATTATGTTTGTGTCTTGTTATCCCCTTTTCACAAGAGACAATCTAAACCCGTTGGTTTACACTGTTTATGCGAGTTTATATCGCTCGATTTAAATATTTAGCATCGTCCCCTGGTGTCTTCTGCTGAAGGGCAACCTATGTGTTTGCCTCTCTGCTTCAGACACGGGTAGGATACAAATAGTCGGCTCCATCTATTTATTTATCATCGTATTTATATGATACATATATCATAGCTGGATGTATTAAAAACATATCAACCACACTGAGCATTTAAATGACATGTTATAAGTACATTTTGTATATGTTATTGTATCCAGGGGCGGATTCAAGGGGGGGGGAGGGGCGCACCCGGCTCGCGCCCCCTCTAAAATTGGAAAAAATATGATTTTTTTGGTGTAAAATCGTGATTTTTCACACAAAATACCCCAAAAATGTTCGCGCCTCCCTCCGCTCGGCGCGATTTTTTTAAGTGCGCCCCCCCTAACTTGAAATCCTGGATCCGCCCCTGGTATCCTTGTCTTTGTTAAACATATGTTATGTTTTAAATAATTATATATGTGAATATTCATGCCCCTCGTGGGCCCATAATTGGTAAATAAGATAATTACACCATCAACAGCATCATGCTTTAAATTGATACCATGGTCGAATGTTTTTGTCAAATTTTAAGTTTTTAATTCAGTTGCAGAGGCATCGTCTGTGACCCACGGTTGATCATCCTACGAAATTTTCAACTCATTAGTGGGGAGTATCGCAGCGTGATCCCTTGTGCGTCATTGACGATGTTGCAGAGTGTACTTGGAGTAAATACAATTTGCTCAACTTTCCTATCTATGGTTGAGATTGTCGGTACACAACTCAGATTATGTGTGTCTCACCGTGGATTACTTTACATTACGGTAAAACAAAAAATAGAATGGTCATATTTGTTTTTCACTTCGGAAGTATTTAAGGCAAGGATCGTGTCCCTATAGTTCAGACAGTGACAACTGTATATAGTTTTAATTGTAAATTCAATTCTATTATTATTTATTATCATCTAATTGATTTAACTGATTTAAATTTTGGCCACACTATTCATTGGGCATGCCGCACAAAAATCAAAATTGCATAATCTTCAATATGATGAAGGGTGCAATCATATGGCAGAAGCAGAATGGATTCATTTCATATGCACCCAACATTTTCAGTATTAGCAAAAAAGATATAAAAAAACGACTCCATAAGTCAAAATCCCGCCACTGACGACACGCTACTGAAGAAAAGATAACAGTTTTCTTCAAATAACATTTTACTTGTTCAGTGAAAATCTTTATCACCATTCTTGTATGCCAATCGTGGAACGTTTGATTTTCCAGACACGCTAATTCCCATTGTGTCGCGATTGAAAGCAAACCATCTTATCTAGAAAACAATTTTGACGACATATTATCACCCATATGAGGAGTGCTTCCTTTCTTTTACCAAACAACACCTTTTAACATTATAGCAACACTATTTCTTCCAAATTATCTGTATACATTATGTTTGACAAGGGGTGATAAAAAGGGATTAATTTATAGGCAATAAAGATTACTGGTAGTTCGTTATAAACAAGCATTTTATTTGTTTTTGTGTGTTTTGGGGGATTAACAGGAATAAGGGGTAATCCCCTGAACAATAAAAAATAATCCATTAACGAGAAAACGAGCAAGGCCTTAACAAAAGACCTTAATTCTGCACACAACAAAACTTGAATTAAAAACACAGATTGTAAGATACCAACGTGTAACTATATCTGGCTGTAACGAAAAAAAAAACTGAAGTCGCAAATTTACACATGACAATAGTACACTAAACAGGGAATGTTGGATATGTCATAATGTCATAATGTCATAAAAATGAAATCAATACAATCAAAAATTCGTTTGTACCATAAAACAAGGATTTATATAGTACTATATAAATCCTTGCATAAAACAACCGATTTGAAATATAAACGTTCTTACAATCTTACCTGAAAATCCATAACATATGAAACCAAGAGTCTGTAACACTGTCCTGTAAAATAAATAATGACATGTGTAATTTATAATTGAATTTTGACTAAGTATATTTTTTTTCTATAAAAAAAAATAATATAAACAACAACGCGAAATTTATATACCGGGAAAAGTAAAAAATATTTAAACTAATACAAGATATAAAATATAACGATGATGCATACTGTTTGAATTTACATAAATACATTGAAAATTGTATATATCTAAATTCAATATCACGATGTACTGATTTTTTTGTTATTAAGATTAATAAAATTCATAACTAAACAATTTTAAAAATCTGTTTTATGACTTCCAGATTTGCTTTTAAAACAAAATAATAAATGAAAAAGATTTACTTACCATGTTTTGAATAAATTTGCCATTATTTGTGTATATTAATAGCCGTATATATATAACTTTCTTGAGAAAACTAGGATATTCCTATCTTTATCGACTAAATTGAAGTATATTATAGTTCATTTACTACACGTGCGTATATAAAAATAGACCCCTGCTGATAAATACTCAAGTTTGATTGGATAATTTATTTTTTTTTACGACACGTGACAAATTCTTGTAGATTTTCACCTGCCTAGTTATTATCACTTCAGTGACAAGTTAATGACAAGCTAATTAACATTGAAGTAAAGTTGTCACTGAGTGAAGTTTATGATTTTATTAATAATAACAACAATTAGATGTTACCTGATTAAAATTATTTAATCTATTGTCATGGTTTTTCAACAAGAATATGTTAATAAAAGTTGTTTTCCTGACAGTCACAGAAATACAAGTAAAAAAAAAAAAAGAAAAAAAAAGGGGACAAATAATGAAAGAAATAATATTAATAGCTAAAAATAAAACCCCCCCAGCAAATTACAGTGGTGATTATAGAGCACACTTTCAAGTAATATATAACATATGTGAGTGCCCCATAAGTTTGACAAATTCTTGTCGTGATATATTTCAGTAGTTTGATATTGTGTCTGAATATTTTGTTTAATGTCTCTATCATATCCCCTTTCACCTGTCAAAACCAATATAAGATGTTTTGACATTTCTTCTGATAGTAAAGAATATTTCGATACTTATTAAAATTATCTCTGTCCTTTTTGAAAGCATCCAGACGCTTTCCAAAACATTCTGATGTTTATAAGAAGTATCCCGAGACTTACTGAAGGCATCAAGATACTTTTGACAAGAATATAGATACTTTCAGTAAACCACAGTTCGAGGTTATTCTAAATTAACATCAGGGTAAACGGAAACATCGAGATACTGTTTCCATCGACAGTATTTTAACTATTTTGACATAAAAAAAAACATAACAAAACTTATATATCAGGATGTTTTCAGTGTGTATTCTGAAAATTGTTGAATTTATAAATCATAATCCCGCTGTTTATTGGAAATATCTCGATGTTTTATTGGGAATATCCCGATGTTTTATTGGAAATATCCCGATGCTTTATTGGAAACACACCGATGCTTTATTGGAAATATACCGATGCTTTATTATATATATATTTATTAAGAAACTACTCCTTTACAACGGAGGCGCCTACCACCAGGGTAGAAGCAGTGGCGCGTCTATTGTAAAAAATTATACAAAATGTATAAAATATAAAACAATATGTACAACAAATATTAGAAATATCCCGATGCTTTATTGGAAATATCACTATGCTTATTGGAAATACCCGATGCTTTATTGGAAATATCACTATGCTTATTGGAAATACCCGATGCTTTATTGGAAATATGCCGATGCTTTATTGGAAATATCACTATGCTTATTGGAAATACCGGATGCTTTATTGGAAATATACCGATGCTTTATTGGAAATATCACTATGCTTATTGGAAATACCCGATGCTTTATTGGAAATATCCCGATGCTTTATTGGAAATACCCGATGCTTTATTGGAAATATACCGATGCTTTATTGGAAATATCACTATGCTTATTGGAAATACCCGATGCTTTATTGGAAATATGCCGATGCTTTATTGGAAATATCCCGATGCTTTATTGGAAATATCTCGATGCTTTATTGGAAAAATACCGATACATTATTTGAAATATCCCGATGCTTTATTGGAAATATACTAATACTTTATTGGAAATATCCCGATGCTTTATTGGAAATATCCCGATGCCTTATTGGAAATATTTCGATGCTTTATTGGAAATATCCCGATGCTTTCATGGAATATACTAATACTTTATTGGAAATATCCAGATACTTTTTGGAAACAATCCGATGCTTTATTTGAAGTATCTCTATACTTTTTGAATATACCCCTGTGCTTATTGGAGTATCCCAATTCGTATTACTATCTGAAAGTATCACTATGCTTGGCCATTCTTAGTTCGTTTGATTTTTAAAATTTTCTTTCTAAATTTCTATTTTCTACATATTAATATTATTCATGTTAGAAAAAAGAAAAGAAAAGTCTGAAGATACCTAAGGGTTACCCTTAGCCATAAAACGAAGGCCAGAAAGTCTGAAGATACCTAAGGGTTACCCTTAGCCATAAAACGAAGGCCAGAAAGTCTGAAGATACCTAAGGGTTACCCTTAGCCATAAAACGAAGGACAGACAATACAATTCGATTCAATATTTTATTAGCGTCTGATCTTATGTATACATGTTAATTAACAAATAATAAAATTAAACATGTATTAAACATAGAAATAAATTGTTTAACCTGCCATTCTTTGTTTCTGATTATATTTTTGTGACGAGAGAAGACATCTTTATTGTGTTATTACTCATATCAAATAGAGTTCACACTGACTATATATAGAAGGCCAGTTTTATAAAAGTGATACAGAGGCGTGGTAGTGGATCGGAAAGTGGAAAAGGTGAAGCTTTAGGATGGGATCTGGTAAGGGACAAGCTTTTTCAAAATTTTACCCCCCATAAAAAAATTGGGTAGTGGTTATGTTGCCAGACACATGAGATGATGTAGAAGTCGTTGTCATCCACTAAAGCAGGACATTGTGCCCACTTGTAGTCCAAGTCCATCCCTTCTAGTAATATGTGTTCTCTCTCCTTTTTGTTGAAGGGGTTATTTTTCTGTCTTGTTTGACAGAGTAATGTCTTTGTTTAAATGGAAAAGGTGGAAGCTTTTTTTTTTAATGATGTCACTATGATGACCTGAAGTTGGTAAGTTACCTTATAGTCTTCGTAGATCCCGGAACTGGCCAGGGAAGGTGTAAAAAAACCAACACGGACCAGACTATATACAGCACACACAATGATTGAACAATGAACTGGAACTTCTTGTCCGTGCGAAAAACATCAGAACTTCCGAAAGAAACCCTCTATTTTCCTGCAATTAAAACACATATGCCAAAATTGGCTATGCAACAGACAAATGAGGAAATTACCCACCTAGGACTCAATGTAATATGATAAGCATAGATAAGAGCTTCCAAATAAATCACTAGCCATGAACTTCTTCTCGGTACGAAAAACATCATACATACCCCCTTTCCTACAGTTAAACCAAATATTCCAAAAATGGCCCTGTAACAGACAAACGAGGAAAATACTCACACAGGACTCAATGTTATAATCTATTCATAAGGTCTTCTGTACGGAAAACGCTGTAACTTCCAGACTAAGCTCCCCAATATTTGTTTATAACAGTTTTACTACTTAGGCCAAAAATAGATCTACAACAGATAAACGAGGACATTATTCACCCAGGACACAATGCTATATGATAAATATAAATGTTTATATAAAAGCTTCCATGTAAATCCCTAGCCGGCCTTGAAGAACTTCCACTACGTACACTTCCGAAAGAAGCCCCCTTTTCCTACAATAAAGCAAGGATTTGTATTGTAGAACTACAATACAAATCCTTGAATAAAGCCAAAAAATCCAACATTGTCATATGCTGTCTATATAACAGAGCTTCCAACCAAAAAATTGAGCTGGAACTTCTCATCCATACGGAAAACTCAGAATTTCAGAAAGAAGCACCCCCTAATTTTGCTTGCTGTTAAACAACGCAAGCCAAAATTAGATATGTATTGGACTATCGATGGAATTACCCACCCAAGACTCAATGTCATATGATAGTAACAGGTAAGAGGTTCCAAATTATTCACTATCCAGGAACTTCTTGTCCTTACGAAAAACACCAGAACTTCCGAACCCTCCCCCCCCCCAACCCTACTGTCAAGCCAAATATGAGTATCGTACAAAGTTTATTGGCCCGGTGTAGTCTGCCAATGTTTTTTGTTTTGTTTTGTTTTTTTAAAGAAAAGGTCATTAAATTGCCTAAAGCTACCACAAAAGGCATCAGTTCACCACTAGACAACAACAACAACAACAAAACCAAACAAACGAAGCTAGCCTCCCTTTTAAAGGGGATAATTAATTAGTATTTTACTATCTCAGTGCATTTAAAATCTGGCCTCATAGGATAGGTGGTCTCTCTCGAGGGGGATAATTTATTAGTATTTTACTATTTCGGGGCATGTGAAATCTGGCCTTATAAGATGGGTGGCCTCTCTTGAGGGGGATAATTAATTAGTATTTTACTATCTAAGTGAATTTTAAATCTGACCTTATAAGATGGGTGGCCAGGCTCTGTTGAGGGATATAATTAATTAGCATTAATAATAAATATGATATGTTGTGGCAATGATTTGTATGACAAATCCTTGGTTGTGGGAACAAAATAATATGCTGTGGCAAGGATTTATATAGTAACTATATAAATCATTGGCTGTGGGAACAAAATAGTATGTAGTGGGAACAAAATATCTTTCTTGTGGGAACAAAATAATAAGTCATGGGAACAAGATATTATATCGTGGGAATTTTTGTTTCTTTCTCGCATTGCCTTATATCGTGGGATTTTTTTTTTCTTTCTCGCATTGCCTTAATCAGCCACCGTAGTTACGTGCGATCGGGATAACGGGACAGGTTTTTTTTTATATACAGAGTTATCTCCACTTTGTATACAGTGGTGATTCAAAACAAGTAGCGACAAGATTTGGCAATGTAATTTAACCATTTAGCATATTTTGAAGTATATGCATGCAAAATCACAATTGAACAACATACATTAACACATTTGTAGCACGTATATTACAGAATGTTACAATGTTATTTCGAGAGTAAATTGGTATTTGAACCTGAAAAAAAAGGGGGGGGGGGAGGTGCGTGATAACACGAACACGAATACACGAGCGAATAGGTACAGTAACCAACCAAATTGGAATCAATTGTATCTTTAATTGTACCAAATTTTGTCAATTCAAGTCGAGTACTATTTATTTCAAGCAAGGATTTATATAGTAGGAAGGATATGAATTGCGTATTTTCTCGCTTTATCTTGAGTGGCGAGGTTTTATGCTACAACAGAGCAAAAATTAATTCCTTAATTTTGAAATGCCATGAGAATTCGTAGGAAAATCAACCAATTGTACCAAAGTTTGTGTTGTACATCGTCTATATACTACACTACACCAAACAATCCTTGGATTTGCCGATATAGCCATAGGTTCAATGGAAAAGTTTATTTTTTATTTTTTCTGTATCACCCCTCATACACGTAAAATAAAAAAAAAAGTACAGTAGAGTTTCATACATCTTAAAAACATATTAAAAATGATAAAACAAAGAAACCAATTACTCCAAGTTTTGTTCTATATATCGAATGCACATTTGTACACTTTGGTATGTCGATTTCATGTAAACAAGAAAGTTTATTGATTTCTGAATAGGCCACCCCCATTTCCGCCCAGAACACCGGCATTTTGACAAACGATGGTAAACAATCCTTAATAAATACAAATCGGGAGCACTGTTTTCTAGTGGTGTTCTGATGATCGGTTTAAGTCGGAAATCGGTTGGTTTGGATCAGCGATGTCGACAATCGATTGAAAAGTTTCATAATCGATTGTCGTCGTTCATTTCCGGATTCATTTTCCTTTCCACTTCCGGCCCGCTACGGGTTCTAAATTTAATGTAATATCAACAACGTGGTTGTGATAGGCCTACCACATGAAATCACAGGCGCTTGTGTAGAGTCAAAAATATGCTCGCTATGTATTTTAGGTACATAGCGAGCATATTTTTGACTCTACACAAGCGTCTGTGATGAAATGATGACGAATCAACAGAAAATAATCTACTGGAAACAATACTTAATCATCCTGGAGGGAGAGCTCGATCAGAATTGTGGAAAGTATTTATTTCGTCATTAAAATTGTCAACCTTTCCCTTATGCAGCTGGTCCAAAAAGTTGCGGTCACTCGAGGACAGCATGGCTATATATCAATGTCAAACTGCTTCCCAAGTTTCATTGTTCGTTGGATTCTTAACTTCGTGGACCAGCCTACCCACGAAAACCACGAAAGTTGGTACCCCACGAATAAAAGTGATTTCACAGTACTTGTATTCCTAATTTGACAGGATCCTTTTGAACGAAAACTTAGTCCCAAAGTGCAAACGACAAACGTTACCGATGCCTAAATATTTATTTTTTTATTTTTTACCGGCGTTCCCAACTTGTTGGAAAACAATTTTTCTGAGAGGGGTACTAGGCCTTACTTAATTTTGTAGCTACTGCCTAGGACAGAATATTTATTTTCAATTATTATTGGCCAGAAAATTTATTTGCCTTTTTATGCCTAACTACGGTATTATTGGGGAAACTGCCCTGGTCAGGCCAAATATTTATTTGAATGTTTTGATGACCAGAATTTTTATCCTGACCCTACTGCCAACAAAAACATTCTCTTTTTCTGGTGTACAGTTTCTCCAAATGCAGCTTTTTCTCACAAAAGGGAATTTTTGATTTTATTAGAAATTTAAAACAAAAAAGGCAGTATGTGTGGATTCTTGGTGATACAAAACAAACAAACAAAGCTTTCAGATGATGACACATGCAGCTGCAATGTCTTAATGAATGTTATGCACAAAAACAAAGTCATCACATGAATCTTCTCCAAATAGTTTCAAAGCAGTGAGTGTAAATTAAAGGGAGATGTCCCTTGAAATTATCTATCTGGAGCTATGACTCCCCTGATTTCCTTATCACCCCGGGTATTCATATACTCGGAACAGGTGCGGACACTATTATTATTATGTTTAAAATTCAATTTTCAAAATATTTTTACTTATAATTATATTTTCAGTGCAATAATAACAGTCTTGTTTTACTATTAAAAAAATTGATATTAATCATAATTTTGAAACCAAATTCATTATTGGAAATGTTTCATCCTAGTAGTGTTAATGACCCATACAGTGTATTTAGGACTCATCAGTTAGAAATACATCATAAACTTGAGTCAACAAAATCAAAACAAAACTAACCAAAATAAAATTTCTGATCATAAACAAAACAAACAAACATGAACTATTCCACATATACATCCATATTAATGTTCAGCCTTTACAGAAAAAACATGTTTACAGATTATACAAAGCATTTGGCAAGAAGAAAGAATTAGACATGTATTATAAAAAATGTATTTGTGGAATCAACTTGATATTTATTAATTAAATATGCATCAAAGTTTTAAATATGAACACACATGCATCTACATTGTCTGCAAGGGTTGTAATTGGTAGAACACAGGATGGATTATGAATTAAAGCTTAAAATACATTATTAGTATATGAATAAGCTTGAGGAAGAGGAGAAGTTAGAGGAACCGATTATAATCGATGATCTGTCGGTAGAGGCAAACCGATTGTAATAGATAATCGGTTGGTATTTTTTACCGATTGAACAACACTACTGTTTTCAATAAAACTCCTTCTATTCATTGAAAAATATTTATATTATCACAAAATTGACGGCTCTGCTTCAATATTCGGTATGATGAGAGAAGAAAGGAGTTTGAAATTTAAATTCGAGTCTTGACCGCCCATAATAGGTGGGATTATGAAGGTCAAAAGGGCAGATCGATTAATGTCAATTATTGATGAAATATGGGTGATACATCTACAAAAAGTCGATTGGTATTTTAGAACAAATATTTCAACTTTATACCTGTAATTATGGTTTTATATACTTAGAAATACTGGTTTGAAATGTTGAAGCGATGAAAATTTTCGACCCGATTAATCAAGGCATGTGCATCGTCAACGAATTGCACTATGGGTAATCTTGCCACGCAATATACTTGCATACAATCTATGTTAAATCTCCTGAGATTCATATCCTTCCTACTATATAAATCCTTGTTTCAAGTAAAAACAGTTTAACATGTCTGATTAGCTTAGACATTTATAACTCTTTCTCCAATTTGGCTATTAGAAATAGAATCAGAAAAACATGGTAGAAATATATTGTTATTGAAATACTGATCAAGTGATGTTACCTTTTGGGCTGATGGGAAATCGAACATGGTCACCACAGCCTCTGATTGGTAGTGACATTTTTAATTTCTTCTCTGGGTTAGCTCAAAATAACATTTCTCAAAAAAATTGCAGGAATATTTTTGGTGAGGTACCGATCAAGTGTCGTTGCTTTTTATACTGTTCGGAAAATCCAGTATGGCCACCAGGGCCTCTCATTGGCAGAGACATTTTGGAATTCTTAGTGTAAACGTATTTTATTAATTAAGACATATCACAAATTACATACATAGTGAGACAAATACAACTGCAATTGAATTAATTAAAGGGATCCGAAAACAAGCTATTGAGCTTATATAAATTCGTCTCCCAAAGGTAAATTATACTTTATGATTTATGATTTGGACTTCTTCAGGTTGGTGTCTGAAATTTCATGAAACTTGATATAAATAAATATATGCGGTAATGTGCTAACCAAGTTTGTGACTTTTAGTGTGATTGGGAATCCCATATGGCCACCGAGGCTTCTGACTTTGTGAATGAGATATTTTCAATTAATTCAGTTCAGCTCTTATTTTCACAGGTGAGACTTGTGGCACATGGTTAATTTTTAAACTTTCTATTTTTCTTCTGACTAGTGTCTTTGAAAATTGATAAGTTCATGTACAGTTGGTGCAGTCTGTGCACCTGGTCTCCCATTTTTGTTTATAGGAGTTTGTGTTGACCTTGCATGCTTTTATTTGTTACTGTCATTGTTTGTGCTTAACACTGTGAGAGTATTGGGATTGTGTCAAATTCTCCACAAAATTGTACCAGTATGCCTTTCATTGGATTGTTTTCATCCTCATTTAAAATAAAATAAGACTTCAAAGATTGCATGATGTGGCCATGCAATTTATGATCATTTATGCTCACTGTTAACTAGCTGATGTTTCCTTCCATGTTTTTCAACCAACTCAGTTTCTGACCCATGGATTGTATGCTCACTGCCCTCTGCATCCCAAACACCCACCTTTTCTTTCATTTAGTGATGCAGTTATCCACCATTGTCATTATTCATTATTAAAAAATCATCAATACTAAACCTACATTAAAAAAAGATAGATGGCAGGTAGTATTTGCATGGCCTATGCTGCAATAGGTTGTTTATAAACAGGAAGAGTTTACTCTTCTCTAATACTAGTACACAAGAAGAGTTGGCACTGTCATGGTCATGATCGTATGATAGTTGGATTTACAACTACCTATACAATCACTGATGTTGTGAATTCAATTCCAGGTCAGGCGAGGTGTACTCAATACAACATTATGTAATAAAGTTTGTCAGTGACTTGCGGCAAGTCGATGGCAATGCACTTCCTGAAGCACTGTCCCTTGGTGTCTGTTGCAGATAAATGATACATCTACAAATGTATTTATTCCCATTTATTCCCATTTCAGTTTATTACTTGAACTGCTTGCTTTCCTGGATCAGACACGGGGAGAATCGAAATGCGATTCTCAAGCACTGTCCCCTGGTGTCTCCTCCAGCTAAGTAATCACAGTCCTTTCATCAAACATATGATGTTTTACTACTTGAGCCGCTTGCTTTGCTGGATCAGACACGGGGAGAATCAAAATACAATTCTTCAAAATATTGGTATTGGTATTGGTTCTCTCAGGGTACTCCAGATTTCTCCATCAATAAAACTGACCGCCACGATATAACTGAAATATTGTTGAAAGTGGTGTTAAGCATCATAGAACCAAACCAAACCACAAGAAGAGTTTACTCTTCTCTAATACTACCAAATGTTAGATATATACTCTTCTCTAATACTACCAAATGTTAGATATATTAAATGTTGATACAATACCACTTATCAAGAATTATTGTCTTACAAGAACAAAAACAACCAGAAATGCCACAGTGAAATGTTCAGTAATCCATGATAGATTAACCAGGTAGTAAGATATGGCTTATGATCCATGCCATTACTAAATGTTCAGTAATCCATGATGGATTAACCAGGTAGTAAGATGTGGCTTATGATCCATGCCATTACTAAATGTTCAGTAATCCATGATGGATTAACCAGGTAGTAAGATGTGGCTTATGATCCATGCCATTACTAAATGTTCAGTAATCCATGATGGATTAACCAGGTAGTAAGATATGGCTTATGATCCATGCCATTACTTTTTTATTAGTTAAATTATCAATATTTGTAGGTTGTGGCAATTAAAGGATCAGCCCAATAATACAATGTGATTAATACCATAGAAAATGAAGTTGGAGTTGGAGGTTTTGGCCTCTACAAACATCAAGAGGAAGAAACCATGGCCAAAGATTGTTTGGGTTGGAGAGGTTGGTGCTTAACAAATATATTAGTGAATGAAATTTGTAGAATTTTTGAAACAAGAGTTAATTTTGCATGATTTGATGACTAATTCGAGATATTGGGCAGCTTTGAATATGTCTAAATATTTTACACGATGTTGACGATGTAATATCTAAGTGTATAATACACAATACAAGTACTTAAGAGATACACTCATGGGTTTTCTTCCTACCAGCAGACCTGGCTGGTATGATGTACCAGTATATTCTGTGATTCAGAAGGAAATGAATACTCTTGAAACTATGTTAATTATTACATTGTACATCAGTTTCTTCTATGATGCTTAGCTATGATGAAAGAAGACAGGTTGATAGATTATATTGGACTATGGTCCTGAGTGTGAAGCCAAGTGCTCCAGATAGGAGAAGTATTTGATTATTGTACTCCAGGCTCCATGATTTTAAATTCACTGAGTAAAAGATAATCTCCAAATTATTATTTAGCCCCTATGCTAAAATATAGGGAGTAAACTTCAACTGAATTAACTGTAAGGTTTCACACAACTTAGTGTTTTTTTTAGGTTTTTTTCTTGATAATTTGTTTCTACATCATATGCAAGGTATTTGTCAATTTGTGGATTACCTGGTATTCAGAATTTAACTATCTTCATGTGTTTCCTGAAAAACCCCAACAAAATGTATTCAAAATTCCAATCATTTATTCTTTGGTTAGGGGGCCCGGGTGGCTCAATGAGTTAGGTCGCTGGATCTAGCAACTCATACAATCCTATCACCAATACAGCGTGGGTTCGTGCCCGGCTATGTAAATTACAAAAAAGGGTGCACTCGACTTGCAGCCGCAAGTGATAACGTTTACCAGTTGCTTGCCCATGGTCGGTGGTTCTCTCCGGGTACTCCGGCTTCCTCCACCACTAAAACTGGTTGCCATGATATAGCTGAAATATTGTTGAAAGTGGCATTAAACACCAAAAATCAATCAATCATTCTTTGGTTAAGTTTTAGTGATCAAATTGCTGCAAAATACAGGATGAATACCCCATTCACATGAAAATCATCTGGAGCTTTGGTGAAACCTTTTGGCTTTGACAGCAATGAACTAGTCATAGGTTTATATAAATTTTTTATACCCCCACTCATAGAGAGGGGGCTATATTGGAATCAACTTATCCGTCCATCCGTTTGTCCATCTGTTCACACTTTCGTTAAAGATGTCTCAGCTGCTACTGGAAGAAATGATTTTATATTTGATATATGGCTTTTGCATGGTGACTTGTACCGTGTCTCCCCTTTCCAGGTTTACCGCACATCTACTTCCTGTTTACCGGGCGACTTAGAATTGTTCATGTTTGCCGTAATGAAAACTTTCGTAACAGATATCTCAGCTTCTGCTGGAAGAAATGATTTTATATTTGATATATGGCTTTGGCATGGTGACTTGTACCGTGTCTCCCCTTTCTAGGTTTACCGAACATCTACTTTCTGTTTACCTCATAGTTAGTGATCCATTTTCTGGTAATGAGTGTTGAGATATATACAAATTTGACACAAATGAACGAGTGGGGGTATTCTTAGCACGACGTAGCGTGCAACATCTTGTTTCTCATGAATTAGTTATGAGTAATTAATTGACATTTATTATTTTCAGGAGAAAGAGAGCCTTCTGTTACTGGATAACCAGTCACATCGACTAAGTGTTTTGTATGTTCCTTCTGGAAACACAAAACGGAAAATAAACAAATTATCTCCCTTGTTAGAACATGTAGAAGTCATAACAAAAACACAGAATGGTAAGATATAATTTCTTTTATTTTACAAAAAAAATACAATTCGTTAAATAACTCAGATTTAGATTAACTATTTTTTTTAAGAAATGAAAATGTCATTTTCTGACTATCTGTCTTGTTTGTGAAATTCTACGATTTAGAATATGGCCACCAAGACTTGAAAATAACATGGCTGCCAATATATCATTAAGCTGTATCTCAGAAACCACAGGACACACATATACCATAATGAAACTTTAAGACTACTTTGCCTACTATAAAATATTAAGATTCAATATCATCTACTTTTTGACATCCTGCTATTTGCATGGTACTCTTGCAAATTATATCCAACAGCCTAACTGCCACACAAGAAAGCCAGGTTTTCTATCTCCTGACAGCTAAAAAATTGAACCTTTTCTATAGTGGTTATGAAAATATGTATTTCACTGTCACAGGATAAAACTGGATTGCTGTACATTGACAGTCTTACTCATTTATCTAATTCATAACAAGCGAAGTGTTTTATGAAAAGCATAAACTGTTCCAAACAAGTATAACCTCTTCAAAAATTGAATATTCCTTGTAATTTAATTTTTACAACAAAATGTAATGATTCCTTGATTTTAATCACGATTATTTCATGGGACTATTTGAATATGTTGATGACGTCACAATACCATCCCAGGTTATCTGGTATAACCAGTGTTGTTCCATGCAGATCAGTCAATCAGATTGCAGTATTCACATCAAATTAAATTATTATGTGCTGTTTCTTAATTCTAGAATTCTGGTATTGTGGTATAAATATAGATTCTCCTTCAGTTGCCCGTGGGTTGCGATAT
The DNA here is from genome assembly GCA_002080005.1 of Gigantidas platifrons. Classification (NCBI taxonomy): domain Eukaryota; kingdom Metazoa; phylum Mollusca; class Bivalvia; order Mytilida; family Modiolidae; genus Gigantidas; species Gigantidas platifrons. The sequence goes on from MJUT01013825.1 coordinate 204,820, forward strand.
TTCTCCACTCAAGAGAGTTAAATTAAAAATTATAACCACGAGTCGTGAGGCGATTCGTTAAATTTTTTAATTTAACTCTCGAGAGTGGAGAAATATCATAACCCACATGGGCAACTGAAGGAGAATTTGTTTCTCTCATTATTTAACACGAACTTTATTTCAAAAGCCGTCAAATGGGTCAAATGCGGGGAAAGGCACGAGACATTTTAATCCTCTAGAGGATTACAGATTTTTCCACCACTGGTTCAGCGGGGTTAAAATGACGTCATAATGGGAGAAATAAATGTACCGTAACTATTAAAATAGGTGATATTTTGTACAGACGGAAAATAATTATTTTACAGTAAATTAAGATATTGTGGTGATCATATTACTTATATCATTTATTCCTAAATCTATTTTTTTCAGTTTTATATGAAGTTATTATTTTTTCATGTAATTTTTAGGTCGTTTTGTTGTGGGTCTTTTGAAGAGTGGAGAGGTATTTGTTTGGCACAAAGATCGGGATATTCTGAAATCTATTCATGGATTAGAAACAATAGTCTCTGGTGAAGAGTTTATACAAGGTAAATATTCAACATAGTGAAGCAAGCAATACAATGTAATATGTTTTAATCCATCTCACTCTGTATTAATGCTTAAGAACTGCTTACCCTTCAGGAGCACCCCCCCAGTTTTTAGTGGGGGGGTTCATGTTACTCAATCTTTAGTTTTATGTGTATGTTTTGTAGATTGTTGTTTGTCCTTTTGTACTTTTTCTTTTGGCCATTATGTTGTCTGTTCTTCTTCGATATATGGATTCTGATTACCCTTTTGGTATCTTCAAACTCTTCTTTATAGTCAGAGTTGATTTTTGCACTTTATTATATTTTCCCTTCAGTGAAAAGGGACATTGGTTTGCCCCAAATTTTTCTTTCTCTTCTACTAATACAATGTGTGTGTGGAGCAGAACTTGTTAGCTCACCTGGTCATGTGACCTTTTGCCAAAACTTGGCATCCATCATGCTTCATAAACTTACAAATTTAAACCATTTTTCATTTGAAACCAATCAACCAAATTAAATTAAACTTGGCTGGGATGGTCTTTGAGTGGTCTCATTTAAAACAAATGACCCCTCACTTTAACTTTCTTTTCATAATCTTTGTGGAACAACAACCAACAGATTCAATCATGGAAAAATATTGTATTTTGTAAACTTCTATCATTATACTTTAAAAGTGTTTTTCATTTTCATGTTTCTACTGAAATGAAAAATTATCACTTTGGTATTAAAATATTGTGTTTCACAGCTTAAATCTACATAACATTAACCTTGGTCATCCCATATAAGGTGATAATTGATTCTAACACCTTCCATGAAATATCCATACATATATTATTTATTTAAAATTGAAAAGAAATAATTATGAAAATAAAGTTTAAACAGTGATGGTCATCAATTCCACCAACATTAACAAAAGGAACAATCACCTCTAATTTTAACTGAACTCACTGAACACAAAAAAGACTATGACATTTGACGTTGGGAATACAGGTTCTGGCTTAAGACAGGCACAAATATGTGGCAGGGTTAAACCGGTTAATGGGATCTCAACCCTCCCCTGTTTTACAACAACAAACACATGTACTGAATACAGATGAATTAAATGGTGACTTTCAGACTGGAGGATGTTTTATATGTAGTTTGTTTGTTTGTTTGTTTGTTTGATGGTGCTTAGCACCACTTTCAACAATATTTCAATTATATCGTGGTGTTTCTTTATTTAATGACCTAAGCATGTTGGTCTAGTACAAAGCGGACCTCATCATCATCTCATTAAAAATGAATGTCTTGTTCTTGCCATGACATAGCTGAACAGTTGTTGAGTTGGCGTTAAGCAACAATCACTCTCTATATTTTATGTAAAACATTCCAAAAAGTATACATACGTCATTTCTTGACAAATTTCTCTGATAATTTCGCTCACAAAAGCTAAATGTGTTGAAGTTCGTCATCGTAATCTTCATATAATTGTCTAATTCACAGTTTTCAATTTTCACAGTCTTGATGCTATGATTTATATAATAGTTTGCCATTGACTTTGTAATAATATTTATGCTCTTTATATTCTAAAAAAAACAATTACAAACCAAAACAATTTAAAACAAAAGCACAACAAATGAAAGAGTTCTCTAAAGCCTGTTTTATCAATAAAAATGCCCTGCCCATTGCTGGCACCTTGTCCCTTTCAAATTCTAGCTGGAGCACTGCTAACGTTAACAACATATTTTACGTAGATGTTATTTACACTACTAGTGCACATGACATGAAAATGTCTTGTTTATCCCTCTCCTCAAAATTGACATATAAGGTAGGGCGAAATTCTCACCCTATATCGGCTGAAGTTGCCCTCCCTCACTCATTTCTTGCAAATAATTTTGGCTTTATGTTCAAGTTGATTGACAAAACAGTTGTAATGATAAATCCATTGTAAAATACATAAGAATGAGAGAAAAAGGCTTTATTCAAGCAATAAAGAAGTTTTAATTTGTTGAGGCAAAAATATAAAAAGGATCACAGCAACTTCTAAGTTTGTACTCAATGAAATTCCAGGTTAAAATTAAATCCCAAATCTAAAAATATACAAACAGATGCTTCCTGTACCAAATGTGTTGTTGGATTGTTATATTTTAATTATTTTAACAAAACTTGAGTTATTTGTAGCTTTTTCAAAGGTAAACAATCAACTTCTCAAGTTTTAAACATGGCAGTCATGGGGATGAATGACCCTTTTCTGTTAGTTTCACTACTGATTTAGACAACATTTTCCATATCTTATAAGATAGTGATAATTGGTACTGTTCCCTCCCGATTAATTGCCAAAAATCAACAACTTTACAAAGGGACCCTGATACATGTGTGCGCAGAAAAAAAATATTTCAACCAAAGGTCAGTCCAAGAGAAACATTTAAATTAAGTGGGCATTTAAAAGAACGTTCTGAATGATATAGAAATAATCAGACAAAAAACAAGTAAAAAATGGTGAAAATTGGTCCACTACCAGTACAATGGTCAAATGAAAAAGAACAAAAGAACACACAATGATCTGTAAAGCATTACACAGAAAACTAATGACTAATGGGAAAATTCAGGTGCTTCAGGAGGACAAGCAGTACCTGTTCCACAAGTGACACCTGTTATGTTTTTGTTAAACAAGAGAAACATCATCTGATAAGGAAATCGTGTTGAACACCAGTATGCATCATACCATAATGACTTTTGATAAGGTTGACACAATTATTTATCAACCCAGAAGAAGTGATAATGACCAAAGCCACAGCTGAGATGATTATCACTTCTTGAGTTGATAAATATTATGTTAACCTTATCAAAAGTCAACAATTGTTTTATTAAATGACTTACGTTAATGTTAAAGGAGTTGCCATTTGTTTATTAAAACACACCGTCTAAACAAAACATTAGATTTAAAACACACCGTCTAAACAAAACATTAGATTTAAAACACACCGTCTAAACAAAACATTAGATTTAAAACACACCGTCTAAACAAAACATTAGATTTAAAACACACCGTCTAAACAAAATATTAGATTTAAAGCGAATATCATCAGGATTTCCCCGATCTATATTTGGGTACTTGACAGCTATGTTACACTTATCTTAACTTGTCTTCCTCTCGTGCAAGATTGCTCCGTGATCATAATGTTTGATCAAAAAGGGCAATGTATGATTTTGATTAATCAAGAAAAGCAGATTTGTTTAGTCATTTAATAAAAAGAAATACAAACATGAACCCCTTACAAAACAAATAGGAGTAAATATATCTTTTTCTTTCTTATTATAACACCATGTGATTTCAATAATTTGTTTACATTCCTTTCTGTAATAATGTCAACAATTAAACAGGAAAGTTTACTGTCTTCTAACCCTTCTTTATCTCATGATTATGTATTGATAAGTGAGAGAGGATTGGATTGACATTAGATTAACATGATGGGTGCCACTAGTGAAGCAGGAACTGTTTGCACTTCCAGAACACCTGAGTTCACCCCTGGTTTTTAGTGGGGTTCGTGTTACTCGATCTCTAGTTTTATGTGTATGTTTTGTAAATCTTTGTTTGTCCTTTTGTACTTTTTCTTTTGACCATTGTGTTGTCTGTGATATACAGATTCTGATTATTCCTTTGGTATCTTTTGACCATTGTGTTGTCTGTTCTTCTTCAATATACAGATACTGATTACCCCCTTGGTATCTTCAAACTCTTCTTAATTCTTTATTCATTTAATTTAGCTTGGATTACTAACAACCAACGGCTACAAGTAGTTTTCCTCAATAAATTGGCATTGTTTCTATACTACGCCTGAGTTTTTGTAAATTTTAAGAAATTATGGCACATAATAGAAATGATAATGAGATATTTTTTTTCAGGTAAAAATTCTATCTTTTCTTCTGATGACTGTAGACATATCATAGTTATACTGGGTACCAGTCACATATATATCTGGAACAGGGACCAGGTGGAATCAGTTCTAGAATCTAAAGTGCCAGAAATCCGTGGAACATGGAACCTTGTTACAGTTCCAACAGAGGCGGGTGTACCAAATCACGATGAATGTCCAGAATGCTGTGTAGAAGGGATATTCTTTAATCATCAGGTGGGTTGCTGACCTAATTGTTTTGTTCGTCATAATTTATATAAATGCATCATATGATAAAACGTAGAAACAACCAAGACTATATGACTTTTACCATTCAAAAACAGGTGACTGTTTGATAAAGGTAGATATCCAGTCATTTTGATGTCTTTGGGTCTAACAGTAATGATCTTTTAATGCAAGTTATTACATACATTACAAGTGGGTGCATCAAAAGGGTCTATTTTACTGTATTTTTTTTTTTTAAGAATATGTTAATTATTATTATTATTCCAGAATCGTTCAGTGCACACTAAATTAAATATTTACGTTTTTATACTACAATGGTACCATGCTACCGTTACCACAGAAACATCTTGTGTAAGTTGAAGTGATCTTTTTAATCCAATTTATGCTAGATGACATAAGATTCTCTGTAATTTTAAAGAAGATATTGTGTCTGTTTGGCTTCATTATAACTAGGCTACTAGCCCTAAAATTGTTATATTGACCGCCACTATGTAACTGAAATATTGTTGAAAGTGGCGTTAAGCACCATAAACACACACACACACAAAACACACATAAAATTGTTATTTCTTTGTTACTATTTTTAGAACCTAGGATTTTGTTGTCAGATTTGCTATGTGTTTAACAGAGACAAAGGTGTCAGTATAGTAACAGTTCTACTGGGTTTTAATACAGAGGGTAAAAAAAGGTAAATAAACATATACATATTATGGTTATATTAATTATATGGCTGCTGGTTATACATTGTATTCTTTTACTTATTTAAAAAGAACCCTGGAAATCATAGAGTCAAAAATTTTAATTAAAGTAATATTAGATGATATTTCTTATTTGTTGATTAAATTTCTTTATGTATATTTGTAGTCAACTTTATTTATTAGTTATTGGGAATAAGTTATTGTGATTTTTGTGTTTTCATTGGACCAACTTTCGTGTGATTTTGAACCCCGTCATGGCGAGGTGTACTTGATACAACATTATGTGATAAAGTTGGTCAGTGACTTGCGACAGGTTGATGGTTTTCTCTGGATACCCTGGTTTCCTCCACCAATAAAACTGACTGCCACGATATAACTGAAATATTGTTGAAAGTGGTGTTAAACACCATAAACCAAACCAAACCATATAATGGAGAGGTATACAACTGAATGAGTTTGATTTTAACTACCTCAGTGATGTAATGGTCAGCATGCACAACTTGATTATGTTAGATTGTGGGCTTGATCTTCAGGTGGGTCAAACCACAAGCTATGAAATTGGTATTGGCTGCTTAAAATATTTACCTCCTATAAGTATAACTTTCTTACATTCTTATCCATATTACAAACTTTCAATTTTAGGATGCCAGAATTAAGCTGCAGGTTCATAAAAATATTCCTCCATATTGTAGAATATTATTCTTTTTACATATATACATTAGTTACAGTAAATATATATACGTACACCTATATTAAGTAGTCATCTGTATTAAAAGGTCACCTTTTTCTTATCATGTCATAGAAAATTTCATATAAATTAAACCTCTTTTAAGAGGTCATCTGTCTTAAAAGACCACTTTTTCTTTGTCCCAAATGTGACCTCTTAATACAGGTTTTATCATTCTTAGGGAAATTAAGTGACTTTGTGTATGGCTTCTTTGAAGCTTTTTTAAAAGCAAGTTCACGGTTATTGCTAGTAACTTTCGTAACTATTTGATATATTTGTTAAAGTACAATTTAACAGCTAATTGAGAAATAAAAACTGTTGAAAAGGAATAGCCAGTACACGTATTTAGATACATATTCCGTATTTGGAAGACATAGCTATTTTTTTCTGAAATCACCTAGGCCTGCTGGCTTCCAAAGAGAATATGTCAATATGTCTACACTTTTTCAAACTGTTTAAATAAATATAGAATACTTTTATATGTTGTATAACAAAATCATCTTTTTCACAGTTTAAAATTACCTGGTAAAACCTGTTTAAATAAATATAGAATACCTTTATATATTGTATAGCAAAAACATCTTTTTCACAGTTTAAAATTACCTGGTAAAACCTGTTTAAATATATATAGAATACCTTTATATATTGTATAACAAAAACATCTTTTTCACAGTTTAAAATTACCTGGTAAAACTCTCGTAAATGAGAAATCAGAAATTTTAAGGTACATGAGATTAGTTTGAAGGAACAAAGTATTAGATGTGAAATTAAAACTAATTTGCACTTAGATTTATAAGTTTTATTTAATACTGGTGCACTATGCATTCTTATTCACTTATTCTGATCTTTAGGGCAAAGTTTTCTCATACATTTATTTCTGATAATGTTTTTTTATCATCTCTAAGGCTTGGATACTTTCTTTTCAATCACACATGAACAGTTTGTGGTTCAGGGTAACTTATTTACATTGCACATGTACAGTTTGTGGTTCAGGGTAACTTATTTACATTGCACATGAACTGTTTGTGGTACAGGGTAACATATATACACATTCTGATTTTTTTTTTCAGTTACACAATATTTAATATGTCACAATTTTCATTTTCATGATAAAACACGGAAATATCTAATCCAATATCATCTGTTAAATTCAAGTAATAATTATGAAGTAAATATCGAAGCAAATAATTTGGGTGAAGCCAGGTTGAAACTACAGCTGAGGCACTGTATTTAGATTTAACATGTAAAAATACCTATTATTGCTTTGTGACATGATATAACATTTAAGGGTGATTTTGAAATGCAAAAAGTCATGGTGAACATGATGATATAGGGAAGGCGGGCGGGTGGCATAAGGAGGGTGGAGGATGTCATAAGTTGTAATAGATCCAAATTTATCCAATCATTTACTTAATTGGAAGAAAGAAAACCAGTATGTTAGATATAATATGGAGTAGGCATTGCCTAGATGCGAGCACAGCATTTCTGTCTGGCCAGTGTGTATATATTTGAGTGAAAGTTGAATATCACAAAATATAAAGTTTTTTATTGTTGACATAAAAAAAAAATTCCGGAAAAAATACTTAAGACAACCATCTATCGACTTTGACTTTTGTAATATATTACATGCCAACTTTTATCAACTTCCAGACGAAAGGATTTCAATCTCATCATTAGGCAGACCCAACTGTGTGTTGCATGCCCATGTTGCTGTAGAGCTCTCTGTGCTCGCTACTATATCTTGGTACCAGTATATATTGCTATTAACTGCATTGGTGGTGTAATGGTTAGCGTGTTTATCTCAAGTGCGGTAGATCGTGGGTTCGAACCCCAGTCGGGTCAAACTAATGACTATAAAATTATTATTATTGCTTCTATGCTAAGCACACAGGATTATTAAGGAATAAGAGCAAGACTGGTTGGCTTAGAGTCAGAATAATGTGTCAGAGTGGAGTGACATATCTACTCACAACAGACTGTTGTTTTAGTGAGCTATCACTATAAAAATCCAACTCAGCAACTGAGCATGTTGATCTTGTACAAAGCAGACATAATCATCATCTCATCAAAATGTAACTTATTCTCACAATGATATAGCTGAAAAATAACTCATTTGGCATTAAACAACAATCACTCACTCACTCACTTACTCATCTTGCTATGGTGATAAAAAGATTTTAAAACATTGTATATATCTTGTCTACAATAAATTAATGCTTAGCATGGTATAGTCTTAGATTGTTTTGGATACCACACCTTGTGTTTGCTTAAGTTTTAGGCTATTGTAATCAGCACTAGTGAGAAAATATTAATTGAAATGGCATCTATGACCTTTATTGTATTAATATTTCATTAAACATTTTAATCCTGGTTTTTATGGACAAACAAATGATTTCCTTTCCATTTCTATACATTTTTGTAGCAAAAAGGTTAAAGGTTATTTGATTAATTGTATCAGAAAAAAAGCTATGTTTCAAAGAAGATAAAAAGCATGTGTGTAAAGACTTATATAGTTTTATAAGAGTTGTTATTAAACATTGCAAGGAAAGAAAATTATTCATTTGAAATAATGTGTGTTTGATTTTAGCCTTCCACCAGTTAACGTGGAATGGACTGTTATCCAGTATCCACTGAAACTCATTCATCCAAGCTGTAAACCAGTCTACAGTCGTGCAGCATTTGTTATGAGATATGCAAATAATGGTCAGGTGATAGCTGTAGCAGCCAATCAAGAAAATCCAATGCACACTGGAGTACTGTTTGCCTCCCCTTTGTGTGATACAGTACTTCCTGTCAGCTTAAAAGGATGTGGATCTAGAGATCCATATACCCAGTCAGGCAGGTCAGTAGTTAATTCTAAAAACAAAATGAGGATAATTTGTCATTAAATCGATTGAAAATAGTAAACTTTATACCATCTTAGTATACTATCTATATGATATACCAATATACAGTGGAACCTCTGAACCTTATTGGGACCAAGTTTAGTGTTTGGAATAGACAGGTATTTGGTTTGGTGAAATTAACAAAGATTTCCTATATTGGAACTGTATGTATAGTTCGGTTTATACAGGATTCTGGTTTATTCAGGAGTTTGGTTTAGACAGGTTTCTGGTTTATTCAGGAGTTTGGTTTAGACAGGTTTCTGGTTTATTCAGGAGGTTGGTTTATACAGGATTCTGGTTTATTCAGGAGGTTGGTTTATACAGGATTTTGGTGTATTCAGGAGTTTGGTTTAGACAGGTTTCTGGTTTATTCAGGAGGTTGGTTTATACAGGATTCTGGTTTATTCAGGAGTTTGGTTTAGACAAGATTCTGGTTTATTCAGGAGGTTGGTTTATACTGGATTCTGGTTTATTCAGGAGTTTGGTTTAGACAGGATTCTGGTTTATTTAGGAGGTTGGTTTATACAGGATTTTGGTTTATTCAGGAGTTTGGTTTAGACAGGATTCTGGTTTATTCAGGAGTTTGGTTTATACAGGATTTTGGTTTATTCAGGAGTTTGGTTTAGACAGGTTTCTGGTTTATTCAGGAGGTTGGTTTATACAGGATTTTGGTTTATTCAGGAGGTTGGTTTATACAGGATTCTGGTTTATTCAGGAGTTTGATTTAGACAGGAGTTTGGTTTATTCAGGGTTCTGGTTTATTCAGGAGTTTTGTTTAGACAGGTTTCACTGTATATTATCTGTTTGAAAAAAGTCTATACATTAGAATATAGTACATGTAGTTGTTATATGCTTTAATCACAACAGAACTTATTTGTATTTACATTATCAAGAACCAGTTTTATAAATTGTTTCTTATGTAATAGTTATTTCTTTCTTGTGAAACTTGTAAAAGTACTAAAGTATTTAATTCAGTATTGAGTGGTCTATATCACCAATTAAAATATTCATCTTTTTAAAACTTTATTATCAAACTATTTGATCTATAAAATGAAGTTTCCAAATAGTGGGGGTCATGGTCGTGATTGTGATAGTATGGTAGTTGGATTTACAACTACCTGTACAGTCAATGTCTATCTCCACTAACGCTGTGAGTATGAAAACTGCTCAGGCAAGGTGTACTCGATACAACATTATGTGATAAATGTTGTCAGTGGCATGCGGCAGGTCCATAGTTTTCTCCGGGTATTCCGGTTTCCTCCACCAATAAAACTGACCGTCACAATATAACTGAAATATTGTTGAAAGTGGCATTAAACACCATAAGCATATACCCACACACACAAAATCCAAATATGTGTAAAAGGAGTCCATTCACTTGTAAAAATCCCTCTTTATAGAATGCATATGATACATTAGCCACCATTTTGTTTAAATGTGTTTATTGGACATTTATCATTTGATGTGCTTATTGGCTCATAATAACAAACTCTTTAGAAAGATGTTAAATTGTGACCTTATCTGTGACCTATACCTGCATTCATGGTTTTTATTTAGCAGTGAGGAGGAAAGTTTATGTTTGTCCCTTTTGATTATTTTCAACTTTGAAAATACTTCTTTTACATAAAAAAATATATAAATTTAAGTTGCAATTTTTAATGTTATTGCTAAAAAAAAACAGTATTGAACTATTTGTATATTATGACAAATTTATTGAATTTTTCAGAGCTTTTTGGGTGTCTGATATGGAATGGACCTGTGACAGTTTATTTTTAGCATGTTCTTTGAGAAATGGTTGTGTATGTTTACTAACACGATTAGGTGAACCTGTTGTTATAGAAATAGTTGGTCAGTCTATGGATATGGGACCATCACATTTTCTACCACTTCACCCACTCATTATGGTCAGGTAAGTCAGTCTATGGATATGAGACCATCACATTATCTACCACTTCACCCAATCATTATGATCAGGTAAGTCAGTCTATGAATATGAGACCATCACATTATCTACCACTTCACCCACTCATTATGGTCAGGTAAGTCAGTCTATAGATATGGGACCATCACAATTATCTACCACTTCACCCACTCATTATGGTCAGGTAAGTCAGTCTATGGATATGAGACCATCACATTATCTACCACTTCATCCACTCATTATGGTCAGGTAAGTCAGTCTGGATATGAGACCATCACATTATCTACTACTTCACCCACTCATTATGGTCAGGTAAGTCAGTCTATGGATATGAGACCATCACATTATCTACCACTTCACCCACTCATTATGGTCAGGTAAGTCAGTCTGGATATGAGACCATCACATTATCTACTACTTCACACACTCATTATGGTCAGGTAAGTCAGTCTATGGATATGAGACCATCACATATATCTACCACTTCACCCACTCATTATGGTCAGGTAATAAACATTGCCAAATTATGTAGTCGTTGTAATTCATATTTTTTTTATAATTTCATGGAAAAAGCACAAAATGTAACTTATATTGATAGAGCTATTAAGAAACTAATCAAAATCCATGAAATTTAAGAATCATGAAAAATAGGAATTTCATTTTAAACACACAAAAAATACCCATAAATTAATGTTTTATTCAATGTTAAAATTTATGGTTTGATTTTGTCAACAGCACCAAGGAAATATTTTCAGCATGCACAAATTTACTATAAAAATCACCTTAATACTTAATGTAAAAGAACTTTCAAATTTTACAATTTAAATTTCATGGTTCAGGTTGGTAGGTCTAAAATTTTGATTGGCTGTCAATGGAATTCTTCATAGATCAGAATTTTCACTTTAAAACTAATTAAATTATTTATTAATTCTTATTTTATAGAGTTTTAATTAATCTAGAAATTATTATTTTTTGCATGTTAATGAATGCTTTTCCATTATCATAAAAGTTCTCAACATGTTTAGATAAGCAATATCATCCAGTTTCCTAATTTTGAAATAAAATAAAAATGCTTGGTCTATGGCCAAGCAGACAAAAAATAATGTACTGTACATGTCTGACAAATACATGTTGCATTTGAGACATGTTCTTTGATTTTTTTAGTGGAGAGGATGATTTGTCACATTCAAGTCCACATACACAGAAATTTTCAATATCAACACATCCCAGTCTTCCCATAATCCTCTTCTCTGATGGCTTCCTGGTTACAGTGGTACAGTTTAAGGCAGATGTAACTTGTCTCAGAATGATGAAAAAATTTGTATTGACGTCAGCCCAACACCTGAAAGCAATATCAGAAATGGCTAACCTTGATGTGACCTTGACTGATGCATTTAGACTACCACCAGAAAGAGGTAGATATTATGTTGTATGATAATCATGGATGTCTCAAGTAAATATATTTTCATTCCACCTCATAGCCTACTAGTGTGCACCTCCTGTTAACATGTAAATGAACAGATTTTAACCTAACTGAGGTAAGGGCCATTAGTAATTTTAAACCTTCAAAGGGGGGGGGTGCATGATACAGGAATCTTCCTGAAAGATAATATGATTGCAAGTCAACATTAAGATCGAACAACATGTATTTGCTTGCACCATAAAAAATTATAGCAAATTTTCTATTAATAAATTTCAACATTTCCTAATACAGTCAAGCTTGTATATGAAAGGTAATGTAGGGAACCTGTTAAATGTACCCAATTTGAGCAGTTGATCTTTATATAAAATAAGTTCAAATTATATGCACTATTCATTAAATGGAGAAATTGAAACTGCCCTATATAGATAATTATTTGTTATATACAGAGATCCTTTAAGGCAGGTCTGACTGTTCATGTGGTATATTTAAGTACAAAATGTAATGTTGTATATTTGAATTCAGATGATGTTTCTGCAAGATCGGCTGGTAAAAGACATCAATTTCAGTTTGAAGAAGATTTTGTTCCTGATCAGGAAAGTGATACTAGTTATCTTGATGAAAATGATGTTGCATTTAGAGGAATGAATTCTGGCAAAATAGAGTTTGCTGATGGTGGGTTAACTGCCCTTGATTCAGGAGATTTTACAGATCTAACTGGACCAGAAATATTATTGAAACACATGGAGCTAGCAGAAACTGCTTTATTTGCATCATGGAAATTAGCAACATCTTATACTGATCCTTGGACTGTGGACATTGACAAAGTGTCGAAACAAATTGTCCACAATTTTACTAAACTATTTACCATACTTTTAGAATGTAGAGATATTGATCGTGTACTGTCCCACCATAGAAATGTGTCGATAGCCGCTCAAAATCCTCGACTATTCAGTGTGGTTACAACGTACAAACGTGCTATGGAACTTCTTAGGTTTGATATAATAAATAAACACTTGATGCCTGTGTCATTGAAATTAGCCTATGACACAGTTAATTTAGTTCTGAATAGTTCTGAATTGCAACAAACAGATCCCCGTCTGAAGACACTATCAGGATGTTATGCTTTGTTAAAGTTTACTGAGGAAATGCTTAATAAAGTTTATACATGGTCACATAAAGATGAATTATATACCGGACTACCATTAGAATCACGTTCAGATCAAAAGCACGCGTATGAACCAGCAGTTCTTACAAATCTGTCGCCTAGATCTCATCTGTCACCAAGAACAAATGAAGTAGATTATTCTAACGTGGAACAGTTATCAGGAGTTGTTTCCCCTAGACATAGTAAATTCCAGCAACCTGGAAAAAGGTAACATGTTTCAGTGTAATTATATCAATCTATCTTTTATTATTTAATATTGGTAGTGATTCTGTAAAGTTTAATGGCTAAGTTATTTGTTTTATTGTATCACAAGAAAAAAAAAATATAATCTCAACAGTATTTTGGCAACCATGATTGTATGGTAGTTGGATTTACATCTACATGTGCAATCAGTCTCTATCACCACTAAAGTTGTGGGTTTGGTTCCCGTTTTTTAGTTCACCTGGACCAAAGGTCCATGTGAACTATTGTCATCACTTGGTGTCCGTCGTCTGTCGTCTGTAAACTTTTCACATTTAAAGCTTCTTCTCTGAAACCACTTGGCCAATTGGAACCAAACTTAGCAGGAATGTTCCTTGGATGGTCCTCTACAAAGTTTCTGATTTTTGTTCCAGTCGGATATTCAACATGGCTGCCAGTGCCAATAATATGCTCTGATTGGCTGAAATTTCAAAGATCTTCTTCTCTGAAACTAATGACCTGACTGAACCCAAACTGTAAATGAATGATCATTGGAATGTCCTTTACCAAGTTTCTGTTTTTTATGCCGACTGGAAATCCAAGATGGCCGCCACCGCAGGACATAGATTAACATTGGACCCTATGGGAAAATGTTCAAATGCCTTCTTCTCAGAAACTACATATATGATTAAAGCCAAACTGTACATGAATGTTCATTGGATGGTCCTCTACAAACTTTAGGTTTTTTGTTCCGCTATGAAATTCAAAATTGCGGCTACGGCAGGACTTAATTTAACATTGGACCCTATGGGAAAAATGTTTTAAAACGCATCTTCTCTGAAACCACTTGGACAATTGAAACCAAACTGCCCAGGAATGATCATTGGAAGGTCTTCTACAAAGTTTGTGTTTTATGCCGATCGGAAATCCAAGATGGCTGCCACCGCAGGACATAGATTAACATTGGACCCTATCGGAAAATGTTCAAATGCCTTCTTCTCAGAAACTACAGACATGATTAAAGCCAAACTGTACTTGAATATTCATTGAATGGTCCTCTACAAACTTTAGGTTTTTTGTTCCGATATGAAATTCAGAATGGCGGCTACGACAAGAATTAATTTAACATTGGACCCTATGGGAAAAATGTTTCAAAATGATTCTTCTCTGAAACCACTTAGACAATTGAAACCAAACTGCCCAGAAATAATCATTGGAAGGTCCTCTACCAAGTTTATGTTTTTTATGTCGATGGGAAATCCAAGATGGCCACCATCGCAGGACATAGATTAACATTGGACCCTATGGGAAAATGTTCAAATGCCTTCTTCTCAGAAACTACAAATATGATTAAAGCCAAACTGTACATGAATGTTCATTGAATGGTGCTCTACAAACTTTAGGTTTTTTGTTCCGATATAAAATTCAAAATGGCGTCTACGGCAGGACTTAGTTTAACTTTGGACCCTTTGGGAAAAAATGTTTCAAAACGCTTTTTCTCTTAAACCACATGGAAAATTGAAACCAAACTGCCCAGGAAGGATCATTTGAAGGTCCTCTATAAAGTTTGGGTTTTTTATGCCGATCGGAAATTCGAGATGGCTGCCACCACATGTCATAGTATTAACACAGGACTATATGGAGAAAATACAGAAATATGTTCTTCTCTGAAGCTATTGCACTGATTGAACCGGTACCTAAACTGTGCATCAATCATTTGAAGGTCCTTTACAAACTTTGTGTTTTTTATGTTGATCGAAATTCCAAGATGACTACCACTGCATGACATAGTTTTTACATAGGACCAATTGGTTCTTTTTATAACCAGGTGAACGATACAGGCTCTTAAGAGCCTCTGGTTTGACAAGGTGTACTCGATACACTTTCATGTGACGTCCGACACGACTGTTTGACATATTCGTTATTTTCTATGATTTGTAAATTTTCCGTATGATCTTTACACCTGATAATATCTATGATCAAGCGGCAAGCGGGACACCAATATATTATCACTGTTTTCTAACGTGGTGTTATAATGACATTACTGACGTCATGTTACCAAATCCTCTATAAACATACTATCGTTGATATGATTAGCTTGAAATGAATTTCTCATCTCATCTCAATCTTTGCATTCGATGTAATATTGCACTGAGAAATCCATTCTCGCAAAGCAAGGATAGTATAAATATATCATTTAGATTTTCAAACAGGTCATAATATTTTGTATATTAATGAAATAGGTGAAAATTAAAAATTATTTCTAATATTGAAATCTCAAAATTTGAAAGTTTGAAATAAGCAAGATTTTTTGGTGATTCGTCAAGCAGAAACTAGTAAAATTTGTGGTCATATAAGATCTTTGCTTACAGATATTATTTTACTAACTAATAGCATTATGTTCAATTTTGATTTTGTTTGTAGAAATAGAAAAGTACCATTTACCGCTTTAATATTTGAGTTACAACTATACTTGGGCCATTTTGCTTGATGATACATTGATTGATTGTTGTTTAACTTCATTTGCTTAGAATTTAAGTTACCATCAAGTCATGCAGCAATCTATTTAGAAACATTTTTTTAACATTTTTTCTTTGGCAATACCCAAACATCTAACAACATCCTGTTTAGGGTCACATCAGAGTTCATTTTTTCAACCGACCAATCAGCAATGAGCCTACTAAATCTTTAGGTATCAAGAATGAGTACATGGCAAAGGCTGTTGACCAATTGGTCGGTATATATATCTGTCTTGTATATGATTGGATGGTCAAAGGTGAATGAAAGGTTACGACATGACCCCAAACTTGATGTTATTAGATGTAGTGTATTGCCAAACAATAGAGTAATGAAAGATACAACAAACATCTAATTTTAATTATTGAAACATGAACTCACTGATCTTTGGGAATATTGCCAGTCATGGACTCGAAGTTATGCTACCGGAATGTCTCTGTGACCTGAAAAAAGGTGTCTAATACTTGTGCTTATGCATAAAATGCACCCTACCTACCAATGACCATTTTAAAGTATACGGATGTGTTCTATACATACCAAAAGGTGGTAGATTGGTTATGCAGTGTACTTATTTCAAGACTTCAGTATATAAACTGTTTATGGTTTTACATAAGACTATTGTATTAACAGATTATGTGGTAGTTGGAAGTTACTCTACAGGTCACTAACACACTATCAGACATACCTACAACAATTACCTACCAATAGTAAAGAGAGAGATCAGCTCATCAACCTCATGTTTGCTGTAGAACAGAACATTAAACAGAACGATGGCAATGTACCTACACATAACTCACCAAGAATTACACAGGGTAAATACTATATTTTGTGTTCAGAATAGGCATTCAATTTATATAGGTTAAATAAACTTAGTACAAAATTTTAGATTTTTAAATTTCATATGGCTCTACAACTGTATTTGGTTATGTCCTGAATATGATAAGTTTTCTGATTAGATCCAGTTCAAATTAAAGCAAATCAAGTTTATTTTTTGAAAACTTGAACTGGAACATACTGGTAGATCATATAAATCAGTTACTTTATGACATCCATATCTCTTATCAATATGTGTCATGGGACTGTTGTCAAATTGTCATGCTTCAGTTGACATTGAACATCTTATGTTTTTGAAAATATTTATTTTTATGATTATGAATATGTCCTTTATAAGAATATAAGCATTTGATGTATTGTTTCCATTTAAAAATATGAACATTTGGTGTATTGTTTCACCATGATGACCATTTTTGAGGTGTGTTTGAATTATTAAAATGTGTAGGACATACACAGACAGACAATACACTCATTCTACATTTTTATATAAAGAAAAGGGACAAAACTAACATAAATTCATTTTATAAGATATTTAGCTCTACATGTTAATGTATCATCAATATATTCAATTAATTTTAATGGTACTTATTGATTAAACATGACTTTCATTTTAGAATTTTTAAGTCAAACATGGCCAGTTTCTGCTAATTTAGATATAGCGGATGAAATCTTGATAGTTTGTAAGGATATATTCAATATGTTATCAGTAGGTAGTTAGCTATGACACTGAAGGTGAAAGGGCACACTTGATTATTCATCTCACCTTTGACTATGAAGGTGAAAGGTCACTTGTAATCATTTGTCTTACTTGTGAATATACAGGTTAAAAATAAAGAAAATAAGGATTTGATATGTACAAACAGTATACATGGAAGGAATATTATGAAGGTTTTTATAAAAACCAAGATGAAATTGACAAGAATATTTTCCTGCCTTTTCCATATTTTAAAACTGAGTAATTTTTCAGCAACACTTTCAATATGTTGTGTAATCAATTCCTATAATTTTCAACCAAGATGTTTAAAACTTGGCAATTTTTTGCACACTTAGTATAGGTAATTGAGTCTTGGAGCAATAGTGTGACTGCACACACTAGGATTTGTGGTGGAACATTTACACTGATTACTTAGTTAACCATCTTTGTAGCTAAACACAGAAAATAGAGGGGCACTGATTTTGTTGAAATGGGAGAGTGGTTTCCATTGCATTTATTGTCATGTATTCTGTGTTAACTTATTCCTTATTAATGAAAGAAGCTTTTCAAATTGTTTGTATCTATCCCATAGATATATACAGTGTATTTACATTAATTTGTATAAATGGGAATTAAGTTATACCTGGGAGACATATGGTTACCAGTAGTATTGATTGATTGATTAATTGGTATTTAAAGCCAACTTTAGCAGTATTTCAGCTGTATTGTTGTGTGACTGTAGTAAGAAAGGATATATATTAACAAGAAGGACTTTTATTCAACATTACACTAAGACACATATTATTTATATGTACTTTTTTAAAAGTGCTTTTATTGCTGTGGAAAATTTTAAAATACCAATAACCAATTAATGCTGTGTGACTACAAATTATTTTTTCTGTCATATTATGATATGGGTGTGTCATCATCATTTTCCAACTGTCCCGTTTTCTCATACAAATGAGTTCACTTCTTTTATTTGACAGGTGATCATTTTAGTTTAGGAGGAAAACACACGATGGCCATTGATGCATGGAGAAAAGAATTACAAAACTTATCTGGTAATTAGCATTTTGATTAGTTTACATGTATATATACTAACTCATATGCACTACATGAATTGTTCTCTCAACTAGATCCAGTAATTAATTATTTGGCACATCTAGTCATATTTGAGGAGTTAACTTCAACTTGGTACTTGATCATGTTTGAATGTTGGTTGTTGGTGGGATGCGATTTTATACTGAAACGCTCTAGGCGTCAGACTGTGTAAACCAGATGGTTGTTAGAGAGGAGATGATATGAATAGGAGACTAATGTACTGGCCTACTGAAGCTACAGCCCACAGTGACTCCATTCACAATGTACTGGCCTACTGAAGCTACAGCCCACAGTGACTCCATTCACAATGTACTGGCCTACTGAAGCTACAGCCCACAGTGACTCCATTCACAATGTCAAGACAGTGCAAACCAGCCTTACTCTTTAATACTGTTTACTTAGAGGGGAAGAAACAGACACCATTCCTATTGTTATTGTTTTAACCCAACTGGGAATCAAACTCATGATCTTCTGCCTGTGAGAGACCCAACTGGAAATCAAACCCACAATCTGCTGTACTCTAGGGGTCCAACTGGCAATCAAGCCCACGATCATCTGCATGTGAGGGACCCAACTGGAAATCAAACCCACAATCTGCTGTACTCTATGGGCCCAACTGGGAATCAAGCCCACAGTCATCTGCATGTGAGGTACCCAACTGGGAATCAAGCCCACGGTCATCTGCATGTGAGGTACCCAACTGGGAATCAAGCCCACGGTCATCTGCATGTGAGGTACCCAACTGGGAATCAAACCCACGATCTACTGCACTCTAGGGGCCCAACTGGGAATAAAACCCACGATCTACTGCATTCTAGGGGCCCAACTGGGAATAAAACCCACGATCTACTGCATTCTAAGGGCCCAACTGGGAATAAAACCCACGATCTACTGCACTCTAGGGGCCCAACTGGGAATAAAACCCACGATCTACTGCATTCTAGGGGCCCAACTGGGAATCAAGCCCACGATCATCTGCACATAAAGAGCCCAACTGGGAATCAAACCCATGTTCATTTGCACATGAGGAGCCCACCTGGGAATCTCCTACACTCTAGGGGAGCATGCTAACCATTATAATGCCCAGGGAGCTGGTCATGATTTATCACACTATTTTTATTAGTATAAGTCATCATTGGCACATTAAAATAATCTCAAAGTATCACCCAGTATAACCTATAACAGACGAGATTATCTCTTTAATATAGCAAATGGCGAGGTGTACTAGATACAACATTATGTGATCAAGTTTATCAGTGACTTGCGGCAGGTCGGTGGTTTTCCCCTGGTACTCTGGTTTCCTCCACCAATAAAACTGACCACCACGATATAACTGAAATATTGTTGAGAGTGGCATTAAACACCATAAACCAAACCTTAATATAGCAATACAATATAGAATTTTACTTGATAGCAAGAGGAAGTACATTAAAAATGTATCAAAATTTTGATGCATGATAAATATATGCACTTTTCTAGTGATCATTGCAGAGAAAACATTTAGTAATTATTTACTGATGTTTAATGTTAGATTTGATGCATGTCAGCAAGCCAACGGGAAGTTGCAAACATCAATTGAAGATGAGGTGCAAAATCTTTATTGACAAACAATTTTATTTGAACCTTTCTGAATGTGATTGACCTGAAGGTTTAATTTGCACTTAGGTGCAGTCGTATTTTGTACAGCCTATCGTGTTAAACACAACAGGCTGATAGTCATGTGTACAAATTTCAATTGTTGCTACTGTAGTTTCATTTTTTTGTTGGTGTCAATTTTTTCGTGGATTGCCATAAACTAAGATAGATGTCCATTAATATTTAAATGTGTGGTTTTTATAGCAGATGTCTTCTCTTGTTATTTACACCCTTCATTGTGTACTCAATTTCGTGTGTTAAGTAAATGAAGGAAAACCATGAAAATTAGTATTCAACAAAACATAATGAATTCACAGTATTTTATTTATTTTGAATGTAAAATGTTTTCCTGGAAATTAGACATTTTTGACAATTTAGAATTTGGACCACAATTTTTTTCTGACACTGCTTTATCTACTACTAAAATCTATGCTACAATATAACTTCAAGAATAAAGTCTGTTAGTAGATAAAGAAAGCAGTGAAAGTTTGATGTTTTTTGTGCAATAATGTGTTGAATATATTTGTTATCAAACTTGAAAAGTTATTTGTTTTTTTTTCTCCTCCATAAAGATCAACCAGGGGATATAGAAAAGAAAAGTCAAATACTCCATGCTGTACTATACACTCATTTACTGAAAGACCAGCTGGGAAAAACTTTAGACTTTGTTGATGAACTTATTATACATTCCAATGTCATGACTACACATAATCTTCAACTGCCTCAGTCAAAACCAGGAGTAGAGAAACCATCACTGATGACGATAGTCACTGATACACTGAAATCTCAGGTAATATTAAACTCCCTCAGTCAAAACCAGGAGTAGAGAAACCATCACTGATGACGATAGTCACTGATACACTGAAATCTCAGGTAATATTAAACTCCCTCAGTCAAAACCAGGAGTAGAGAAACCATCACTAATGAGAATAGTCACTGATACACTGAAATCTCAGGTAATATTAAACTCCCTCAGTCAAAACCAGGAGTAGAGAAACCATCACTAATGAGAATAGTCACTGATACACTGAAATCTCAGGTAATATTAAACTCCCTCAGTCAAAACCAGGAGTAGAGAAACCATCACTGATGACGATAGTCACTGATACACTGAAATCTCAGGTATATATTGGTATATGATCTTCATCTGTAAAAACCAAGAACAGATAAACCATCACTGATGACGATAGTCACTGAAACTCTGAAATCTCAGGTATATATTGGTGATAGTCGCTGATACATATTAATTATTAGTATTTTTTTTCGCAAGACAAGGATTATCAGGTCCATATCAGATGAGCTTGAAGAGCGAATCTGATATGGACCTGATAATCCTTGTCGAGCGAAAAAAAACACTAATAATTTTTTTATTGGTAATTTCACAATTTTAGCACAGCTTTGTGAATTTTTTGTTCTGTTTTGACCTTTTTTTTTAACACTAATAATTTTTTTATCAGTAATTTCACAATTTTAACACAGCTTTGCGATTTTGTTGTTGTGTTTTGACCTTTTTTTTAATGAAAGGTGTAGTGACGTCACGTTAGACCGCGCATGACAAATGACCAACAGCTGATAATTTCTAGTATCACAAGTCGGTGGTCAACAGAACGTTGTTACTAAATTTATCGGGTAGTAAAGATCAAAGGAAACTGTAGCAAATTGCCGATAAACTGAAATCTCAGGTATATATTGGTGATAGTCACAGATACACTGAAATCTCATGTATGTATTGGTGATAGGCACTGATAAACTGAAATCTCAGGTATTAAGTGATTAACGATGTTTTATAAAACATCCTCGAGTTTTAGAAAACATCTTTGATTATTTTATCGCTATGATAGTATGTTTATCAAGGAGTTGGTAATGTGAAGTCATTTATAACATGATATTAGAAAACAGCGATATTACTATGCGTCCTTAACAATGCTTAGCGATTAGTGATAATTTGAATCTTCTCAGTGCTTACATGATATGAAACATATTGGTTTTAAACATCTAAGAGAAAGTAAACAAAATAGCGATAAATATTGGTATTGAATTTGAATTTTGGTGTTTAACACCACTTTCAGCAATATTTCAGCCATATCATGGCAACCAGTTTTAGTGGTGGAGGAAGCCGGAGTACCCGGAGAGAACCACCAACCCTGGGCAAGCAACTGGTAAACTTTATCACTTGCGGCTGCGAGTCGAGTGCACTCTTTTTTGTAATTTACAAAGTTGGGTGCAAACCCACGCCATATTGGTGATAGGCTTGTATGAGCTGTTAGATCCAACGACCTAACTCATTGAGCCACCTGGGCCCCCTATTGGTATTTGATATGAATAAGATCTGACAAAACATCTGCTCTTAGCGAAAATAAAGAAATTGCATTGTGTTATTATTTAATATCCAATTATTTGGCTTATTCAACATAGAAATTTTCCATGGCATGTCATATTCAGTTTAGGGATAGCTTCATAAATGTCCAGTAAATGCTGAGTATTAAAGTGTAAATGAACGTTTTCGATGGCAGAAAAATAAGGGGGGTGGGGGTACATATAAAAATCACTGGTATGCAAGACTCCAATAGTCAAGGTAGACAGAAATAAAAATGTGACATTGAATAGATGTCCTTAAGGTAGAACTTATGAATAAAAAAACCCAGAACAAATCAGTTCAGACAGCTTTTTAACTATTTACTAAATTTGGGCAGGGTAACGTCAGAGGGGTCGCAAAACAATATTTCGATTAATCGCAATTAACTTCACTTTTCCCAGAAGTCTCCCCACTTCTCTCTGTTGTCTCCCACTTCTCCCTGTGAGCTCTCTGAAAGAGAAGTAATTTCTCCCTCTAATTTGAAAGTAGTGGGAGCCCTGAATATGAGTGATTTTATGCTGAGTAAGTAGTGTAAATTAACGTTTTCGATGGCAGAAAAATGTCATGCATGTGTAAATGTCTGTGTCACAGTAAGATCATAACAAAACTGACATTTATGTGGTAAACATTTCAATGCACATTTGTTGAAGCTTGACATTTATACAGTAAGTTAATGACACTGTTTACAATATTTGTTTTAATTTATTTGTCAACAAATATATTTTTTTTAGGAAATTACATGTTAATTTGTACTATAGGATTTCTGGGGCAGACATTTTTTTGTTTTAATAAACGGTTCAAATATGACAACCTGACTTGTCCAATTTAACACTCCACTAATTACAGTTCAATGGTATTAAGTGTACGTGCTTAACCACATTTTAATCTGTGTATCGTCCCAATCTTCATTGACCAGTCTCAATAATGAGAAGCACAGCAATTATACATTTTGTTTTCTTAATTTTTAAAAATTTTGTAATTTCAAATGCAAGAAATGAAATCAATAAAATATGAAACACCATATTATCTCCTTTCTATTTTTTTAAAAATGTTTTTGTTTCTATGGTGAATTTTTATAAGCCATTCTGTTTAAAATAAGTAAAATGTTCCTGCCATAACATAGGGTTGATTTATTTGATTCTTAAAAGAAATTGAAGTTTGTACGACCTAATCTAGAATATTACTTACCGAGGAAGATTTCCATTATTACTATTATTATTATTTACAATATTTATGTAGCACATTATCTAAATAATTTCCTTAAGTGCTTAACGTGGTAAATTAAAAAATAAAATTCCATATTGACTAAATGATAGAAAATGAACTTTGTACCTGGGTATGACTGATGTGATATATTAATTATTAGTTGTTTTTTTTTCGCAAGACAAGGATTATCAGGTCCATATCAGATGAGCTCGAGGAGCGAATCTGATATGGACCTGATAATCCTTTTCGAGCGAAAAAAAATACTAATAATTTTTTTATTGGTAATTTCACAATTTTAACACAGCTTTGTGATTTTTTTGTTGTGTTTTGACTTTTTTTGAATGAAAGGTTTAGTGACGTCACATTAGACCGTGCATGACAAATGACCAACAGCTGATAATTTCTTGTATCACTAAATTTATCGGGTAGTAAAGATCAAAGGAAACTAACAAATTACCGATAAAAGAAATAACCGGTACCATGTACATGTATGTCAGAAATGTGATAATTGATAACCTTTACTTGCGATACAGTGGTGTACCATACAGTATTTATATCAGAAATGTGATAATTAGTGATCTTTATTTACGATGCAGTGGTCTAAGTAAATAAACGTTAGAGAATACCAAAGGGGCAAAACAAAAAATGGACAATTCAAAGAAACTGGCAACATACAGTATAAAAGAGCCCTCCTACAAACAACTAGATGGGTACCTACACAAGCACATAAAGTATCTTATATATTCATTATCTACCTTCATACTTTATATTAGAGACTGTATACTCCATCCTTAATTTTATAAAATGAATATGCAAACTTATAGTTCAAAGTTTACGCAGAATAGAATTTCTTAAGATTTTCGTGAATCGGACATTTGTCTATATGACATTAGTATATTTGTAGACCTATGTTTACATGAATACAAATTGAAATCCTATAATATAAAAACAAGTCATACCATAGGATTAGAGTAAAAAGTTCAAAAATATATGAGTAAAACTGTATTTCTTGGCAGAGATTTCAACGTTTGCTGTGCTGATGAATAATGATATTTTTATTGGTTTTTCATATTTTTTCATCAAACCAAATGTAGTCAAATAAATATAAATGATTTGTTTTAGCTTAGAAATTTTCAAATTTCAAAGTTAAGCTAACGTCACTTGTCAAGACTGCTATGTCTACTTGTGAACATGAACTACTAGACAAACTTAGTTGTGTTTTGCTCCACTAGTAATCAACACATTTGATTGGCTGCTTCTCCATATTAAAAGAACCAATAAAAAAATGCATACTAGAGTGTAGGTACGTAAAGATATCGAAATTAAAATTAAGGAAGAAAATCAAATTAAAACCTTCTTTTTTTTATATTTTTGACTAAGTGTTTAAATGGTAAAACATAATCCCTATATTATTGTGTGAATCTCTTTTATTTTAGTTCTTATTATTGGTTTTCTATTTTCAAGCAATTTCATTAGTCAGTATATTTGACATTATGCATGCATATTTATAGATAAAAATCTGTCGGTGGATCATAGTAGACATTATATACCTGGTAGACATTATAACTTTTTAGAAAGAACTGTATTATGGTGTTTTTACAATGTACAAACTTTAGATAAACCATCACCATGGTGATGTATTTACCGTGGGAGAGTTTAGTTAAATTTTTTAAATCTTTCTTTACAGATATTTTGGGAAAACATCGGGTTAAATAATAGTGTATAATCAGAGATGTTTAATGTCAACTCATTTTTCTTATTTTCTTTCAAATATCAGAAGAGATGTCTTAGCTAACAATACTCTTATTTATTGTTACAGAATACAGGCACCCAATCGATGGTTCCCTGTATCCGTGATAAAGCTGTAAGACAATTGGTACAGAGTATGGCTCGTTTTATGTCATCTTATTTCTGTAACCAGCCAGTCTACATACTACCACCACATAGTCCACATCCTCTACCATGTATACACCTGGGAAATGGAAAGCAAAAACGTATGTCATATCATTACTTAGTTCAATTTTAATGTAATACTGTGAAATCATTATTAATCAATGGGTTCTAACCTTTGTAGATTTCGTGGTTCACTTAAACCATGAAAATTAAAATCCAACGAAATACAATTTCCCCATTGATTGTTGCCTGTAACATTTGAATCCACGAATTCAAGAACCAATGGATCAATGCATTTTTGTAGAAACCACAAAAATTGATGCCAAGTACTCTCACAGTAATCTACTGTAATTTTAGATTGGAAAGGTTATACACATCAGGAATTCCTTATATCTGATTTATATATCAACAATTTGTTTCAAAATAATAAAATTGATATTAAGTAGTTCTCTTGAACCCCACAGTGGACTTAAAATTATGCACTTCTAACATCATATGATAACTAGTTTCAAGTCAATATCTGTTATAGTTTCCAAGTTTGCTGAAAGAAACAGCTACAATTTCAATATTTGGGTCATGTGAGTTATTGCCATCACTTTGCATTCATTGTCTGTCTGGTCTTGTTGTAAACATCATTTTCTCTGAAACTACTAGGCTAATTGAAACCAAATTTTGCAAAATATATATTTGTTAAATTTCTATAAAAATGCCTTATTTTTTTCTTGATCCGGGAAAAACATGGCTGCTATGGACAGTTCTTGTTTCTTATTGCTGACATTATGAAAAGAACAAGTTCAAATAATTTGTAACTTAGTACAAATGATATTTGTGAGGTCTTCTAATTGACACAATCTGTTAAAAACATGACCACCATGGGCAGTTTTTGTTTCTGATTGTCTTAAACTTTGAAAGGCTTCTCCTTTGTAGTTGTTACCCATAGAAAACTTCAGAAATAGACAAAGTTAATTAGCTACCATGTAATACATTTTTATTGTATCTCAGTGTATGGGTTTGATTATTGTGTTATGTAAAATGGATTTGATTACAGTATTCAATTATTATCTTCTCTTGTGGGAACAGTTTTCCTGTAGTGTTGTCTGGTGAGGTTTTGTGTCTGAGCCAATG
This sequence comes from Gigantidas platifrons, assembly GCA_002080005.1. Lineage (NCBI taxonomy): Eukaryota > Metazoa > Mollusca > Bivalvia > Mytilida > Modiolidae > Gigantidas > Gigantidas platifrons. The sequence goes on from MJUT01013825.1 coordinate 231,846, forward strand.
GGGAGGTCACTATGCCTCACTAGACAACACTAAAAGAAAAATGTTCTCCAGGGAGAAGACAATAATATGTTTAGTACATCACATCTCATTCTAGCTGTCTATTTTAAGAGAAATTATGCCAAAAATATATAAAAATAACACAGGAAAATGTATTCCACAGGTATAGTCCCTGTTGGAAATTGTTTCAAACTGGTATAGTTCCTGTCTCTAGATATTGTCACTAAGCATAAACTGTTCAAAAATAGGAAACACTAATCATCCAATCAAAATAAAGCATTTTCATATGTTATGTACTAATAGCCATTGTTAACTACATTGTATTATATAAAACTTATAATATCCATATACTTTAGATAACAGAATAATCCCTAAATATCATGAGGATATTAACAATGAGATTTCTAAGGAAGGGTTGAGTAAGACATGGACTACAGACAGAGCTATGGAGTACCTGTTACTCAGTGGATTGTTATGTGAAGCTACATGGTTTGCTGATAAAATGGGAGACTGGAAGGCTGGATTGTTATTGTCTGTAGCTTGTATCAACCATAGAGTGATGTCTCCAAAGTTATATAAAAAGTTAGTATATTTAAACTTGTCAAAGATAAATAGAAATATTTGACTGAAATATTTCACTGGTGTGGTATATGGTAAGTTAAAGCCCCAGTTGGGTCAAGGCAAAGACTATATAATTGGTATTTGTTTGTCTCTCCGTGGACCGTTGCTTCAGTGAGCTAGCACTATAAAGATCCAAATAAGTGTGTTGGTCTAGTGCCATCATCATCATCATCCCATTGAATGTAGTAACTTATTCTCACCATGATATAGCTGAAAAATTGCTCATTTAGCAACAATCACTCACTCTTTCATTCCTATCTGACTGAAATAATGCTATTATATCAGAACTTCATAGAGTTATGAATATCCACCAATAAAATGTATCACATGAAGTTGAAACAAGTATACTTCACCACAGACTTTAAATTAACTCACTACTTTAGTGATGATAGACAATAATTGTATAGGTGGATGATGTCAATCCTAACATGTGATAATAGTCATGATTGGCCTTTCATGTTTTATTGATCAATCAACTGTGTCATTTATGGATGAATGTATATGGTTATCAGATATGTTTTCAGTAAAGTAATACTAATTTAAGCAAATTCTTATGAATTATCTTATAAATTTTGCACATTTTCAGGAAGAAGAAGCCATTGATGTTACCAGACCATTTGTCTCCTGGAGCTATATTACAGGACAAATTAGAGGCTGTTATACACTTAGATAAAACACAACAGGGAAAAAAACAAGGTAGGTGCACAAACAAATTATAGCTTCTACTTAAATTTATAAATACAGTCAAACCTGCCCATGCAGTCACCTCTATTAAGCAGTCACCTGTATTAAAATATCACCTTTTTCTTGTCCTGTCATGGAAATTTTCATATGAATTGAACCTCTTTTAAGAGGTTACCTGTCTTATAAGACCACCTTTTCTTTGTCCTAAATGTGACCTCTTAATACAGGTTTGACTATACTTGTATTCATAATTTAGCATGTCCCAAATATTCAGTAAATTAGTTTGTTTTTCTGTGTTTACTTCTATTCATATCTATCTGTAAATGTATGGAAGCCTGACTATTGAAGTTTATTAATAAAAGGTACAATCAAGGGATAAATCTATCGTATTTAATGAGTTGATGGTATCAATTGGGGAATTGATTCTTATCAATGTAGCTTTACTTGGCGATGCGTAGCAGAACCGTTAAAATGGATATTTGTAACTGTCAAATCTGCAATAGATGCTGGCAACTCTTCAAATGTAATACTTTTATTTCTATTCTAATGGATTTCATTTGATTTGATTTTTGGTGTTTAGTGCCACTTTCAACAATATTTCAGCTATATCATGGCGACCAGTTTTAGTGGTGGAGGAAGCCGGAGTACCTGGAGAGAACCACCGACCATGGGCAAGCAACTGGTAAACTTTATCACTTGCGACTGCGAGTCGAGTGCACCCTCTTTTGTAATTTACAAAGCCGGGCGCAAACCCACGCCGTATTGGTGATAGGCTTGTATGAGTTGTTAGATCCAACGACCTAACTCATTGAGCCACCCGGGCCCCTATTCTAATGGAAGACAAAAACATTTTTATTGAGCTAAGAAAGGATCTGAAAATTGTAAAAACTAAAATGCCGTGAAATGTCGTCAATGACTTTGGTACATGAATTAATTAAGTTGTTGGACTTCAAGAATTCAATATGGTGGCTCATTCACGCTAGAACCCTTAGTTACGATATGTTAACTTTGGATTTGACAGCAAACAATTAGCCAATGAAAAAAATGTATTATATAATAATTTCATTGCAATATTGGGTTGTGGGTGTATGGAAACCTTATGTATGTTGTTTATTGATAAATGATGAAAGATGTGGAATGTGAGTGTATAAAAGTCTTATTTTTGTGGGATGAAGTTTATGAAAGGCTAAGCCTGACTTTTGTGATTTATTGATATTTTAAATGATACAAGAAATGGGCTGTCAGTGTGAGGGAGCCTGACTTTTGTGGTTTATTGATAAATGATACAAGAAATGGGCTGTCAGTGTGTGGGAGCACAATAAATGGGTTGTAAGTGTGTGGGAGCACAATAAATGGCTTGTCAGTGTGTGGGAGCACAATAAATGATTTGTCAGTGTGTGGGAGCACAATAAATGGGCTGTCAGTGTGTGGGAGCACAATAAATGGCTTGTCAGTGTGTGGGAGGACAAGAAATGGGCTGTCAGTGTGTGGGAGCACAAGAAATGGGCTGTCAGTGTGTGGGAGCACAATAAATGGGTTGTCAGTGTGTGGGAGCACAATAAATGGGTTGTAAGTGTGTGGGAGCACAATAAATGGGCTGTCAGTGTGTGGGAGCACAATAAATGGGTTGTAAGTGTGTGGGAGCACAATAAATGGGTTGTAAGTGTGTGGAAGCACAATAAATGGGTTGTCAGTGTGTGGAAGCACAATAAATGGGTTGTAAGTGTGTGGAAGCACAATAAATGGGTTGTAGGTGTGTGGAAGCACAATAAATGGGTTGTAAGTGTGTGGAAGCACAATAAATGGGTTGTAAGTGTGTGGGAGCACAATAAATGGGCTGTCAGTGTGTGGAAGCACAAGAAATGGGCTGTCAGTGTGTGGGAGCACAATAAATGGGTTGTAAGTGTGTGGAAGCACAATAAATGGGTTGTAGGTGTGTGGAAGCACAATAAATGGGTTGTAAGTGTGTGGGAGCACAATAAACGGGCTGTCAGTGTGTGGAAGCACAAGAAATGGGCTGTCAGTGTGTGGGAGCACATTAAATGGGTTGTCAGTGTGTGGGAGCACAATAAATGGGTTGTAAGTGTGTGGAAACACAATAAATGGGTTGTAAGTGTGTAGAAGCACAATAAATGGGTTGTAAGTGTGTGGGAGCACAATAAATGGGCTGTCAGTGTGTGGAAGTACAAGAAATGGGCTGTCAGTGTGTGGGAGCACAATAAATGGGTTGTAAGTGTGTGGAAGCACAACAAATGGGTTGTAAGTGTGTGGAAGCACAATAAATGGGTTGTAAGTGTATGGAAGCACAATAAATGGGTTGTAAGTGTGTGGGAGCACAATAAATGGGTTGTAAGTGTGTGGAAGCCTGACCTTTGTAGTTAATTGTGTGGTTATCATTTTAGATTTCATTCCAATAAATAATGAGACTAACTTAGCACAGTTGACCAAAACTATGGAAGATTTACTGAAAGCTGGTGTGATTAGTAATATAGAAATAATGCCTTGGTTATTGTCAAGTTTGGTGGATAGACTGAAACATACAGTGTCACAGCTTCATCCGTTAGTTCCTCAGGGATTCTATCTTCCATCTCCCCCTTTGTATTGTCCACAACCATCAGATACCTCACAGGTATGTAGACAAGTTACACGACTTTTGTGTTGTCCAGACATAAAATACAAATAATTGTAGCATGAATGCATTCTTGTCCTTTGATCTTTTTGCGGTTTATATACTAGAATGTAAGCAACAGCTATGAACTATGAAATAATACACGCAGATACCAGATATTCCACACTTTAAACCTGGGCTGTAGTTTTATTAGTCTCAGAGAGCCGTGCAATAATGATTGTGATATTACATGACTTCATGTTAAAAATCATTTATACCAAGGTTTTCCGAGTTAAACGGTTAAACAATCTTACGCTTTACCTTTGATTGTTTAACCCTTTAACTCGGAAAACCATGGTATAAATATTACATGTGATATAATTATACAACAATATAAAATTTATGCTCATGTTTACTTTAGCCCCCC
>MJUT01013825.1:236392-249890 GCA_002080005.1 Gigantidas platifrons
TTTCCTGTATTTCTTTAAAAAAAAAAAAAGAAGGAAAAATTATGGAGGAAAAAGACAAAAAACTAAAAACTAAACAATGTTCATGATTATTGTTTCAAAGTAAACAAAAATATTTCAGGAATTAAATGATTTGATATTTGTAGGAGATATCGTCATCTGATGTTGAAGTAGAAAAAAAGGTGAGATTTGAGATATCATCAATGGTACAGTTGATACTGGTTATCTTTAATGCTGCCCATGTCTCTTTGCCTGCAACACGCTGGTATATACAACAGTTGGTCAAAGTACAGGAAAAGGCAGCTCAATTCAAGGTTTGTTTTTATCTTCATACTTTTATAGAGCATATACAATTTGCTTCAACTCATAATGAGCAGGGGCCGTCGTGGTCATGATCGTATGGTAGTTGGATTTATAACTGCCTATGCAATCAGTGCCTAACACCACTAACGTTGTGAGTTTGAATCCCACTCAGACGAGGTGTACTTGATACAATATTATGTGATAAAGTTTGTCAGTGACTTATGGCAGGTAGGTGGTTTTCTCCAGGTACTCGAGTTTCCTCCACCAATATAAAACTGACAGCCACGATATAACTGAAATATTATTGAAAGTTATGTTAAACACCAAAAACCTAAACTCTAATGAGGAATTGTTTATAATTTTCAATTTTCCAATCCTTTGTACTTTCTCCCCTTTTACTGGTGGTAATCTCCATCTCAGTGCAACCTTTTTATTATGATTATTTATCGGTTGTAAATTTGTTGTTCTTGTCCTAAATATAGATGAAATACTGCTGACTTGACATTAAACAACAATCAATCAATCAATAAAATATATGTGTTTAGGGTTATGGTGTTTAATGTCACTTTCAACAAATTTCAGTTATATCGTGACGGTCAGTTTTACTTGTTGAGGAAATCGGAGTACCTGGAGAAAACCACTGACAAACTTTATCACATAATGTTGTATCGAGTACACCTCGCCTGAGCTGGATTTGAACTCACAAAATTAGTGGTGATAGGCACTGATTACATAGGTAGTTGTAAATCCAACTATCATATGATCATGACCACAACTGTCCCCTATATATTTTTATATTTTGCATGTTCAAATAAAACCAAGTTTACATTACTTATAATCTAATACTGTAATGCTTAAGAAAATAGTTCAATGTTGGAATACAAATGAACTAGCCACTATTGTATCCTCATGGTGGAGTGATTCATGTGTGAAAGATCAAAATGAAATCTAAAGTTTGTTTTTTATTAAGGCTGTTTCATGACATATGTAGTAATATAGTTTATGATCAACCAAACATTATCTACCCGATAAATCTGTTGTTATTGAATACTAGCAAGTGTAATAACTTACAGTTAAATCAGAACTGACCTTTGAACCTGTTAGTATTATTATACTTCACTATCTTTTTTCCTTTATAAAAACATGCTATTTCATCCTAAAATCAACTGCATGACTATTCCCCTGGTGGTGCGGGTCAAAAATTGTAGGACTATTCCCCCTGTGGTAATTTCAGCAATCATATTTCCCAGACTTTTCTAAATCATTCATCTGATTGATTTAGATTAAACGACATATATAATGAAATGATCCTTTCACCCTCTAATAGAGGACAAATGTCAATATCCATACAAAAAAGATCGAACTAAGTTCAAAATGTATTTTTTTTATAAATTTTTTCTTCAAATACACACACATGAAAATGTATTAAGTTTCCACTGCCTCGGAAAATAGTTGGTATCTTGGGGACAATAAAAGTGCTATTACCCTCATACCCAGTCAATAAGTGTATACTGTTAAATTAGAACTAACCTTTGAACCTGTTAGTACTGTTAAATTAGAACTGACCTTTGAACCTGATAGTACTATTAGATTAGAACTGACCTTTGAACCTGTTAGTACTTGGTGTTTTAATGTTTATTTTCTAGGCCACAACAGAAGGACCTTGTACAGAACTACCAGAGATGTTACAGCAGTATAACTCTATACCATCTACTATGGTAGAGACAGAGCCAGGAGTCGTCCAAATATTGACCAGTTTTAGAGATTTTACTACAGTATTGTGGCTACTTCATGCCAGGGATACACTCTCAACAAAATTACGTCAGAAAGAGAATTATCTGAACAGTGTCAACTACCAGGATTATGTTAGGGTAATAACAAGTATTTTCATATAAAGCAAAAAAAAAAAAACAAGTTACAGAAATGTTTACTCCTTTTATATTTCTTTATATCTAATTCTGTATGTTAACAATGTTGTGAAGGTCCAGGCTACCCCAGCAAATTTGACAACATGATTACATGCTATAGTTTTTATTATTTATTAACCCTATCACCACTATCATTGTGAGTTCTAATCCCGCTCAGTGAGGTGTCCTCCATACAACATTATATATATGTGATAAAGTTTGTCAGTGACTTGCAGCTGGTCTGTGGTTTTCTCTGGGTACTCTGGTTTCCTCCACCAGTAAAACTGACCGCCACGATATAATTGAAATATTGTTAAACCTAAACCTAAAGAGCTAATTACAGCATTTGTTTTCTTTTTAGGCTAGTTGGGATGATAAACAAGGGGAAGCATGGACAAAGACATGTTTTACTACTTTACAATGGGCCATTCATATGCTTGCCTTCAGTAGATTTCTGCCAGAGGAGGAGTGTGTTTATAAGATAGCTTTATCATTACTTCAGGAGTTGAGACCTTCAGAAGATATAGCAGATATTTTAGCTGAGTATTTTTATGATGAAGAAAATCTTGACTCTGAAGTTCAGGATAAGTTGAATAAAATCATTCAAGAATGGCAGGGTGTTACAATTGAACCAGAGGATGATGGGAAATCAGCCAAACCTGATCAAGACACAGCAGAACTTAATAATGAATATGACGCAGATAATGAAGGAAGAAAATCTGTTACCTTCTTCCAAGCATCTCCACGGGTAAAAACACTATCAGTATATTATTTCAAACAGTGTGAAGTAGTAGCAAAGGTTTTGAAAAAGCGTAGGAAAGCTTATGGTTGTTACGAAGAGTTTGTGTTTGATTCAAGCACCAATCCAGCAGATAGTTTAACTTCTAGTCTAACAAAAAACAATGGACTCTGTCCTGGATCTCGCCCTTTTGAGTCAAAATTGTCATACATAGAATTTTTAGATAAATTTGTTGCTCTCTCATTTACAAAGATTGTTGATGATGAGAGAGAACATAAATTCATAACTCCTCCTTTAATACTCCCATTTGCTGAAAATATCTGGAATTTGGAGCTTGAAAATTTAGTGAAACGATCTGAACAAGACAGAAAACAAAGTCTTATAGTAATGTCCTCGCCAAAAGGACAAAAAGGTTTCCACAGAAGTGTCAGTGAAGGTAGAAACAAAGTCAATGATGGAATGAGTAGATTTGTCAGCGAAGGAGGTGGACTTAATTATATACCAGAGAATGAACTTGCAAAAGAGTTTAGATCTGAAAATCAATCTCCCAATAGAATGAAAGGTAAAATGACTGGTATGGTGTCAAAATTCTCTGAATCTGAGGAAGTTTTGTATCGTGATCCGACGTATGATCAGGAAAAACAGTGGTCACTGGACGTTGACTTTGGTAAAAGATATCACCATTTACAAAATGTTCTACATTGGTTTTCTGTGTGGGGAAGAAAACAACATTCTCTTGGTTTGGTATGGAAAGATGAGAAAGATTTATCTTTGAGACCAAAAATGAAAATTGATGCTCCCGTAGAACTTGTAGTTTTGACAATATGGCTATTGGACAATAAGTATACTCCACATGGAAAACCTCAACCTCACCGTACCATGCCTCCAACACAGAAGGAACAGGAACAGATGAAAGTCTCTGTTAGTATGAGGGAAAGTGTCAAAATGTTACAGAGTAGTGGAGGAACACGACAACCATGGTCAAAGGCAAAATCAAACAAGTACTTGTCATTAAGTTTACAAAGCAAACATTCTGAACATGACTGGGAAAATGAATATGACCAAGAAGCTGATGATATACATACTGAGTATGAAAAAGTCTTAGATGTGTAAGTATTTAATACATATATAGCTGTATGAGATAAATTACAATAGTCCTACATTACAGCTTGAACTGACTGTGATACTCAAAATTATGTAGTGTGATGTCATTCACATTATGAATTTATCGATAAAAGAATAACTTCAGTTTTGAGAGTCTTGACATACATTATCATCTATCAGACTCGCTGTGATACTGGTGATAGTATCAAGTGCCATTATTCTACATATTTCATTAAGGCAGCTCACCACCAACCAAACACTGCCCTCCTTCAACAAGATGAGTTTACATTAACTGGAAATAGTCAATAATTGGCACTTTTATTGCATCCTATGGAACCTGGTCCTTAAACATGACCATACACTTAGCTATGTTATGTTATTTATACACAACCATACACTTAGCTATGTTATGTTATTTATACACAACCATACACTTAGCTATGTTATGTTATTTATACACAATTACAGTAAGACAAGTCAACACAAACAAGGAATTATATGAACATTTACATATGCAAGTTTTAAATAATGAGATCTTCTTGTCACATTTTATATTAAACATGAAAGCAATACACTAAATTGTTAATTTACTGTACATATAATATATAACTTAATCAACTGTTTGAATTTTATCTTGTTTTGTTTTTTTTATTCTTTTTTTTTATCTTGAGGTATCTTGTGTAGTCACAGACACTGCTTTTATACTGTTCAAGATTATGTTGTCAATATATTTCTGTGGTAGCATTCGGTCTGTTATAGTTGAAGTCAATCTGATCTGTTTCTTTTATAGGTTGTTAATATTTGTATAATTGATTGAGATCTAACTATCAAAAGGAGACGGCTGATGTGCCATTAAATGATTTAACCATACAACATTTTTGTATCTGTCATGATATAGATTTCTATCATTTCTTTTCTCAGTTATTTTTAGCTTGCCTGTACAAAGTACAGGAAGCGAGCTTATGTCATCACCTGTGCGTCGTCGTCTGCGTCCAATGTTAACGTTTGCGTTTAGGTCCAATGTAGACAAACTACTGGGCCCAGGTTGATGAAACTTCACATGTGAGTTTGTCGTGGACAGTTAAAAACACCGCACACAAAAATAGGTCACTGTGACCTACTATTTCTGCCTGAATGACTTCGACATTTTTGGGTTAACGTTTGTGGTTAGGTCCAATGTAGACAAACTACTTTGTCCAGGTTGATGAAACTTCACATGTAACTATAGATTGCACAGGCGAGCTGGATGATCTGCCTTGCGACAAGCTATTTTTATAATTTAAAGATTAGCTGAGGAGTAGTTTGTGTTATATTATTGATCAGTACTGTACGAGGTTTGACAAAAAAATGGTTGATATTGGTGTGGTAGGTTATATTGTTTAATTTAATTCTTTATTTATTCAACGAGGATTGCTGACTCATGGTTATATTGTTGACCGATCCTGTTTATATTCTTATTTCAATCTTGGTAGTATTAACATGGAATTAAATGTTTTACAGTAAAGAAGACAGCAGTTCACTAGAGGTCAGCTCTTTGGGTACAGATGAATATGATGCTTCTCTTCAAACTACTTTATCATATATCAAGAAGTAAGTACAAGATCAGTAGCATCCAAAGTCAGTGATTAATAGATTACATTGACAATAAGTATACATACATGTGAATCTCATTATGTTAAACTTTTGCCATGAGATGGAGACAATTGAAGGTAGCTATTCACTTCTTAATCTCAAAACATTCAAAATCTAGAGCAGAAACCCATGGAAATTTGATATAACTTAAAAAAATGGTGAAAATATTATTCATGTTAACAATTCAGATACTGTCATTATTATGTTCACAACAGAAAGTAATCTAGTATTTCACTGGAGGTAGACAAATAGAGTTTTATAAAACATCCATATTACCTGATACAGGTAGATGTTCAGGTAAATGTTACTTTTTTGACAATCTTGAATATTTCTCTTTTTAGCTTGCCTGTACGAAGTACAGAAGAGCTTATGTTGTCACCTGTGCGTCGTCGGCGTCGGCGTCCAATGTTAGCGTTTGCGTTTAGGTCCAATGTAGACAAACTACTTGGCCCAGGTTGATGAAACTTCACATGTGAGTTTGTCGTGTACAGTTAAAAACACTGCACACAAATATAGGTCACCGTGACCTACTATTTCTGCCTGAATGACTTCGACATTTTTGCATCAACGTTTGTGTTTAGGTTCAATGTAGACAAACTACTTGACCCAGGTTGATGGAACTTCACATGTGAGTTTGTCGTGGACAGCTAAAAACACAGCACACAAATATAGGTCACTGTGACCTACTATTTCTGCCTGAATGACTGTGGACAGCTAAAAACACAGCACACAAATATAGGTCACTGTGACCTACTATTTCTGCCTGAATGACTTCGACATTTTTGCGTCAACGTTTGTGTTTAGGTCCAATGTAGACAAACTACTTGACCCAGGTTGATGAAACTTCACATGTGAGTTTGTCGTGGACAGCTAAAAACACTGCACACAAATATAGGTCACCGTGACCTACTATTTCTGCCTGAATGACTTCGACATTTTTGCATTGACGTTTGCGTTTAGGTCCAATGTAGACAAACTACTTAGTCCAGATTGATGAAACTTCACATGTGAGTTTGTCGTGGACAGTTAAAAACATCGCACACAAATATAGTCACCGTGACCTACTATTTCTGCCTGAATGACTTCGACATTTTTGCGTTAACGTTTGCATTTAGATGCAATGTAGACAAACTACTTTGTCCAGGTTGATGAAACTTCTCATGTGAGTTTGTCGTGGAAAGTTAAAAACACTGCACACAAATATAGGTCACTGTGACCTACTATTTCTGCCTCAATGACTTCAACATTTTTGTTAAGACCTGTTTTACTATTACATTTATATGTCCATTTTGAATACCATTAAATGGTTTTCTTTTGGCTACACTGAAGTATTGTTCTTAACCAAATTAAACACTAACCACATGGTTATGACATTCACATGTAACTATAGATTGCACAGGCGAGCTGAATGGTTTGCCTTGCAACCAGCTATTTTTATTTGTCACGTTTTTCAAAATTCAAAAATGGCACTCTTTTGATGATCCCATATAGATTAGATTTTTTTTATATACTTATAAGGATTGATGAGAGGAGGCTCCTTTTTGTTTTTGATGATTTTCATATTTTTCCATCCAGAGTAATGAGATTTTAGTTACAAAACATGTTCACAAAATAACTTAATTTTGTTTTGACAGAATCATTTGAAATTTTAAGACATTAGTTAGGATGGATAAGAGGAGGTTTTGATGATATTCTGATTCATCTTTTACCATCCTGAGTTATGGGACTTTATTTACAAAACATGTCCACAATGCCTTTGTTGTACAATCATTTTATTTTGCTTGGATAGAATTAAAACAAAATTGACAGGATGGATTGGATTGGATTGGATTAGATTATAGTGTTTAATGTCAGGTTTAACAATATTACAGTTGTATTGTAGTGGTTGAAACATAAATTTAACTTTTGTTTGATAGATGACGCTCCCTTTCGATTTTGGCAAAATAATTATGTTGTTTCGTCTACTTTAATTTTGCATATGACCTCTTTGATCTCCATCTGAACATAAGTATAGCAAGGCCATTTCTGACTAGTAAATACTTTCATTGACTGAGGTACATTGTCACATTTATGTTGGATAACCTTTGTTATATTGTTGACTGAGGTTTTTTGTAACAATATTAACTGAGGTTGACTTTATTTTTAATACTGTTGCTTAGAGATCAGACACTTTTTTTTGGTGTATTTCAGATCAGGAAGTCTTGATCGGCACAAAAGTCCAAAGAGAGACAGGCATCATTCACCAGGTGACAGGAGGAGGAGATCACCTGAACAGTCACATGATCAGAACAGGCAACACTCATTGGAGAGATACAATAGAGGAGGTTCAGAGAACAGGATTGGGAATGATCTAGCCAATCAGCTTCAAAATATTGTTAGAGGGGAACTGAGGAAAATCATGGAGGTAACAAAATTATATTGAATGTCACGACTCAGTTGAAATCTCATCTTAATCATGATTAGCTGAATTCTTCTATAATTCAGAGTAAAATTATGATTTTTTCTAGTAGTTTACTTAATTCATCAATACATGGTTAATGTGAAATAAAATGTTTATTTTTGATAGCTATGCAAAGTTATAAGGTTGGAACACTCAAGTAACACATTCCTTATACATAGTTCCACATGAAGCAAAATTCTGATATTTTATATCTATTCTAGATAGAAGATAACATAAATATATTTTCTTAGAGTTGTGTAATAACATCTCTATATTTAGATTTGAAGTCAACATTTGAATGTTGTTAACATTTTGGGGGATATAAATGGAAATATTTGAAGTCGGTGTTTGAACATTGTTAACACTTTGGGTGATATAAATGGAAATACAGTACTAATTACCTGGGGTTCAACAGAGTCGTTGACAATTGTGAAAAAGTTCTTCTTCTCAAATAATAGGAGTTTGAACTACAGACATTTAACAAAAAAATAAAGGTTTCATGAAGCTATAATGTCCTTGCTATTTATTAAAAGAAGTGTCTTTATTATTTGTGAAGACGAGGAGAAGTTGGGACTAAAGAATGGTTAGGCTAGAAGTACTTTGTTGCATGAGAAACATTTTGTAATTTTTGTTATATACTTTTTGATTGGATTAATGGGAAAAGATACATGTATATATATATAAACATGTAAAATGCATGTAAATTTGTAAAAAAAAAAAAAAATTGTATTTATTAATCCTTATCCAAAATCCAATGTTGGAAATGTGAGATTAGATTATTGCAATCATTGTCATTGTTAAAAAAAGGTTAAAAAAAATACTATAAAATATGACCTCATCCAAGCATACCTGTAAGGATGTAAAGTATGAGGGTCATTCTTATAATGAGCCCTTGTCTCTTTGAGGGTATTATATAGCATATTATTCTGCATTGACCAGCAAAATATGCATAACAATCTATATTGATAGAGGTCAATAAGGGTAATAACAAAATTACCGAACACAGAGCAATCTTCCAAAGGGAAAGTCATAAATCAATAAACAGACAAAATCAGTCAACAACTGGGAAACTGGGAAACTGCAATGGCCCTGACTTGGTACAGGCATTTCTAAAGAAATGGTGGATTGAATCAGATTTTATGGCGCCAACCTCTCGCTTCCATTACGGTTCAAAGGTTCCAGTTGTCACTATAACAGCATTTATAACAATACTGGAACAAAATAGGTAAAATAGTAGTCAAACAGTACTAAATGCAGTTAGGAAGGTATCTAATATATCTCGTGATCCATCAATCATAACCCCATGTCAGTGACCTCAGTGGTATATATAAGTACCTGGATTACACATCAAACTGGCCATTATTAAAATATGTTTGTACCAAAGTAACATGATGGGATGGGTACCTGAGACCAAGGGAGGGTATATAGTACCCTTCTTGAACCTCAGGCTCATTATAAGAATGACCCTCATACTTTACATTCTTACAGGTATGCTTGGATGAGGTAACATTCTTTTACATTCGCCCTCGTCTCTACGAGGGTATTATATAGCATGTTTAAAGTCTTGGGACAAACTATATAAGGCAATATTGTTTGCCAAAATACCAGAATAAACCAATTTATTACATACTTAGTTAAAATAAAGGCATTTTTGTATGACCAATATGACCGGAAGTAAACTGTCCATATTTTCACACCCCGGGAAAATAACCGGTTATTGGATTACTACAAGATCATTTCCATATCGGCCCGGGCCAATATGGGTTTCTCGGGCCAATATGAGTGTCTCTTTTCTAGATGTTGAAAGTATGTAATAAATAGTTTAATACATGGGCAATTCCATATTGGCCTGGTTATCATCCCTCGACCCATATTGGCCCTCGACTTCGTCTCGGGCCAATATGGGTGTCTCGGGATGATAACCAGGCCAATATGGAAATGCCCATGTATTAATCTGTATATATTCTTTAATAATGAAATGAAATAATTTCATTATCGTGATAATTTAACCACGATAAATGCAAGAAACTTGCCAAACAAAGTTCAACTTTGACATAAAGTTATAAATTCAAATTCACATGAATGTCTAGTAAGTCTTAATAATAGTCACTGATTCTAGATCAAACAACAATAACGCAATCATGATAAAGATATCTATCTTCTTGTATATACTATAAAGAATTCAAAATCTTATCAGCAATGTTGTTCTTTACATGAACAACATCCTTAAAATTAAATTAAAAAAAAAAAATTTTCTGAAGCCCAATTAGCAGCTTCCAGGATATCTTTTAGTGATACACCTGCTCCTAATATCTATTCCTGACTAAAACAAACTTGCTCTAGCCCACTAGCTAAAGTACAATAAGTTTCTGCTTTAAACATCTTGAAAGAAATTAACAATCTATTAGACTTTTTTAAGTTATGAGTTCTATCAATATACAAAAATGTATTCATTTGGAGTATGAAAAGCACAAAGTACATTTTTTATATGAAAGCTGCTGTATTTGAAAAACATATTTATAAAAAAACTTTGACATATAATTAATATCTAGAGCTGAAACAGGGACAAAGCTTAACATTTTTTCTCCAGGGGCCAGCTGGGCTCTCAATATTTTTTTTCCAGGGGCCCAGCTGAAAGTTTAGGGACCCAACCAGTTTTTATGCCAATAAACGTTAACCTTATATGTAACAATTGTTATTTAAAAAAAAAAGTAGTACTCAAAATGCTTCATTCTTGTTTTAATGTGTTATTTTTCACAATACTGTACGGAAGGAATAAATGGGGACAAGTATGGATATATCTGAGACAACTGAACAATCTCACAAAACACTGGAAAATAACCATATATCAAAAGGAACTGCACTTTTAGCACTGTTCTTTGCACTCTTATTTACATTGTTTTTTATGTCACTGTATTATATGTACCCGGTATGTTTTATTTCTGGTTTGTTTTTCACACTTAATGTAATGTTAATATATAGTTTAATATGTTGAAGTATTCCAAAGCCTTTATTTGTTAAATAACTGTAAGCATTTCAAAGAAAGTTTCACTCCAATCTCTTGAAGTAAGTGCATGTAGTTTGGAAAAAAACAGTATCTTCATCTTCATCATGATCAGTATCAGAATCGTATAATTTGTTATTCAAAATGTCCTGTCTCAGATCTTTCATCCTGTCTAAAAGGTTGTGTATTTCATATTCCCTGTCACTATTAAATTATCAGGGACCTACAATTCATACCAGCACCCATGCCGGCCACTAGTCCCTGGCTAGTCAGGAAAAAAAATTGCCAACAAAAGAATGTTACTTGCCATAATTCGTACTATATATCTCCAATATGTATTTATTTGTAGATAATTATTAATATTCTGAATGAGACAGAAGATACTTAGTTGAGGAATGGGTTTTTTTCTGATACCACATTGAAACATTTTTCATGTTTCAGACTTTTAAGTTTTATTTTGATAAACAAGACTTTCACATTTAAACGTTTTTCCAGTGACAAATTCGGTTTTGGGAGCAATATCTGGGCCTGCCTTTCTGCAAACATAACATAGTCATTGGATTCATCAATCAGTTGCCTTGTGCCACGAAAACTCTGACTTCTGGCATGGACGTCTTGGAATTTATGCTTTTCAGCTTCAGAACCTGAACCTTCATCAGTATTTTGGCTTATGCTTCCGTCAAAGTTGCATCAGGCAGGCGAGTTTTGTAATCAGTTGATTTAACCAGTTTATTTTTAGCGAAATATTTTGTGAGAAGGTTTTTTTTTTGCTAATCGAGGTCACTTGCAAGCGTTAAAAGTACGTGATTTAAAACTTTTATGTCTGAGTCAATTGCGCGGTTTAAAAGACTGGGAAATCAAAGTAAGAATTTAAATTGAAAAAAAAATATTGGTGGGGAAATGAAAATGTTCCGGAAATATCAAGTAAGTAAGTAAGTAATGACTTTATTTCAAGAGGGTAACACAGTTAGCAACAATAAGCTAATCTTCCCGGTGGCCCTCAAAACAATAATAATCAAATACAGCAAATACAATTTCAAACAATACATTTACATATTGATATTCACAACAAAATATCACAATCTGAGTATAATCAAGGATAAATCCTCGGTATAATGAATATAATCATTCGTTATTTTGTTTTGACATTAAATAATCTGTATATTTCTTTTTGAATAGATCTATATCTTGAATTAATTTTAGATTAGGAGGTAAAGAATTCCATAAAATAGTTCCGGAGTAGTGAAAAGTTCGTTTCATAAAATTAGAATTTGGTCTTGGAACGAACAAATTTCCCTTTGCAGATGATCTTAATGAATAAACATTAGAATTTGTATTCATATCAAATAGATTACACAAATAATCAGGAGCAGAATTATTTATACATTTATACATTAAAACACTTTTATGATATTCTAATCTATTTTGAATAGACAGCCAACCAAGTTTTTTAAATAATTGAAGAGATGGTATATCATATTTTGCATTAAGAATAATTCTTGCTGCACGCTTTAGTAGTTTACATAGTTTTTCAAGATTCAAATTTGTGGTTTCTCCCCATACAGTACAACAATAATCAAACTGGTAGAATATATCCATTATAGTACATGATTAAGCCTTCAGTAGGTAAGGATGTTCTCAAACGACACATCACTCCAAGCCTTGATGAAATCTTTGAAACAATATTATTAATTTGCTGACACCATGAAAAGCAATTATCAATAGTAATTCCAAGTCATTTTTCATATTTTACATCGTTCAATAAAACATCGTCATAAAAAATATTAAAATCAGACTCAAGATATTGTATCTTTCTAGATGAACCCATTATCATTGATTTTGATTTCATAGTATTTATAACCATATCATTACTAGTGCACCATTCCTGTACCTTTTCCATATCTTCATTCAACATAATGTTAATGTCAGATATGGAATTAGATGAGAAGTGTATAGTGGTATCATCCGCATACAAATCTGACATACTATGGTCTACACAAAGGGGTAAATCAATACGGAATTTTTACTCGCATTTTACATTTGGTCGCATTGTAAAGCCCTGTTAATGTTACCAGTATTTAGATCACTCTCAATGAAAACTGACGATCATTTTTTTCTTTGACATCAACAGGCGTACTGAAATTCATCGTGATTCACCATCGAAAACTTGGGGTGTCCGATCTGGGTTTTGGTATTTTAAATGAACTTACTGGTTACCGAAAATTATCTCTCATTTCCTTACACTGACTTGACAATTAAGTTTTCATTTGGGAACAGTTTTTATTGATATCGGGAAAAAGTTGGGGTCTTGAGAAATAAAAACATTCAAAGAAATAGGGTTCCTGCAAAATATATTACAGTCGCCAGCTGGG
>MJUT01013825.1:264900-283724 GCA_002080005.1 Gigantidas platifrons
TATTACAAAAGATACAGGTAAATTATGCTTTCTGCTGAAGCTGCCACTTCTATTTCAAAAGATACAGGTAAATTATGCATTCTGTCGAAGCTGCCACTTCTATTACAAAAGATACAGGTAAATTGTGCTTTCTGCTGAAGCTGCCACTTCTATTACAAAGGATACAGGTAAATTATGCTTTCTGCTGAAGCTGCCACTTCTATTACAAAAGATACAGGTAAATTATGCATTCTGCTGAAGCTGCCACTTCTATTACAAAGGATACAGGTAAATTATGCTTTCTGCTGAAGCTGCCACTTCTATTACAAAAGATACAGGTAAATTATGCTTTCTGCTGAAGCTGCCACTTCTATTACAAAAGATACAGGTACATAATGCTTTCTGCTGAAGCTGTCATCTTGTATATTTAATGTAATGTAATGTAATGTATGGAATTGAATACTACTGAAAATATTTGAAGATATTTTAATACCTGTATTTTAGCAAACTGTCAGATAACTTAATTGGTAATGAGAATACTGTCAAACTTACCCAAGCGTTTACCTGCAGTAAACGACCAGTTTAAAATCCCCCAGACCGGATTTACGTGTTATGTTAGCTCATATAAGTGGTCACCTGACTAACGTGGTCAACAGTCACTCAAAGTTTATCCCATCGTAGCAGTTTACCAGTATTTATAACTCACTTTTCATTCTATACATTCTAAAAAATCATCGGTAATTAACTATTGAGGTGTTCTCAATACATGATTGTACCAATTAAGCTATCACCGGGCCATTGCAAAGCAACTGCCATATTTTCCAATAAAATACCTTCCATTGGCAGTAGTGTGTGAATCCCTCTGGACCGGATCTAAAAATCTGGATCAAACGATCTTAAATAAGTGGTCGAATATCTTATCCAGTCATATTTCCTTTATCTATAGGGTGACCCTTACATACAAGTTTGACTCTTATTGTGCATTCTGTTTCATTGTACCTAATCATATTGTTATACTCAGCTGACACAATAAGATATGTAAATATCAATGTATAGATTGTAGAGGAGTTTTGCTCAGTATAATAATTTGATATGGCCATACATAAGATTATTATATATTATAAATATTATTATTATTATTATATAATTTGATATTTCTAACAGGTGTAGATCCTATACAAGAAGCTATAGTAGAATATAACAGAGCCAGACAGGGTAATGCTCTACCCCCTGATATTTATCTAGGCTTGAGATTTGGTGATGCTGATGAAAAGCCGACATCTGACATGACACCTAAAGGCAAAGTAAGTATATGATATTCCCATGAAAATAAATGAAACCACTGTATTCCATTCCTAATTTTATTTTTACATTCAGAATTAAACAAGAATGGATAACATCATAATTTTTTTCTTGAGGCCATCATGGTCATGATTGTATGGTAGTTGGATTTACAACTACCTGTACCTATCATCACTAAAGTTGTATCTTTGAATCCCGCTCGTGGCGACGACGTGTGATAAAGTTTGTTAGTGACTTTAGGCAGGTCGGTGGTTTTCTACGGGTACTCAGGTTTTCTCCATGAATAAAACTGACCGCCAGGATATAGCTGAAATCTAACCCTTTATTTCAGGAAAAGCCTAAGGGACGAACATATCTAAATGTAGTTGATCTTGATGCTTCTGCCTTGTTACATGATCTTCATGAGAAACCAGACAAGGAGGAAAAAGTACAACATGACCTTGCCCTACAACCAACATCTATGACCTTGAACTCTGCCAGAGAGAGACTGGAAGGCCTAGAAGCAATGGAGACAACATTAAGAGAGGCTCTACAGCCAAAGATTGAACGACCCTTTAAACAAGATGCACTGACTGTTAGAATGTTTGAGAGCAAAGCTAAAGATCACGACAGGTACTAAAACATGGTTCACAGGTCAATATACAGCCAAACCTGCTGTAATGATCATCTCTATTAAGCAATAACTTGTATTATGTGACCTTTCTTTCAATTTCCGATTACAGTGTATTTCATATTAATTAAACCTGTATTTAGCAACCACTTATGTTGTATTTCAGTGTTTCCCTGGAAGGTCACATAAGACAGGTATGACTGTAAAAGTGTGCATGGTTTAGTAACAAATATTTAAACAAGTCAAATAAAACATTTAATGTCATTTGGGAATAGAGGTTGTATTAATGAACATTATATATGAATAGTTTTTTTTGTTGATAATTTTTTTTTTATTTCAGATTACTATCAGTGAGATTTCATAATTTTGATAAACATTAAAAATTGGTTTCAAATATCTTTTGATATTGAACAATTAGTTAATTATAATTATTTTAATACAGTTATTATTTTTATCAACCTTTTAAATCAAAACAATATTAACAGGAATGACAAATTTATAAGATGAAATTCTTCAAATTTAGACACTTTTTTACAAGAAGGTATGTCTGTTGTATATTTTATAAGTGTCATGTAATTAAATTTTTATTCTGTGAAGAATTTTACAATTTTCATTGTTTGAGAAAAAAAAATCACATATTTTTGCATGATCAAAGACTTCTAAATTTCAATTGTGCTCAAATCTTTCATTTTAATGCTGTAAAGAAATGGTGTTTTTTTAGATATTTTAATGGATCAAATGAACCACAAACTACGAGAAATTGGATTTTGCAGGCTTGATTATTATTTATTGACAACATTAAAACAACAAATTAACCATCAGACTTTCAGAATATCAGTGAATGTACAGAACTCTGTTTTTTTAGTAGAAAAAAAATCGGCTGTAAAAGATGTACTAGTAAATAATGTAATTTTCTTTAAATTTCTTACTACTGTTGGTTCAAGCCCTGGTCAGATCGGATCGAGACAATAAAATTAGTAATTGATGCATTAAAGGAAAAGACCCAAGACTGGTTGTGTCGGAATCAGGCTATTGTGTCAGAGAGGAGTGACATGTCTGCATGCGGACTGTTGTCTCAGTGAGCTAGCATTATAAAAATCCAACAGAGCATGTTCGTCCAGTATCATCTCATTGAATGTAACTTGTTCTTGCCCTCATATAACTAATAAATGGCTAATTTGGCATTAAACAACCATCACTCACTCAAGCTTACTACTGTCATTTTTTTTTTTTTTTTTTTTTCATTTTTAGAGTATCAGTAGCTGTGATGCCTAGAGAAAGTTTGTCTGGTACTAGAGCCAGTATTATACAGAGATTAAGAGATATGAACTCTCAAATCCAGGCTATAGACCAGATGTCAGATAATATAGAGAGAGGATTCCATGGCAGTAGAATGGTACATTGTTTTTTACAGTAGATTTTTGGTTGGTCCAACACCATTGATTTATCAAACTAAATTTAAAGTCCCACCAATTTTCTTGTGTTTCTATATTTATTGTTGCTTTTATGTTTTTTTAACATCAGTTCTCGATCAATCATTTTGAGTGAATAAACTTTGCAATAAGATTTGATTCAATTTTGTTTGTAATCAGTGTTTATTCATAAGTTTGTTTTGTCTTCAAATTTAAAGAAACAATAAATAAAGACGTGTATCTTTTTGTGTGTATCATATGATGTCTAATAAAATCAGCATGAATAAGAATTATGTGGATATCATTTACAAAATATTTTGTGTATAACTTTCCAATAACATGAAGGCAACATACTGTCATGACAGATAATCAAAATTCTGTTTCCATATGCATCGTATGAACAAGTACACAATATGAAGCAATTCTTTGTTTTAGTTGATACATGTAACTACACTGGAACATTGTTTTTGTTTTAGTTGATAAGTACACTGGAATGTTGTTTTTGTTTTAGTTGATAAGTACACTGGAACATTGTTTTTGTTTTAGTTGATAAGTACACTGGAATGTTGTTTTTGTTTTAGTTGATAAGTACACTGGAACATTGTTTTTGTTTTAGTTGATAAGTACACTGGAACATTGTTTTTGTTTTAGTTGATAAGTACACTGGAATGTTGTTTTTGTTTTAGTTGATAAGTACACTGGAACATTTAGCTGATACTGAAGGTGAAATACCAACTCTAGAAGAAGGTAAGAAGTCTGATACCTTGACACCTAAAGTATCTCAGAGATCTCCCAAGAGGAGTGCCAGAACATCAGGAACTTCTACTGCACGTTCCAGAAAATCTCCTTCTCCAGTACCTGAGAAAAAAGCAAGGTAAGACAATAACAATAATAAATAAAATGGATGGAAGGGGATTTAGGGTTATGGTGTTTAACACTACTTTCAACAATATTTCAGTTATATTGTGGAGGTCAGTTTTATTGGTGGACGAAACCAGAGTACCCAGAGAAGACTGCAGACCTGCTGCAAGTCACTGACAAAACGTTATTACATAATGATGTATCAAGTAAAAAAAGGGATTGCAGGTTTTCCTCCAGATTAATAAATGTTCATTAAACATATAGTCTCTAACATTATTTCCCGTTTATTACGATAATTTCTCAAATCAAGATAGTTAAATTTTCACAATTTAAAGTTCGAGGTTTACAGAGAACTTTAAAATGTGAAAATTTAACTATCGAGATTTGAGAAATTATCGTAATAAACGGGAAACAATGTTAGAGATTGTTTCTCTAATGAACCACTAAAAAATATTTGCAAGTGACCCCCAAGGTGCCATTTCCCCAAATTTGTCGCGCACCGATAGATCCTTTATAAATATATATCCTAAGCCAGAATGTCACATTATATATATACCCTGTTTGATAGCTGAATAACAGATATATTACGGATTTAACAATTGTTTTTTTTTAAATACAGAATCCAAACGTATTAGATATATTTGTGTCTTTTATTTTCATTTTTTTCGTATTTCTATATGTCCATTTCCGTACCTTTGACGTCATTCTTCAATGACGTCAAAATATGTGCCACGTCATGTTTCATGAAGGAAAATACTGTACTTTCAAAAAAATATTAGTGAGAAAAAGAATCAAACACCGGTAAGAGGGCAAGACGGAAATCTGAGACAAGGATATCTGACATTTTTTTAAATATTTCATAAAGCAGACGGCGCGATTTGTTTACATTTTTTAAACGGTGCTAAGATGAGCATAGAAAATTACGTAATTCGTAATTGACCAATCAGCGACTGAGAACAAAGTGATCCACACGTTGATTATCGATTTGTTTGCACACGGATTGAGAAGTGTGAAAATTGAACAAGAATTAGAGAAATAGCAATAAAACATATTTCAGTGGAATTTCAATAATTATAACTGATTTTTAAGAAAATTAAAGATGTCCATCCCTTGAATTAAATGAAAAGAAATCATCAGACACCATAATTCCTGATAAAAAAAATATTATGAAACACTTTTTAACAATACTTGTCACCTTTTTCAATCGTTTTTTTATTCAAGGAACACGATTATCATATATTATTGATATAATTTCTACATACTCAAACACTTATTACTGAATGTATGCCTTGTACATGTAAAAAGGAGAGATCTTGTATACGCATAGCATATTGCTCAATTCCATTCATATGCAATTGTGAATAAGATGTGTTTAAAATAAAAACCTTCAATATCTGATGAAATCATTTAACATTGCAGTTCTCAAGAAATGATTAGAATGTCAGGACTGAGTGGTATTAGTGATATAATAGGAGAAATGGTAGAGAAAGGTGATATAGATTTAGAGGAAGCAGGCTTTGAACCTGATGAAGTCAAATTTTTATCTGACAAAATAAAACACAGGTAAATCATGTTTTTAGTGTACATTTCTCTCTCATATTAGAAATAAATGTTTAATATTCATCAACATACAATCTATAATTGTAAACACAAAAAATTTCCAGATCCAGATATCATTAATTTGTATCTTTAAACTTCAAAGATTTTGTTTAAACTTTGGTCACTTGACGTACTATAACCTACCTGAAGTTTGGAACAAATATAGAAGTTCCTTAGTTTTAACTTAATGAAAATCATGGATGTCACTCAAGATGGACAAACAGAGTTGCAATTGTTTCTATCAAAAAATAATAAAGGGAAATAACTCTGGAGCAATATGGTTGAATCATGAAAATGGAACTTGTATTTGATAATTTTTAGGATTTCAAGTCAACCCGATAAACTTTGAGGTAATAGTCAGAACTAATAAAACCTTCATTTTAAACATGATTCGACAAGGAATATACTTGTTTAATTTTCGGGTTGCTCTTGTCCAGAAAACATGATGTTACATTCAAATAGAAAATATCCAAAAACAAAAGCCTTCATCTGAAAAAATGTAAATCTGATCAATTAAACTTGAGTAAATGTTGTTAGTGGTGTGTAATTGGCTCTATGTAGTTTTTATAAGGATGGTTTTATTTTCATCATCTCCACCATTGCTTACCCTTCCGGAGCACCTGAGTTCACCCCCGGTTTTTAGTGGGGTTGGTGTTACTCGATGTTTAGTTTTATATGTATGTTTTGTAGATTGTTGTTTGTCCGTTTGACCATTGCGTTGTCTGTTCTTCTTCGTTGTACAGATTCTGATTACTCATTTGATACCTTGTTTGACCATTGCGTTGTCTGTTCTTCTTCGTTGTACAGATTCTGATTACCCATTTGATACCTTGTTTGACCATTGCGTTGTCTGTTCTTCTTCGTTGTACAGATTCTGATTACCCATTTGATACCTTGTTTGACCATTGCGTTGTCTGTTCTTCTTCGTTGTACAGATTCTGATTACCCATTTGATACCTTTAAGCTCTTCTTATATTAAATGAACATTTAGTTATACATACATGTATATAATATGTTCATATTTTTGCTGTTATTTTCACAAATACTCAAACAGCATTTGTTTAAAAAAATGATGTAACAATGCCCAGACAACAGTCTATTTTTTTTTTTTTTTTTTTAAACAAATGAATGTGCTCCAGTTGAACATATATATTGAAAGATTTTTAATAAATGTATTTAATTTTAGTGCTAGACGTTCACCAAGTCCAATTCAGCAGGAGAGATTGAGGAAAAGTCTAGAGAAATTAGAACAGTATGCCAAGATTCAGGAAGAATCTCAAGATATTAGGAGTGCTGAAAGGAAAGAGCAACTTAAAAAGTGGATGGCAGAAAAACGAGCTGAAAAAATGGAAGAATATAAAAAACATATACAAGATCTACGTGAACATGAACATAAGCCGTTTAAACCTTCCCCAGAGACTTATAAGGTATTTATATCTACTTTTATTTATTGTAATATTGTAATAATCTGTAATAATTTAATTTGATGTGAATACTGCAAACTAATTTGCTGGTTTACCTGAAGCAACATTGGTTATACATGTTAACCTGGGTGGGTATTGTGAAGTTGCCAACATATTCATTTTCCACAGACAAATTCAAATAGTCCCATGAAATAATCGTAATTAAAATCAAGGACTCATTAAATTTTGTTGTAAAATTAAATTATAAGGAATATTTGAAATTTTTGAACAGGTTAAGCATAAACTGCCCCAGACCAGTTTATATCATATAACCTGTTCAAAAATGTAAAATATTCGTTAAATATCACACAGATAAACCATTAATGTCTGGTTAAGGTGGTACCTAACACTACAGGGAGATAACTCTTTAAAATCAGTTGAATGTTTTGATTGTATGATGTTTTTATGCAGATTTCAAGCATCTCTGTGATCAAAACCACAGAGAGAAAAGCTGCTATGTGGCTATTGAATTTATAGCTCTGAGTCTGTTGCTTGGAATTTGTTAAAATTTTGATATTTATTACAGTGGATATATTCAAACACACTGCCAAAAAAATAAGAAAATTAAACTGAAGTGTAAGGTACCACTTTAAGGGAGTTTTTTTATATGGTACTAGACTAGTTAACAGATACTTGAATGATAAATGGAGATATAAAGGTTGTGTACTATATTTTACAATATATACATGTCTTAAAGAAGTTAATCATTCATAACCTGTGTATATTTCTCTCCCCAAAATCAAAATGAGTGAAGGTAACAGATATTATAATGGTTTTACTACATTGATTTTACTTGACTACATTGTTTAACATTATATCTTTTCATAAGGGAACAATGACAGCAAATGATCTGAATGATAGGAAATACCAAACTCAAGTAGATATGACAAGAAGAATGCAGGATGCACAGGAGCTAATTGTTGATGCCTTGAGGGATAAACCAGAGCTACCTCCAGAAATTTCATATAGGGAGAGAAGTCCAAAGCGTAAAACAAGTTCTCGAGACACCAGCCCTGTGAAGACAAGGAAATGGTCCCCAGATAGGCGAGATATTAGTCCTAATTCATTATTCTCTGGCAGGGACACAAGTCCAAGACGTAAAACAGTGGGCCAATACAAATCAACAGTTACAATTTCACCTAAAGTGACCAGAAAACATTATCAGTCTGATTATACCATGGAGGATAGAGATACACGTCAGATCTCTCCAGCCAGGGAAAGACAACTGAGACCCAAACCAATCCTTGTACAGCCAGCTCCACAAGAGGTTGTTCCTAGACTTCGACTGACCGATTCAGATGAATTCCTGAGAAGAAGTCATGAAACAACAGGTAACATATCCCTTTAAGTACAGTCACCTCATTATATAGAACTCCAAAATGTTGTTTCCTTAGATACGAGAACTTGCCCAATTCAAAATAAAATAATTGGTCCATTCAAGACTGACTCAACAAGGTTTAACTGTATTTATTTTAAAGCATAATTGAAATTATCTTGGAAATGTAATTGTCAAAAGATAAATTATTTTCTGAATTATAAATATAAATATATCTGATTCCTGAATTGAAACAGTACCTACTTTGAGATGTTAGCTTGCAATATCCTGGTGTATTCGAGGCAGGAGAGATTTACCAATACCTTGTTCTTATTCTTGTTTATTTTAGAGTTTGTGTGGGTTTCTTTGATTTGTACTGTTGATTTAGTGTGTCTTGATTCCTATTGGTTGTGTCTTGTTGAAATCCAGGTTGTAATTCTATTTTTGTTCCTTGATTTTAGTATTTTACATTGTCTTGAGAGAATTTTTCACTTGATAGACACTTTCAATATTTCAGGTGACTATTCTGCATATGCTAAGGCTATGGCACAAATGGAAGTTACCCAGAGTCAAGACATAGAGAGTGAGAGACCAAAACCTAGACAAGTGTCTCCTCCCCCACCAGCTGCCAAACCATACAAGCCTAAGTCCTTTAAAGAGATGGTTAGATTACAAGATCCCTCAAAGCTTAAGAAGAGACCACCTTCTAAAATACCAATGCCAAATGTAGAAAGATTATCCAGTGTTAGGCAGGAGGGAGATACACCAAGAGAACATAGCCCTGAAGAAAAAGGAGAAAGGATTTATGGTAATTGTTATAACTAACATATTTTTGTCTTGACTGGGCAAGACCTAGGATTCAAAATTTCTAATATTTGTTAAAACAATCAGTTAAAATATATATTGCAATCTATAGAACTCTATGTACCCTGGTAATCATTCAAAAAAATTTAGCAAAATTTGGCCAAAAACTCAATTATATCATATACTAGATAAAAATTTTGAAAATGATTTATAAATTAATGTTTCAGACATAAAATAATCTTTGTGTTCATGATTTGTTTTTTGGGTACTTAAAGAACTGCATTGAATCTTCATGTCTATTAGAATTATAGCAAAATATGTGCTAATAAAGAATAAAGGCTTGGTAAACTGGAGGAGTCATCACCTTCTTTCTTCAGAGAAGGAATCATCTTGTAAATTACAATTTGTATGGGAATTTATTCACATTCAGAAACATTGCAGTTCACAGTGAAATGCTTTTATTTAGGTTCAAAGAGAGCACCTAGCAAGCCAAATATGGTTAGACCATCTCCTCGAACTGTAAAGACATATACAGAGAGGCTACAAGAAATGAAATCCAATAAGACATATTCTACCCCTATTGTTCCTCGTTCACATATTTCAGGGGCAGGAAGAACTGGTGAGATATTCTTAAATAGACGTTTGAATAATTAATTACTAATTATAGTTTGAATACATAGCAAGTTTAGGGGCCGTCGTGGCTGTGATCGTATGGTAGTTGGATTTACAACTACCTATGCAATCAGTGCCTATCACCACTAACGTTGTGAGTGTTAACTCCGTTCATGGCGAGATGCACTCGATGCAACATTATGTGATAAAGTTTGTCAGTGACTTGTGGCAGGTCAGTGGTTTTCTCTGGGTACTCCGGTTTCCTCCACCAATAAAACTGACCGCCACGATATAACTGAAATATTGTTGAAAGTGGCGTTAAACACCATAAACCAAAACCCTAAATCCACAAGTTTTAATGTACACGACACATGTCAAAAGATTGGATAGCCATATAATTAAAGTCTTTGGGAGCAAGAACACCACAGGGCCTAAACAGGAAATTGAAAATCAGTGAAGTGATTGTACTGACTTAGATAGGATGTTATTAATCAGTGAAGTGATTGTACTGACTTAGATAGGATGTTATTAATCAGTGAAGTGATTGTACTGACTTAGATAGGATGTTATTAATCAGTGAAGTGATTGTACTGACTTAGATAGGATGTTATTAATCAGTGAAGTGATTGTACTGACTTAGATAGGATGTTATTAATCAGTGAAGTGATTGTACTGTCTTAGATAGGATGTTATTAATCAGTGAAGTGATTGTACTGACTTAGATAGGATGTTATTAATCAGTGAAGTGATTGTACTGGCTTAGATAGGATGTTATTAATCAGTGAAGTGATTGTACTGACTTAGATAGGATGTTATTAATCAGTGAAGTGATTGTACTGACTTAGATAGGATGTTATTAATCAGTGAAGTGATTGTACTGACTTAGATAGGATGTTATTAATCGGTGTTTTATATACACTTGTATATTACTGGCAGTTTATCTGATGTCTTTACATTGCCTGTTCATCATGCAACTCTTCCTGCATTTTAAGTTGGTTCATTTTAAAAATCATTCCCACATCTAAATATGTCTGTTTCATTGCAACTACTTGCTCAGAATACTTTTGAAGGAATAATTCTTTATAACTTAAAATGTATTACCAGTAATGTAAATATTCTTACATGTTAATTTGATTCCGTTTTTCCTTTTTATTTATTGTGTATGACAGTATGGAGAAACACATATTATGAATATTTGATTAGAATATTTGTGATTGATTTTTCTCATCTATTACTTCATTGATCAGAATCTTTTTGTGTGTGAGGTCCTCCTTCAATATAGGTTATGGTGTTTAATGCCACTTTCAACAATATTTCAGTTATATCGTGGCAGTCAGTTTTATTGATGGAGGAAACAGAAATACACCAAGAAAACCAACCCCCTGCCACAATCCTTCAGTATAAAGTAGAATGCTTTAGAACTGTTTGTAAAGTGGTTGTTGGATTTATTACATTTCATTTTTCATTCATCAGAATCTAATAGATTTCAAATAAATAAAAAAAAAAAATGTAATAAATTATAAAAGAACAAAAACAATTTATTAGAAAGATACTGGAGAATTCTGCCATAGAGGGATCACCATGGTTGTGATCCTATGGTAGTTGGATTTACAACTACTTATGCAATCAGTGCCTATCACTACTATCGGTGTAAGTTCGAATCCCACTCATGGCGAGATGTATTCGATACAACATTATGTGATAAAGTTTGTCAGTGACTTGCTGCAGGTAGGTGGTCTTCTCCGGGTACTCCGGTTTCCTCCACCAATAAAACTGACCTCCACGATATAACTGAAATATTGTTGAAAGTGGCATTAAACACTGTTACCGAAACCCTGCCATAGAGGTTTTTTTTTGTACTGCTGCTGGTAGTTACTCATTTTTAATATCTCTTTTTAACTCAATGTTATTTTTAAGTTGTTTTTTTTTTGAACTTTTAGTCAAAGTTTCACCAACAGTTGTCCAGAGAAAGAAAACTGGACCACCACACAAGCCTATGACTTATGTAGAACAACTACAGAAACTTAGCGAAGGAGCTCCTAAAACTAAGGTCAAAGGTTATGGTAAGTATTGTTAAATTCTATTATGATTTATGCCGATTATTAAAAAAACATTAAAATTTTCTCCCTAGAAACCATTGATTCAAATGAAACAAATTGGACTAGGATGGTCTACTTTCAAAATTGTGTCCACAGTCAGCAGTCCTATCCATGATGGCTGCAATTACAAAAAATAGACAATTCTGTAATTGACCATTACTACTTTATTTTAAGTGAAATTAAGGTCAAATTTAAACTGCAGATTATCTTTGGTTGGTCCACTTTCAAAATTGTGTGTGATACCTCACCCTCCATCAAAGATTGCTGCCATTACGAAATATAGAAATTTCATGAAATGGCAAAAAAAAAATGAATCGGCTGAAATTTGAACTTTAACATATGTTCCAACTTTCTAAAATTTAGAAGTCAAATTGAAACCAGGTGAGCTCTTGTGGGAAAAGTTAAAAAAAATCATGAAAGAAATATATTTAGCAATACAATTCAGAGAGCATGACTCAGTGTACAAATCATTGTATCTCTTTCATAGGAGTTAAATATATAAAAGTCATTATTGTAATACAATCTAATTAAAATTAGATCTCTCACTTTGCTCTTGTTTATTTATATTTCACGAGTGTGAGATCTAACGTAAGCCTGTAGACATCGCATTCTGGTGATCTAGGGTCAAGCAAAATATTGTCCATTCAAATGATCGCTTACGAGATCTTGACAGTGGATTTATGCAAGGGACGTAACTCTGGGTGCTAATAAATTAAGCAAGAAATCCATTCGGAATTCTTCCAATGTTATCTATATCGACTATGTCGGAGCCCGATTGTTCCGACAACAGTTTACATTTCCGGAGACAAGAAGACGTCTTCAGGTGAAAATTCATAATTTACGGCACAAATCAATGGCATTTAGAAGCCCTCTCACGCCTAGGCGTATTTATTACAAATCAAATATATGTGTGCTTATTATGTGTGATATCAGAGAACGATTTTGATTGGCTGTTCTGAGGGTCGTTACCTTTATTTGCATCTCATTACATATGCATGACCCTAGGTCACCAGAATGCGATGTCTACAGGCTTGTGTTAGATCTCACACGTGCGAAATATAAATAAACAAGAGCAAAGTGAGAGATCTAATTTTAATTAGGTTGTATTGTAATACTGACATAGGAAATAATATGGTTTTTTTAAGCGTTTTAAAGGTTACGTCTTTGAATAGTTTGTTACTATGTTGATTTTGTAGCCATATTGTATGGTTACTTGACTATATAATTTAATTTTTTTTTATATATTTCTCAAGGTATGAAGACATTTGTAAAACCACAAACATTCCTTAAGTCTCATAAACCTATACACAAACCACAGACCTATGCAGAACAACTACAGACATTACAGCCTCCTAAAGGTAACAGAAATATATCAAAATCTTATGTTTTTTTAATATAATATATTGAAATATTAGTTTTTATCAATTTCCTGTGCATTTTATGTGTGTTCACACATAGTGCACACAAAGCTGTGATGTCAGTTAAAAAAAATCAATGCATGATTGTAAACAGTGGCAAATATGAGAGATTTACAACTCTTAACAATATATAGAATTAAAGAAGATATAAGTTAAAATAGTTATTAATAATTATAAAAATCCTTGTGATGTCATACTTCCATAGTAAATCAGCAATCCAACATTCTCTAGTCATCCATTATCAACATATAGGTGAGTATATAGAGTATGTATCCTTTCTGATTGATTGTATGTAATATTTACCCAGACTTGTCAAATGATTTTCTGAGTTTTATACACAACTGTTTACTATGGCTATATTTAGAATATGGGTTATTTTTAGATTATAACAAACTATTGTAGTGTATCACACCCTCAGAACAGTAAATCATCAAGGTAAGTGTATTTAAAATGGTTTCCCTATGTGTTTTGATCTATTTTTAGTTGAAGTGTAGTTTGTAATTTATCAACATTAACTATTTTAGTGCAAACAGTGAAGAAATCCCCCGTTAGGGCAAGACCCAGACCTTACGCAGATCCATACAGAGGTCATGAACCATGGGAAGGAGATTCAGTGTTGAGTTCTTGGTCTGTAGATGATAAGGTCAACAGGTTACTGTATGGAGAAGAGGCCAGCACAGTAAGTTTATTGACAAGTGATAATAATGGAAAATATACGAATCATCAATAAAGATAATGACCGATGATTTTTTTTTTAGTCTAGAATGCAAAATACTGTTAAATATTGGTAAGCTACTATGATGGGATAAATTTTGAGTGACCACATACTGCGTTAGTGAGGTAACTGCTTATTTGAGTTAAAAAATAAGAATGTAAGTCGTCTCAACTTGATATCTTGTGAAAATGATAATGTAAAACTAACCTTCAAGCTACCATATTCCATGATCAACCTGAACTGATATCTGTTAGGTTGCATACAAGCTACCATATTCTATGATCAACCTGAACTGATATCTGTTAGGTTGCATACAAGCTACCATATTCTATGATCAACCTGAACTGATATCTGTTAGGTTGCATACAAGCTACCATATTCTATGATCAACCTGAACTGATATCTGTTAGGTTGCATACAAGCTACCATATTCTATGATCAACCTGAACTGATATCTGTTAGGTTGCATACAAGCAACCATAGAATAATAAACCTCCATTTTCTACAGCAGATTTTTTTAATAGGTTTCTAGGTAAAGAAATCCAGAAGACTTTGCTTTCGTTTAGCTACAGTTAAACTTGTCTTAACAGTCACCTTGAATTAGCCATCACTTGCTATAAATGGCCAGTTTAACACCCTTGTGTAATTTATGTTTACTATGGGAACAAATCACACATAAACTAATAAATCCCAGTAAATTTGAGGTAACTTTTATTAGATAGCGTGTACTAATTCCTCTTTTGCCAAAATTTCAGTGGTAGGGGCGTTATGTCTGAGGATTTAAAATGAAACTTAATGAATTTTCACAATTTTGCCCAAATTTTCTGTTGCCATGGTAACAAAACACATCTTTATACACATAATACATAAAATTTAAGTTGTCCATCGGATAGAGCATACCCCTACATACCAAATTTGAGTGGTATAACTGTTAATAATGCCTGTGCAGCCATGTTGAAAATGGTAGTGGACTTTTATCATTTTCTGCTGTGGTCATTATTTTCAGAGCTCTTCAATGCAATATTTGATTCTGAATAAAAAAATATAGAAGTACACACACAAATGTATCCAGTTTTGGTCAAAGTCTGTATATTTGAACCTCCCTGACCAAACACCAGGATGATAAGTTATGAGTGGTACAGAAATTCACATAAAGGAGATAATAAGCCTTGAAAATTGGAGTTTTCACATTTGTGCATTGTTGTTTCAATAATGGATTTGAAAGGTGCATATTTTTCAGAATTCAAATGACCATAAATTTTGAATGGAGAAAGATAACAAGATATTTTAGCCACCAAAATTCTTATTTTGTAGACCTTTCAAATAAAACCACTCAGTTCAACAAACGCATTTATAAAAAAAATCACTTGGCATACTTATATCAAGTTCTTGACGTACATAACTTTGTATTTATTTTTACTTTTAGGTATATGGAAGCAGAGTATCTATGGAATACCCGATGTCAGAAAACATTTCTGATTATTTTGATGATGTAATGGGAGAGCGATATGTAGATTCTGTTGACATTGACGAGATCATGCAGATAGCTGAAGTGGCATCTGTTGGGAGTGGTGATGTTATGAGTGTGATAGACTGGGATGCTGTCGATGATTTGATTACAGACGTGTATTGATAGGCTGATAATGCTTTGTCAGACTGTAGAAATACATAGTTAATAGTGCTGTATCAGATGATGCTGATATGGAAGGGCAATAATGCTTTTTCAGACTGTAACAATACTTAGTTAATAGTGCTGTACCAGATGATGCCAATATGAAAGGGTGATAATGTTTTTATCAAATTATACCTATGGAAAGAATGATAATGCTGCATCAAATTAAAAATATTATACTTACTGTATATCTGTTGACAAATATACAGAAAAATTTATGGCATATTGGTCCATCTTGAGATAAAGTATAGTTG
The DNA here is from genome assembly GCA_002080005.1 of Gigantidas platifrons. Classification (NCBI taxonomy): domain Eukaryota; kingdom Metazoa; phylum Mollusca; class Bivalvia; order Mytilida; family Modiolidae; genus Gigantidas; species Gigantidas platifrons. The sequence continues at coordinate 281,016 of MJUT01013825.1, forward strand.
TCATGATTATAAATCTAGAAAAAAAATCATTGATCTTGAAACACACGTCGTATAATTTGATGTATGTGTTAAAAATAAAATTACTGTAAATTGTCTTAGTGAACTGATTTGTAACAAAGTAACTTTTTTTTTTTAATGTAGAATGCTTATGTAATATGTACATATCATTTTTGTTATAATTATCCGTCCAGAATATTTTTATATTGATAGTTTTGCAAAGATATTTATTATTAAATATATTTATTACAAATAAATAATTTACTTGTTGAGCATCAATTTTTTGTAAATGGATATTTGTGTTTTTATGTGGGTTTAAAGAAAAATTACTTTTTACAAAAAATCCTTTGTATTGTTTGATGGTGTTTATTGCCACTTTCAACAATATTTCAGTTATTTCGTGGCGGTCAGTTTTATTGGTAGAGGAAACTGGAAGACCTGGAGAGACACATTCTGATTACGAGCAAACCAGTCTTTGATCTTACTCCTTAATGATGCATGCTCAGCGGGGAAGTAACAAATACCATTTTTATTTCACTCTGTTTACACTTACCTGATTGTTTACAATAAGGATTATCCATCCATGAAATGTTGTCAACTCGCTTAAAGTGCTTGACTGATCTAAACACTCTAGTGATACAGATCAAGCGCATGCCCCATTACATCAGTCTTCTTTCCGGCGAAATCAAAGTTGTCACGATTTTTGCAAGCTGCAAAATTTTTTGATTTCTACAGTATTTAAAGTTATTATTTTGATACGAAAATGTTCTAGAAACATGGCTGAAGCTGATATGAGAACGAATACAGCTAGCGAGGACGAGCATTCGTCGACAGTAAGCCACAAAACAGCGGAATCTGGCTCCTCCAAAAAAATCGTCAGGCTCAAGGTCAGGTAGTCGTAGTAAAAGTTCTGGTAAGGCTAAAAAAGACGATTTAAAAGCCCTAGAGGACAAATGGGAAAGTCGCTTCACAGGGTTTGAATCTAAAATGACACAATTAATGGAGATTTTTAGCTCGCATGAAAATGTGTCGTCACAAAAGGAAACTGTCACCGGGGGTGAGCAGAGACCTAATAGTGACAATAACTGTATGAATAATGACTCTTCGGGAGTGCATAGAACAGAATACAGAGACAATGAAAATGACAATTTTGCTGTTGAGCAGGATAGTAATTGTCAAAATGATTTACCACTGTCTTTAGCTCCAGGTCAGTCTGAGAGACGTGAGTTAGGTTGTTTAGATGATGAACAGTGTTCAAGTGTCAGTCATATAGATTTGAACAATAATATGAAATCTAATAGATTTAGACAATATTTGAAAGTTTCTTCAAATGACAATAGTGAAGAAAAGTTGGCTTCAAATAATTTAGTCAATCTGTTCGGTGTGCACCACAGTTCAAAATAAATCTTCAAATTTGAAGAGAAGTAACAATTCAAATAATTCTTCAAATGGCTGGCAGTCAAAGAAACTTAGATTGGACACGCCAAGTGATAATTTTAAGAACAGTAACTATACTATTCCTAAACGTAAGCCAGCTGAGACCAAGTCGTATAGTGCTGACAAATATGAGAAAACTTCCTATGGCAATTTTCGTGGCAGAGGAAAGCAGAAAAAATGACAAAATGGTAAGCATGGTCAAATGTCAGTTTCCGGAGATACTGGTTGGGGGTCGTCCGAGTCTATTTTACAAAGAGTGGAAAAAACTAACGGACGACAATTGGGTTTTATCAATAATAAAGGAAGGTTACAAATTGGAATTTCAAGCAAAACCTCCAAAAACAGGAGTGAAACAAATGTTTGCTCCTGCAAAAAGTTTAGATATTTTAAATACAGAAGTAAAAGATTTACTGGAAAAAAATGCAGTGGCAACTGTTCCTCAAATGGACATACAAAACGGTTCCTACAGCACATTTTTTCTAGTACCAAAGAAGACAGGGGAAATGAGACCTGTCATAAACTTGAGACCCCTGAACCAGTATCTCTGCAAACAACATTTCAAAATGGATACGTTAAGAACTGTGATAAATCTAGTAAGACAAGGAGATTACAGCATATCTCTGGACTTGAAAGATGCGTATATGCATATTCAAATTTACCAAAACCACAGAAAATATCTAAGATTTTGTCTAAAAAACGGACAATGCCTTCAATTCAGAGCTCTTCCTTTTGGACCAACATCTGGTGTTTACCAAGGTTGTATCAGTTGTAGCAGCACACCTAAGAGCAATGAGCATCAGGCTAATAGTTTATTTGGACGATTGGTTTGTAATAAATCAGTGCAAAAAACAGCTCTTGAAAGACAGAAACAGTCATGAATCTCCTTGTCAGACTAGGTTTCATGATAAACTTAAAGAAATCGTCGTTAGTTCCAACACAGAACATAGTATACATAGGGGCACTGTTTCGATTAGATCTGGGGATTGTCTTGCCAACTCCAGAGAGAGTAAAAAAATTACATCTAGCAATACAGAAACTTCAAATAGGCCAGACAGCAGCAGATTTTCTTCATCTACTGGGTGTAATGGCTTCATGTATAGAAATAATACCAAATGCACGTCTGTACATGAGACCAATACAAATGCATTTACTGAAATATTGGAAACCAGCATCTCAGATAATGGATGCCAAAATTCCCTTTACACAAGACCTAAAACCCCACTTGAAATGGTGGTTAGATTCAGCAAACATATTGAAGGGCAGATCTTTTCAACA
>MJUT01013825.1:294175-311154 GCA_002080005.1 Gigantidas platifrons
TCAAAATGAAATCTAGTACTCCCAATTATATGGTTTATGGAGAGCTAGGTCGACATTCTCTAGAAATTGAAATAAAAATTAGAATGTTGTGCTTTTGGTCAAAACTTAATTTGAATGACAGCAAGCTGTGTAACACTATGTATAAAATTTTGTTCAAATTACATACTAGTGGTATTTATAAGTTTAAATGGGTATCCTACATCAAAAGTGTTTTTGATGATTGTGGATTGAGTTATATATGGGAAAATCAAATCCCCTTAGACATAAAGATTATAAAGAATTATGTTAAACAATTATTACGAGATCAGTTCTATCAGTCTTGGCACAGTGACATGGTTAATTCGTCAAGAGGCGAATTCTATTCAATCTTTAAAACCGATTTTTACTTAGAAAATTATTTGTTAAAATTACTGCCTGAAGAGCGTATAAATATATGTAGGCTACGTACTTCAAATTTAAGAATACCCATTGAAACTGGTAGATGGCATGGTACTCAGCGATCTGATAGAATATGCAATTTATGTAACTGTAACCAAGTGGGTGATGAATACCACTACTTATACATTTGTGAATACCAAGACATTGTTAGGTTACGACAAAATTTATTCCCGAATATTATTATCGGCGTCCTAGTACTGAAAAAATGAATGGACATTTGTTTTATTGTAATATTAGGGTTTTAAAAAATTTAGCAAGGTTTGTCAATAATTTGAAAAAAATCTTATAGATTATATGTAAATTGTTATCTCCTATAGTGCATGATCTATCTCTAGTAATATTACATTTGTATGTTCTCAGTCTGCCTTTATATGTATGTTTATGTTCATTTATTTATACATTGTACTCTTGTTGCATACCTGTATGCCTGAGCTACTAATAAACTTAAACTTATCAAAGGTTGATCGACTCGTGTCTGCACAACGGTTTATTTTGTCACTTTATAACTATTTTTAATTGCCGCTATCACACTTCTAATCATCTAAGCGTGTGCCACAAAAACACCTCCTTATACCCAATTAACTGTCAATCAGTGGATAATTGTATAATCATCAACACCTTAATTAATCACCATCATGACACGGTTTACCTGTAAAGGTGTCAAACAGATCAATAACCGGATATCATTCGTATCTCTCGGTATTTTTCCTCAGTGCGGAAGTTCTAAATGGGGAATTATTTAATAAAGCGATAAAAGGTAGTCTATATGTGTAATTAAAGTACACAATCTAATTAAAAGTACACAATCTAATTTTAAAGTACACAGTTGAATTAAAATTTGATCTTTAATTGCTCCCCGGTTTTGTTGTCGCGCATCTGGGTAACCAAAGATCGATTTTTAATTAGATTGTAAAGTACAGTTTGCACAGTTTATTAAGAAAACACCCAGACACATATAAACGTGTAACATGAGGTCAAATATAACAAAATAATGTTAATTAACATGACGGAGTAAACAAATGACAAACAGAATAGTTAATACAAACATGCTTCATAAAAGTTATGACAAATATTCTTTATACATATAATATACAAATTCATAATAACGCTGCAATTTTTCTTATAAACATAGATACCTTTTTATATAATTGAGAGTTACAAATTGAGAGTAGACCTACAAGTTTAACATAAGATGGATGGATTCTATAATAATTCGGTATATACTTGTTTCTTAATATTACAACAATTTCATTTTCACATAAGAACAGAATATGAAATTCGTCCCCAATCCCATTCCCACAAAAATTACATTTTCTGTCTTCCCTTGGGATATTATACCAGCGTCCTGTTTCGATTGGTAAACGTAAATTTGATGTTCGGAATTTAGTTATCCATTTTCTAATATATTCACTGAGCCTTAATAAATAGTTTTCAAGACAAAAAAATCATTTTTAAATCCTGAGTAAAACTGTCCACGGGACGAATTATTTATGTCACTGTGCCATTTTTGTATAAACTGATCCCTTAAAATTTTTTTAACCATATTCTTGTCGAAGTATCCAACCTGATTTTGAAAAATATATCCCACTCCAACTTCATTAAATATAGACTCCACGCATTTAATCCATTTGAAATTTTGCTGATTTTGTTCATACAAGGACAACATTAATTTATATAAAATGCTACTTAATTTTGATTCACTTTGAATAAGCCTACTCCAAAAGGATATCATTCTGAGCTTAACTTTAATCTCAATAGGAAATCTTCCAAGTTCTCCCAGAACCATAAAATTAGGAGTGGTATTTCTAACTTGAAGTACTCTTTTACAATATTTCAGGTGGATTTGTTCAATAAATTTCAAATTTTCATATCCCCATACTTCAGAACCATAAATTAAAATTGGCTCAATCATGGAATCAAAAAGTAATAATTGGATATCTACAGGTAAAGCTTCTTTTCTAATAAGTTTATACACACAGTACAGTGCTTTTTCTGTTTGTTCTACAAGTTTTTTCTTTGTTTCTAAAAATGTACCATTATATTTAAATATAACACCGAGGTATGAATATATGTCTACAATTTCAAGAACCTGTCCTTCTAATGAAAAACCAAAATTATGTCGAAACTTTTTTTTACAGAAAATCATAACTTTAGTTTTATTAACATTGACTTGTAATTTCCAAATCTCACAGTATGACTCAAATATATCTAGGGCTTTTTGTAATCCATCTTTACTCTCAGACAAAATAACAGTATCATCTGCATATAAAATAACAAACACTTTGTAATAAACATGTAGTTCACTCTCAAGTTTATCTCTTATATTTTCTAATGGTATTCCCGCTAATTGACAAAAATAGTCTTCAAGATCATTTAAGAAGATCGAGAAGAGAAAAGGATGCAAATTTTCAACCTGACGAACACCTGTAAGACAAGGGGAAAAATCCGACTGACCGCCATTATATTGAACACATGATTTGACACCAGTATACATATTGAAAATTACTTTAAAACATTTACCCTTTATTTCACTTCTTTGTAATTTTTTCCACAACCCTGTTCGCCAAACCGTGTCGAACGCTTTCCGAAAATCAATAAATGTACAAAATATTTTTTTTCCAAACGAAAAGTATAGTTCAATAAGTGCATGTAAAACAAATATATTATCTTGGGTTGAGTATCCTTTACGGAAGCCGGTCTGGTTTTCAGAAATTATACCAAGTTCATTAGAAAAAATATTAAGTCTAGTATTTAAAATGGAAGTAAACAATTTTCCAAGACAACTAATAACGGTAATAACACGAAAGTTATCAGGATCAGTAGGACATCCCTTGTTTTTAAAAATTGGTTTTATGACACTACAAGTCCAATTTTCAGGAATAATACCCGTATTCAGCACAATGTTGAATAATTTACAATAAATTTTAACTAAAAACGGAGAAGAATGTTTTAAATATTCATTTAGTATCTTGTCTGTACCCGAAGCTTTATTGTTTTTCAAGTTTTGGATGGCTTCGTATACTTCTAAATCTGTTATAATACCATTCAAAATTTCATTGTAAATAGGGTTATTACTTACCTCATTTATATCAATATCATCGGTTTCCTCTTCACCCTCCCCATACTCACCTGCATTTAATTTTTTTAAATATTCAAAAAAATTCTCCAGATCTATGTCTGGGTTATCCTTTTTATTTGTAGAATACTTGTGTAATGTTTTCCAGAAAGCCTTCGTGTCTGATTTAGACAAAGATCGAAGATCCTTTGAACACTTCTCTCTATATGAGCTATAGCTAGTATTCAATACTTTCCTGTAGTCCTTTGCTACATTGTTTAAAGAATTTTTATTTACATCACTTTTATCTTTTTTAAATTTATCTCTCGCTCTATGAAAATGATCTCTTTTTGTTTTGCATTCCCTTGTGAACCATGGTTTATTGTTACATGTACCTGATTTTCCTTGTTTACTATTTTCTGGACCAAAGACTATAGCTGCAGTATTTATTAATGTAGCTCCAATGTCATCTAATACACTATTTACCTGGTCAGGCGTAACAGTACCTGTATTTAAACTATCGAGTACACCGTTTACCTGTTGTAATACATTACCTGTGTCGTCACTAAGCACCAGGACTGGGTTGCTCAAAACGTTGGTTAGTGTTATCCACTGGTTAAATCTAGTTATCCAATGGATAAATTTAACCACCGGGTAATTTTTGTTGCTCAAATTTTATCCACTGGATAAAATGCCTTATCCAGTGGATAAAGTTAACCTCTCAAATTTTGTTGGATAAATATTTAACCATTGGTTAAATATGGCAAGACGACAGCAAATGAAAGAGTATATCGGCATATTGAGTTGGATTTTGATGATAGAGAATTCCGGGATAGATTAAAGATTATAGAGACACAGGGCCCGGGTGGCTCCATAAGTTAGGTAGTTGGAATACCTAACAACTCATACAAGCCTATCACAAATACAGCGTGAGTTCGTGCCCGGCTTTATAAATTACAAAAAAAGGATACACTTGACTCGCAGCCGCAGCCGCAAGTAATAAAGTTTACCAGTTACTTGTCCGTGGTCGGTGGTTCTCTCCGGGTACTCCACCTTCTTCCACCACTAAAAACGCCATGATATAGCTAAAATATTTTTGAAAATGGCGTTAAACACCAAAAATCAAATCAATCTATAGAGCGACAATTGTGCAGACCAACTCTTGGGTCTCATGCCATACCAGTAGACATACAATTAAAGCTTGCACTGAGATATTTTACCTTGCACCAGGGAGTCCGATGAGAGTAATCGGTGATACAATGGGATATCATATTTCAAGTGTCTCGAGAGCAGTAAGAGATGTCTCTAATGCTCTGTGTGATATATCTGGACAATATATCACCTGGCCCTCTACAGATTTTCAGAGGAACAGAATTAAAACATGCAGGGTTTTATTACATTGTCCATTTTCCTGGCGTTGTAGGGGCAATTGACGGCACACATCATAGAAATTCAGGCACCACCTTTAGACTACGAATAAGCCTTTGTTAATAGAAAGGGGTACTACATGTTCTAGAAATGTACAGGGTGTGTTTGATCACACAGGTAATTTGTAATCTTAACCCCTTTTTTCGTTCGATACCTATTCCATGAAATATACACAGGTGCATGGGGCAAGGATTTCGTCCTACCCCCCTTTTTTTCAAAATTTTCATAATCATTCCTTTTTCAAAATTTTCATGATAATTCGTTTTTCTTCATTCGACAATATCAGTAGACGTCATACATCATGAATAATACGTGTATTCTGTGTTCACAGTTTTTCGACTGATACAGTATATATGATAGAAGGTAAGCAACTTCATTTTCATATTTCGCGCCATATCGCTCACCTCGGTTGGGAAACCCCCGTGTTTTTTATACTTTATTCCTTGTCTACATATGCCAATGTCGTATCAAACTCTTTCTACGATACTTAACTAATTGTCCATGTTCGAATTTCAATCGGTACGTTGATCTTTTCCAAGAAATCTCACCGAGAATAGCGAAGCAGCTTCGTTTCTAGGTCATATGCAATCGTCTTAGACGGAAGTTGTGCAAGAACCCTACTAATCCAGTCGTTATATTACGCTTCCGCTTGTCGCTACATTAGCTGAAGTAAAGATTTTAGTAACAGTAGGAAAGCTGCTCTGAATTATATCTAGAAAACCAAATACCGGAAACTGTAGTGCAGAACCAGGGGCGGATCCAGGATTTCAAGTTAGGGGGGGGGCGCACTTAAAATCTTTGGCGTGTTTCGTGTAAAAAATCACGATTTTACGCAAAAATAATCATATTTTTTCCAATTTTAAGGGGGGCGCGCCAGGTGCGCCCCCTAGATCCTCCCCTGAGAACCATATCAATTTTCCCTACCAGACTCAGTAATCCCAAAGAAAAAAGAGAAAAATTGATACAAATTGTAATAAATGAAAAAAAAAATGCTTCGTCATTTTTGTTTGGCTGATTTATTATTTTGGAGGCTCTCCCCCATCCCACCAATAAATATCATCATTGCATATGTATATGTACATGTAAATAAATATTGCCTCCGACTTCTAATGTCCAGTCTCAAGGACCAACACTTAGTTCTCCTTTTATAGGTCAAACCAAAAAATTCACAATCTGTTTCTCCACTATTAGCAGTAGTAAGGGACCGACCATTTAGCTTCCAGGGGGGAGGGGGATTATGGTTTTTTGCTTCGTTCAGAAAAATTGTTTCGGACAACATAAGAGTTAGAATATTTATTTAATTTTGCCGCGCAAAGCGCGAAATTTTTTTTCCAAAATTTAACATTAGGTTATATGACAAAAACTCTGAATCAGATTTTTTTTCCCTCCACCAAAATCAGAATATTTTATTCAGCAACATTGGGAATCAGAATATTTTTTTTTAGAAAAAAACATAATTCCCCCCCTTTCCCCCTGAAGTTAAATGAACCGTCCCTAACTGGTTTACTCGGATTTGGTATAAAATGTTTCCTACTGTCGCATAGTTTCATATTTGTACTTCTGTGTGCCAGCACTGAAAAAATTTGGCACAGCAGAGTAGCTAGAGTTACCCCCCCTTTTTAGCTCACCTGACCCAAGGGGCCATGTGATGTATTGCCATCACTTGGCATATAGAAAACAGTTAAGGTAATGATTATCTCCCTTTGAAATTTGCTTCAGTGTCATTCTATTGTCAGGTGAACAATACAGGCTCAGTGGGCTGAGCCTCTAGTTTTTACATCATAACGGACCAGCCGTTCAAATCTTTTGGTGGGGGCTTATTCCTACGAAATATTTTATTTTCTTGTCAAATGGAAAACAAATACCGTGTAAGTGGCTAATTTCGCGGGAGCAAAATTTGGCGAAAATGTCTTGAAATGGGATGCATTTATTTACGCCACAAAATTTCGCTCAATGGCTATTTATGTGATACTATTTGAATGTGAAATAATATTTTGGGGAATTCATTTTTCGCACATTTAACATCCTTGCGAAGAAAGCGAAAATTAGATACCCACAAAACTAACCACCTATACGATAAAATATGATTTTTTTTTATCTGGATTTCAAAGCTGATTTCTGTCAGGGGACCTGGGATTTAAAAAAAAATATTTTAATGCCCTAGCTGACCGAAAAAAAAAAGATTTTGCATTGTAGCTGAAAAATAATTTATGCTGTCACCGGCTAGAAATGTTTTGTATGGAAAAATGTATTTCTGTTCTACATAACAGGAAACATATTTTTGCTTTCCTTCTCATGAGATAAAAAAAGTTTGACTGAGGAAGGTTCTGAAAAAAAATTACGAGCACAATGAAAATTCCAGCCCCCACCCCTAAGAAAGTGGTTGTTGCCTTACACAAGTTATTTATTTTTTACCCCTGTAAGACAGATTATTGTTTTATATAATCAGTAACATGAAATAAAGAAGAAATAGCCCCCTTAGTTAAATGGTTCCTCGGGCTCCCTTACACATTTTTATCAGTTTGGAGCCCTTTTATATTGAGGAAGGGGGTAAAATGCCATAGTCCCATTCTATAGCTGTTCTCAGCTTCTTCTGCCTTTGTTTTTATTTATTTATTCATTTATTAGCTGTATATGTATATTACTTTGTTTGGGAATGATCTTTACTTCAGCTAATGTAGCGACAAGCGGGAGCGTAATATAACGACTGGATTATTAGGGTTATTGCACAACTTCCGTCTAAGATGATTGAATATGACCTAGAAACGAAGCTGCTTCGCTATTCTCGGTGAGATTTCTTGGAAAAGATCAACGTACCGACTGAAATTCGAACATGGACAATTAGTTAAATATCGTAGAAAGAGTTTGATACGACATTGGCATATGTAGACAAGGAATAAAGTATAAAAAACATGGGGGTTTCCCAACCGAGGTGAGCAATATGGCGCGAAATATGAAAATGAAGTTGCTTACCTTCTATCATATATACTGTATCAGTCGAAAAACTGTGAACACAGAATACACGTATTATTCATGATGTATGACGTCTACTGATATTGTCGAATGAAGAAAAACGAATTATCATGAAAATTTTGAAAAAGGAATGATTATGAAAATTTTGAAAAAAAGGGGGGAGTAGAAAAAAAAGGGGGGAGGACGAAATCCATGCCCCATGCGCCTGTGCAAAACATATGTGTATTTTAAGTACTGACGACACATATTTTGACCTTACAAATGGCATATTGTAAAATAAAGACATTATATTGATTAAAGTTAACACAATAAAAATACAACAAATCACATTATAACATATATGTACATTAATTTTGTTGCTATAAATCTTTTCAGGGTTGTGAAATGAATTTATAATATTGCTTGAACAAATCAAAACTTTAGAGAATTCTGCAAACCATATTATATTTATGTTATGATTTGAGGACACACATTTTGACCTATTAAATGACAAGTTGTAAAACAAAGACATGCTATTATTTATACATATCATATATTTTGATAAATCTTTTGAGAATGCTTTATACCATATTAATGTAAATTGACAATATAGCAGTCTTAAAAGCACAACTAATTGAAAATAACATAACATGTAATATATATTACTAATAAAGTTGTCTCCAACATATTTTAATATATAGATATCTTCATAACAATTATCTGTTTTCACATGGTTATACATGCCTAGTATCATGTCACCCCATGTATTTTCAATATTTGCAAAAGTTACATATTTTTTCAGCATATATTCTTTTATTTTTTCTATTTTTTTGTTAGTTTTTTTAATTTTATATGAAATAGTTAAAATAAAAAACATGAACAAATTGATAAAGTATGGAATTGGTGCTCATTTTGGATTGTTCTAGTTTTTACATTCAGAACCATCTGACCTGGACTTTTTTTTCTCATTTTGTCTATCATGCACTATGTCGGGTGGTGTAGGCGGTGTACGTTGTATGTTTGATGTTTTTTTCACTTTTTCCATCCGACTATTTTTTGGAGTGTTTGAGATGTCATCTTGACCACCAAAGAAACTAGATATTTGTGGTTGTGTACCTTCAGAGTTATCCTTCTGTCTAACCGCTTTTCTTTTTTTTCTGCTACCAGCTTTTTATTGGAGTTTTTACACCATGTTGGGGGGTTGTTTCTTTTATGTCATTATTTTCTGGTTTTTAGTTGGAGGTTGTTGGAGGAGCAACATCACCCTCTTTTACCTCATCAACCTGCTGGGAGGATGATTTTGTAGATTCATCTACACTAGTTGATTGTGTTGATTCCTGTACATTACTGTCTGTTTGAGCATCACCATTATCAACACTACAAGATTCATCATCAGAAGAATCTGATTGATCAGAATCACTAGACAATGATGATGTACATTCATTTCGTTTGTGTCCATCTTTACCACAGGTTGTACAGCACCAATCATTCATACATGCTGACTGTTTGTGTCCCATCTGTAAGCATTTGTTACATTTCAGTTCCTGATTTGGTAGGATTTTCCCCCTGTGAATAATGGTTGCCCTATATTTTCCTATCAGAATATTTCGAGGAAGAGGTGTTTCTAGAGGTGAACTGATCACTATTCTGTCCCCTGTTTGGCAGTTTGTCAGCATAGAGTCAACCCTCAAGCGTTCCTTGTAATTGTTATTGATATGACAACATAATGCTTCAAGCATACGGAGTATCTGCCCATCATCAGCAGAGAGAGGTACGTTTTTTACTCTAATTCTTATGTAACTAGGATGTTCGTGGACTACAACTCTTGGGTTTCTATCGTATGTTCTGACACGTTTATTGCGAATCACAATGCCTTCTGCCAGAGAATTTCGATCGTCCATGTTGTCTAAATAGATACGCCATAGCCCTCGAACCTTTAATATGGCTTGCATCAATATGTAACCCGATTTGTTTGTATGTATTTTTGAGGAACATCGACACATGGAGCATCGATCATCTGTACCGTTATTGTAATAATCATGGCTTACATATATTACATATACCTCCCCTTAAATGAAAAAAGAGTTTGAAGATTCCAAAGCGATAATCAGAATCCGTAAAACGAGGAAGGACAGAAAACAGAATGACCAAAATGAAAAAGAACAATAGGACTAACAACGATCCACAAAACACTACACAGAAAACTAAAGATCGAGTAACACGAACCCCAGTAAAAACAAACAATGATCTACAAAACACTACACAGAAAACTAAAGATCGAGTAACACGAACCTCAGTAAAAACAAACAACTATCTACAAAACACTACACAGAAAGCTAAAGATCGAGTAACACGAACCCCAGTAAAAACAAACAATGATCTACAAAACACTACACAGAAAACTAAAGATCGAGTAACACGAACCCCAGTAAAAACAAACAACGATCTACAAAACACTACACAGAAAACTAAAGATCGAGTAACACGAACCCAGTAAAAACCGGGGGTAAACCCAAAACAGCTATTAAACTAATTCGAGTCCTGCATTTATTCGGTTTACCGAAATAGAATGGATCGTCATTTGTCATAATAATCGTCCAATGTGACTGTCCTATTATTTCATCGCTATTTATGCGGATACCACTATTGCTTGTTGTCATCAAAGTAGGCACCATGCGCTCTGTCGTCATTTCATCGTTAGCGTAAAACATTAGAACCGTCGTTGTAGACTTGTTTTTGTTGTTCCTGACTATTATTAATTTCGGAGAGATGGAGGGGTTAATTATGGTGTTTAACTCCACTTTCAATAGTATTTGAAAATATGTTTTAATTGCTTTGATAAGAATTCTATTTCCACCACTTTCCTTTACCTTGAGGGTATCTTAGAATCTATTTGTTTTTATTTAAAAGGTCTAATATGCTGTATTATTATTTGATTTATTTACTCTTAGTCCAGTTGTCTTATATAGATGCGTCTGCTAATCTAGTACTAATTTAGACTAGGATATAACGCTTCAAAAATAGCATTGACTAATAACGAACCAATTATGGATAAATTATTGCAGCAGGGAGCTATCTTATTGATTGTTTTGTGCCACTTTGTGAAAATGTTCCACTACGTCATCGTGATATGTTTAAGGTATATAGTAGAGTGTGAAGCGAACATTTTGTGCATGAAGTGTAGAGAGGATCGTTTGAATTTTATTCTAAATGTATATATATTCAGAAATTAGAATGAAAAAAAAACTGTTAATTTTATTGCACAATAAAAACTGTTAGAAAACATTTGTTATTTTATCATGTATTTTAGATACGATATTTGTTGCACAAAAGATGCAAATGTACTCTGTTTCAATCCTTCGTTAAAGCTTTATATGGAGGGTCGTCGAGGGCGCAATTATATAAATTAGTATTAATAGTATCTTGATTTGTAGAATTTTATTGAAAAATAAAAGAATTTTACGTATGTTAACAGTTCGGTTGAAAGTAAAAATATTCATGTATCTAATCTTTGCAAGCACATCGTTACTGACCAACGTGCTTGCAATGAATATTTGTTAATTCATGTTACTTCACGATTACACAAATCTAGAATTTGACGTTCAAACGGAACTGTTACCATTTTCCCCCTATATTTATTTTATAATCAAGATATGACAAATATCAATTCATATAGGGACCGTCGTGGTTGTAATCGTATGGTGGTTGGGTTTATAACGACCTATGCAATCAGTTCCTTTCATCACTAACGTTGTAAGTTCTAATCCCGCTCAGGTGAGGTTTACTCAATTCAAACATTATGTGATAAAGTTTGTCAATGACTTGCGACAGGCCGCTGATTTTTTGCGGGTACTCCAGTTTCCTCCACAAATAAAACTGACCACCACGACATAACTGAAATATTGTTGAAAGTGGCATTACACACCATAACCATAGCCATAACCTTAATTCACATAATTGTTCTCAACATATCTTAAGCTGATAATTAAGACATCTTTAGAACCATCTTCGAACAGAAAATTCCCCCACGACGACCAAGATTTAATATCATATAAAACAAATGCCATATTACGTGGAATTACGCAGTTGACACCATTCCTTCTGATGACTTCCCTATGAAGACTATTCGTGTGTTTGTCATCACTTTGTGTCAGAAAAGTTTGAAGGACCAAAGAGGTATTCAGAGGAAGAAAACCGAAGAAGAATATAAAATACAATGGCCAAAAGGGTTAGGTGATTATGTTATTTATCGCCACTTTCAAAAATATTTTAGTTATATCATGGCGGTCAGTTTATATAAAGGAGGAAACCGGAGTACATGGAGAAAACCAACGATCTGTCGCAAGTCACTGACAAACTTTATTTTAAATAAAAACAAGTGTTTCCTGAGGGCAAGTGTGGACACAGAAATGTGCTGTCCAAAAGGCAAGTGTGGATGTCAATATTTCGTAGTGTCTTTTGCAAAGGTCACACGTTATAGATCATTTTGTTTGATATTTTTTGGAGAGGATATATATAGGCATGTCCTGCTATCCAATGCAATTCATATATTGAATAAAATATTCTTTAAATTAAATATTTTTGTTCAAATATATGTAGCTGACAGTTGAAATACTGTTTGTGAATAGGCATCATTGGAAAGTTTGCACTCCTTTGACATTGTACATATAAAGCATTTTTATTTTAGCGTGCGATATTATATGTGTTTGAATCTGCAACACTTCCGTTTGCATTTGGGACTCATCAGTAGGCAATGTAAGTGGAATGTGCAGGAGTTAATAATAAAAAATAACAACCATAAATACCTACTTTGGAATATAATCACAGATTTAACATATTTATAAGCCTAGACTCCCAATGCCCTGTTGACAAAATAAAAAAAATTGTAAATATTTAATGGAAAAAGTTGATAAACTATTTAAATTGAAATTATTGTTGGGAAATAAGACATTATTTTTATGCAATATAACATGAAAAAATATTTAAAAGAATAAAAGGTTTGAATTTAGAAGTCAGTATGGCCTTGTGAGTTTCGACCCCTGTAAATTAGAGTGGTAAAAGTAAAAGAGTAGGAAGAACTAATTGGATGTAACATAAACAATGAATTTAAGTCAAGAAAGTGGTTTTAAAGAGGTAAAATTATGAATATTTGCATAGATCTTATTTTACTTGAAGGGTATTGTATGTGTATGGGCAGGTATATATAACACAGCTCTTGACTAATGGGGCGCAAAAATTGCTCTCCCCCACACCCCATTGTGTTCTACATATAATTTGGAAGAAAATGACATAGAAATGTTGGTTGGTATTTTTCTAATGCATTATATACATATGCGCCGAGGTGTAGAAAATTTCCCAAAGAAGACGGGTGGGGATGGGTGTATAAGAGTAACAGAAGTCATTTAAGAGTTTTACCTGTGAAGCGTACATTTATTTTTTTTAATGTTACCAAATCGCGCACATGTTCAGATTCAGGGAAATTTCATAAAAACAAACTTATTTCTTTATTTGGCCGATACAATATAAAATTTGAAATATACAATATAGGGTACTGCGACGTTAAGAAGTCAAGCGATCGTCGAATGATCTTCAGGACAGCATTTTCCATCAAAATCCAGTATGTTTTCTTCCTTCGCAGTAAAAACACAAATGTATGTACAAAAATGTATGCAGCCTAGTTGAAAGTGAAATAATCACATAAAATGTCCAGTGCAAGATATTATACAACATTTCCAATTTAAGTGCATTTTCCTGGAAAATGTTGACGTCACAATACAATTTCCACTTCACAATAGAAGAATTTTCCCAATTCTTTTCCATGAATGAATTGGGCCAGTTGACCCCGGTCACATGTGGAGTCAATCAGCGCAAAACACCAGTCTACTTGAAGTAGGGTCTAAGCCCTCAAATAAAAATAGTGTTCTATATTCGGTATAGCTTATTAGGATTAAACCATGCATAAATTATGACAAAACATGTGCGAAAAATATGTGCAAGAAGTGAAAAAAGTGTGTATTTTACATTAATCGTTAGAACATAGTAAAGTACTCTCGACAATAGAATTGTGCCTTACTTAATCATTAAGACCATGGATTTTCCCCATTGTTCCCCAAGGCAAAATTCGATTGTCTTGATTACTTTACAATGTTCTAAGTTTGTAAGAACATGATAATCCCTGTCTTCATGATAAATACTCGCTTCGCTCGTACTTATTCATGAAGACAGGGATTATCATGTTCTTTCAGCAACTTATAACATCCTGCTTTACCCCACTGAAACACATATGGAAAATCCCGAAATTCCAGCGTTTGAGGTGGCCCAAAAGGTAAATTCTTGTCTTTAAACAGCATGATAGAAAGTCGTTAATGAAACATAAACACAGGCCTCTTTCAATTAAATTTGAAAGATTTTTTGTTATTGCAACCCGTTCACAGTTGCATAACAGGAGTCCATAGGTCGTCGTCCACGTGTCACAGTTTAGAATAACCCTTCAGGACCTCACAGTGACCCGTGACCACTTTAGCACGTTCTACCAGTTAATTCTTAATAATGTTGTTTAATAATACGAATCAAAGATACAATGCTGACTAATAAAAATATAGATATTTAATTCAGCTCCCACAGCATGCTTATGGATTATCTTTATCGGGTTCGCTCAATCTAAAAACAACAAACAGTCGAAAATATAAATATATCATGGTTTATGGTGTTTAACGCCACTTTCTACAATGTTTGTGTTATATCGTGGCGGTCAATTTTATTGTTGGGAAATCGGAGTAGCCAGACAAAACCACCAACCTGCCGCAAGTTAATAACAAATTTTATCACATAATGTTGAATCTGGTACACCTTGCCTGAGTGGGATTAGAACTCACAACGTTAGTGGTGATTGACACTAATTGCATAGGTAGTAATAAATCTACCATACGATCACGGCCATGACGGCCCCCTCAATGGCAAATAGAAAAAGGAGAAAAAGACAAACAGCGATCTACGAAACACCACATAGACTTAGCAACAAGAAGCCTACTAAAATCGGGAATGAAATCTTGTGCTCATAACGAGTAAGAAATTCCTGTTCTACTAGCGACACCAGTCGTGTCAGTAATGAACAAACCTTTTTTATATTTCCATTTGTATGTTCGTTATGGGAACGACCATTTAACTTGAATGAGGGGGGGGGGGGGTTATGGTTTTTTCTTAAAAAAAATATTCTGAAACCCAATGTTGCTGAAAAAAATATTTTGATTTTGGTGGAGGGAAAAAAAATAATCTGATTCAGAGTTTTTGTCATATAACCTAATGTTAAATTCTGGAAAAAAAATTTCGCGACAAAAAAAAAAATATTCTAACTCTCGTGTTGTCCGAAAAACAATTTCTGAACGAAAAAAAACCCATAAGGCCCCCCTCTCCCCTTGCAAGTTAAATGGTCGGTCCCTAAATACTTTTATTCCTACACATTCTATATTGTCTTTATGAAAAAAAGTTTAAGCAAAGTGAACAAACACCTCTCACCTCAAACTGTTGAACTCAAAAAGACCACGATGTATGGCGTTATAAATCCAGGCTTGGGACAGTCACACAAATGTGGAGGGGTTAAACTGGATAATAAGATCCGAAATCCCTTTTGACAAATGTATCGACAACCGCGATACAATAATACACAATCAATTAGAAAAAACCTCCAGATTCGAGTCCACTAAAAATACAACATACTATAAAACAAAATGTATGACATGGAAAACACCATGCCAGGGTCATCGAATGCTCGTAATTTACTGACAACTAGGTAGGAAGATAGAATATGTTGGTTAATTTGATACCATTTCTTTTTATTACTACAATGCCAAATAATTTCCGTGAAGACTCGTAAATCGAAGAAGAACAGACAATACAATAGCCAAAAGAAAACGGACAAAAGCTTGTATAGGTTGGTATTTAGAATTTTGAATTTTGATGTTTTAACGTCACTTTCAGTAATATTTCAACTATATCATGGCGACCATTTTAGTGATGGAAGAAGCCGGAGTATCCGGAGAGAACCACCAACCACGGGCAAGTAACTGGTAAACTTTGTCACTTAAGGTTGCGAGTCGAGTGCACCCTTTTTTGTAATTTACAAAGACGTATTGGTGATAGGCTTGTATGAGTTGTTAGGTAATCCAGCTATCTAACTCATTGAGCCACTCGGGCCCTAGGTTGGTATTTGTGTTCTCGTATTTTTCTAATAATTCTTTGCATTAAGGTTGGTCCTTATCACTCCTAATTCATACTTTATTACTTAATTCATGGAAAGATGACACTGCTTTTGTAAATCCAAAGTCATAATAGACGAACTAAGCGTCAACTAAATATCACAAGACGTGTGTTGTGAGATAAGACCAATCCCCTTGATTCCTCCAGCTATAGAGAAATTATGAGGAACTACAGACTTGACATGGGGAGTATTTATGAGTTGTGCGAAACGCTGCAAGCTGATCAACTAGCAAATCACACGCACTTCCAGTATCACTATATATTATGATTGCCTTAAAGTATTATTCTAGTGGAAGTTACATGAATGCCATTTGTGATGCTCACGGAGTGAGTAAAATGACAGTTTCACGCTGCATTAATGCAATTTCAAGGGTGGTTAACTGAAAAGCCTGAAGTTTCCAATGTCTGCTGCAAAGCAGCAATTGGTAAAATATTTCTTATATGAGATCAAGATGTTTCCACTTGTCTGTAGATGGTACCTTGATGTCTATTAAAGCTCCAACAATTGACGAGCGTGGGTATATCGGTAGGAAAAAATGTCATGCATTAAATATTCAATGCGCTTGTGATGAAAACTGTCTGTTCTTAAATGTTGTTGCTAAATGGCTCGATTCACACGCGATTCACTCGTATTGAATAATTGTAAGCTTTCGGACGCCTTTGAAACTTGAAGAATATAGAATGGATGGCTTCTAGGGAACAGTGTATATAGCTTTAAGCCTTGGTTTTTGAAACTAGTTGCATCACCTGTATCATGCGCGGAAAGCAATTGCAACAATACCCACGTGTCAAACCGCTTTATTACAGAACGAAGATATGGTATCTGGCAAATGAGGTTTCGTTGTTTGCA
>MJUT01013825.1:345063-359621 GCA_002080005.1 Gigantidas platifrons
TGAAGATCCAGCATCGGCCAGGAAAAAAACATGCTAATGCGGATGCCTTGTCCAGGATCCCGGGGGGGAACCCTGTTCAGAATTCAGTCTAAGGGTCAAGTTGCAGGACTTGCCCTGTGGGGGGTGCCCTTACTGTACTCGGGCACAGTCAAACTGGTCAGGGTTTGACAAGGAGGTGGATGATGTGGTTCCCCTGGCACGCAAGCCGCGGGATCAACCCGTTAATGGGGGTCCGGACCAAACAGTGGAAGAGAAGGGCCCAAGGGTGGCGGGGATATGGGTCTCTACAGGGGAAGTGGGTACCCGGCTCCGTGAGGAAAGGGTGAAGGAAGTCAAAGTGGTTCGGGAGGCGGTAGGGATAGGCCTACGGGGCCCAGGGGAGGACCAGATGAAGGCACAGCAGAGAGTAGACCCTGAACTAGCATGGGTGGTCCAGTGGAGGGAAACCGGGGAGGAGCCAACGGAGGGAGAGCTACTCCTGGGGGACCCTAGAAGTAAATATTACTGGATCAACAGGGAAGTGTTTGTCCTGGAAGGAGGGAGTTTGTGGAGAAAAGGGGAGGAGGGGAAGCCAGCACGGAGGGTTGTCCCCAAGAAGTCTAGGGAGCATATCATGAAATTGTGCCACGACCCCCCATTGGCCGGGCATCAGGGTATCGAAAGGACAGTCGAGAAGGTGAAAGTGAGATATTACTGGAGAGGGATAAGCACTGATGTCTCTGCTTATGTAAGAGGGTGTAGGGAATGTAACCAGAATAAGAAAGCCACAGTCACGGCCAGGCACCCAATGGTGTCCTATCATGCGGGGGTACCAATGGAAAAAGTACATTTGGACTTTATTGGGCCCCTTCCTCGGACTGAGCAGGGAAATGAGCACATATTAATGATGGTAGATCAGTTTACCAAGTGGGTTGAATGTATCCCTCTGCCTTCCCAGAGTGCGGAGGGAAAGGCTAGAGCCGCGGTAAATCAGTTCTTCGCCCGGTTCGGGTGCCCATTTCAGGTGGTCACGGACCAAGGGCGAAATTTCGAGTCCTCCTTGTTTCGGGCAATGTGTGACCTGCTCCATATTCATAAGTCCAGAACGACCCCGTACCGTCCGTCGGCAAACGGACAAGTCGAGCGATGTAATCGTACACTGATGGCGGCGGTGCGTTGTTTCATAGACAAGAATCAGCGTACCTGGGACCAATACCTCCTGCAACTGGCGGGGGCATTGAGAGCCTCGGTTAATAGAAGCACTGGATATACCCCCAACCAGATGATGCTGGGAAGGGAGATTAACTTGCCTGCGGAACTGATGTTCGGTGGCCCGGAGCGGGCTGGACCGCTGGACGGAGATCGGTACGTAGGTGAGTTACAGACAGCTATTGAAGGGGCCCACCGGGTGGCCCGAGAAAATTTAAAGCTGGCTCAGAGAAGAATGAAGCGAGATTACGATGTTAAAGTACGAATAAGGGAGTTAAAGCCTGGGGATCTGGTGTACCAATTGGACACCGCTACTATCAAAGGGAAGAGTAGGAAATTGAGCCCCTCGTGGAAAGGGCCACGGGTGGTGATAGAGAAGCTGACCCCTTATCTGTACCGAATTAAGTTGAAGCGGGCGATACTCACGGCCAACCATGATAGATTGAAATTGTGTCTGGACAGGGAGGTCCCCGTTTGGGCTCAGAGATTGAGCCAGCAAATCATATCCGGGGCAGGAATTGGGGAAGGGGACGCCCAAGGGGTTGATAAGAGGAAGCTGTACTGTGTGTGTCGGAGGCCATACACTGGGGAGTTTATGATCAGGTGCGAAGAGTGCAACGAGTGGTATCATGGTAAATGTGTCAAGGTGACCCCAGAAGAGGCAGAGAATATGGGGGATTTTGTGTACTCGGGGTGTCAGAGGCATCCCCGGGAGGCCGTATAGAGGAAGGGGGAGAGGGGGAAGTCAAGTGGGGCCCGTTGGTATGAGGGCTTTGACTTGCTGGGCACAGGGTGGCTAGACCATTGGCCCCCCTGTGCCCGGTTGATTGTGTTTTTTGTTGCAGATGTCGCAGGAACCAGAAGCACTGGAGTTGGTGGAGACGCTGTCCTTGGGGGACAGCGACAGCGAGATGTTTATTACAGCAGAAGAGGTCTCGTCAGACGAGGGGACGGGCCTGTCGGAAGAGGAGGAGGGGGCGGAGGCCCAGGGAGAGGAGAGGCCGGCAGGGGCGAAGGCCCCGGGCTCTCAGCAGGAGGTTTGTCCTCCGGGCCCTAGGGCCCGGAGGAAGAAGAACAAGGGGAAAGGCCGGTATGGGGCGGGTAGGTGGGAGCGTCGCCGCCGGAAGGCCTTACAGGCGGTAGAGGTCCCCCATGTCAGTGGCGAGGGCCCAAGCTCTCAGGCCCCCCTACCACTGTTGCTTTTAGGGACACCGGAGGGGACCTCCAGTCACCGGAAGTTTCCGGGACAACGGGGGAGCCCTCCGGTCAGGGGTGCCCTATGGTGGGGTGTGGACAGAGGGTCCTCGACCTGAGGGGACATTGTCTTGGTGCCCATGTCCCAGAGGTCTTCCGGGATTTGTCACTCACGGGGGAGGATTTCGGGAGGGTCAGGGGGTCTGCGTTGCAGACGATCCTGAGGGTGCTTGGGGGATCGGGGGGGACCTGTTGGGGGGCTGTTGGGCACCATAGGATGCCTGGAGGGACACAGTGTGGAACGAACGGAGGTGGCGGCTATGAGGGAGGTGTGTCGGGTCGAGGGATGGGAGATTCCGTCTGGTTTCTCTTTGGATCCCCCGAATTCTCCAGCTGTCCTTATGCACTGGAGAGCCCTCATAGAGCTGTTGGGGCTCATGTCTGCCCCGAAGCGGGAGGCGCTGTGTAGCCTCCGGTTTCCTTGTGACCCAGGGCTAGCGAGTCCAAGGGGTCCTCCGGCTGTACCTTCAGTGGTTGACCGGCCGGAGGCACCAATGGAGTGGACCTCGGGGACGGTGGCAAGGGGGAACGTGAAGAGGGTCCTTGTTGGAGGACGGGGTGTGGAGTCCGGCAGCCCAGTAATGGGAGCCTCTGGGTTCTCTGCACCTCGGCCGGTGCCCCTCTTCAGTCTGAGGCCAGTGCCATCTCCCCGTCCAGCCAGTTTGGGGAGGGGGGTCTTCGGGGCCGTAGCCCGGGGGCAGCGGGAGGACGACCCAGCCATGGGAGAGTCTCCGGGTCCTGTTCCGGATGCAATGGACGCCCATTTCCATCTGGATAGGTCTCTCCGGAGGCTTAGACTGGAGCCTCGTACGGGGGTCCAGGAATTCTTGGCTGCGTGTCCGGCGCCCGGTCCACGGCAGCGGGTCAATCTGGTGGGAGGGATGCTGGTGTTTTGTGACCCCAAAACGTGGCCCAAGGACCCGGAGCACTTGAGGCTCCTCGGGGGATTTGTGGTGGCTGCAGGAGTCCACCCCAAACATGCCAGCCAGTTCGGTGATTGCTATTTTGATCAGCTGTCCCGACTGGTGGACTCACCGGCCGTCACTGCCCTTGGGGAGATTGGGCTGGACTGCAGTGAAGGTGCTAAGCCCTTTGCTCGCCAGTACAGTACCCTGCTGTGGGCGCTATCTCTGGCCCGTCCGTACATGCCTCTGGTCCTGCATGTTCGGGCCTCGGAGGACAACCTCCGGGAAACGAACTGCCTGTACCGGAGGGTACTGGGGGCGGTGCTGGAGAAGGTCCCCAACTCTCGGCAGGGGATCCATCTCCACTGTTTCCATGGGGACAGGGTCACGGTCAAGCTCTGGCTGGACTCCTACCCTGAAACCTACTTTGGTTTCACACTGACGGTCAAGGGGTTCGAGGAAGGCCAGAAGCGGGGGTTGCAGGCCGTACCCAGTACCAGGCTCCTCTTGGAGTCTGACTCGCCCCACTTGCCCGATGTGACTGGTTCGGTGAACCATCCCGCTCACCTGTTCAGGGTGGCGGAGGAGGTCGCGCGGGTGAGAGACCAATCTCCCATGGACGTCCTCCGGGCAGGTCTGGCCAACGGTCAGGCTCTGTACCGGAGGAAGTAGGAGTTTGAGGTCTAGGGGGAGTCACAGAGAGACAGGGGAAGGGGGAACGGGGACCGAAAAAAGGGGGGGCGAAGGGTAAGGAGAGTAACTTGAGAGTCTAAATGTTGGTCATTATGGGGGTGCAAAAGGTAGAGGGGATGTCGCTCGGGGGCTCGCATATAGGATCAGGGTGTAATCTAAAGTAAGGGGGCTTGTGGAGGTATCATCAGTCTCTTGTGAGTTCGAAAGTGGCCTTTGGGTTTATGCGAAGACCCAGGTCGGCCCCTTGTTTGGCAGGTGTTTTGTCATGGACCTACCCGGTCGGGCGATACCCCTACAGCCCAGGAGACAGATTATTTGGGGATATGTCTGGTCATATCCATACCACATCCCTTGGCCGGTCTTGGGGGAAGGATGGGGGAACCCGGGTATTGGGGGATTTCCCAGGTTGGGTGGGCCCCGGGGCTTTTGGAAGAAGAAAATGGGGAGGAGAATATATGCGTGTCATTCACTTAGATAGAGAAGTTGTACAAAGCGTAACATTACATTGTTGATATAGACATACATATTTACTGTGGTAAATCACAACAGATGGCTGAACAGTATTTCAGCGCTAAATGAATAACGAGATTAAATGTACACTCAGAAAAAGGTGGTAATGCTTATGTTTTTGATTGCTGCAAAATGATATAATAAACAAGGTTGTTTCCTTGCAACAGCGCATTAATGAACAATATAGTGGAGAGCATTTGCTTACTTAACAAACATGTCATTGTCTTTCAGCTATATTGACTATCAGAACAAACAATAAATTAAATAGGTAATGAAAACGTGTTGAGATAGACCCAAAAGGGGGATGGGATGGAGACGAAAAATATTGCCTTACAACCGGTCATCACCGACAAGTAATAGAGTATTGCTTAGAGTCTTCCTCATTGATTGATGTAGTGTTGCTTAACGTCAAGTGAACAGTATTTAAGATGTGTTCGTGAGTAGAAATTATTTACAAAAATAAACAGTGAGAGTAAAAATGTAGCACTATTCAAAAAATATATAAGGATTTATTCAGAACATATATAATGGATTTATTCAGAACATATATAATGGATTTATTCAGAACATGTAATAGTGGATTTATTCAGAACTTCATCTTTTAACTAGTCCCCAAACGTAAATTATAACAAACTGTTGCTCATTTTATGCTACTGGAAGTTTCTTTTACATGAAGAGTGGCATCTTCCATATACGAGGCAACAACAATGGCATGAAGTGGTTGATTTTTCCCTATTTGTTGCTATGATGATACATTGTCGTAGATAGCATTCAGATGTTGGATATCAAATATGTTACACACGGTAAGCAATAGATAGCATTCAGATGTTGGGTATCACATACCTGACACATTATAATCAATAGATAGCACTCAGATGTTGAGTATCAAATATCTTACACACGGTAAGCAATAGATAGCATTCAGATGTTGAGTATCAAATATTTTACACACGGTAAGCAATAGATAGCATTCAGTTGTTGGGTATCACATATCTGACACATTATAAGCAATAGATGGCATTCAGATGTTGAGTATCAAATATCTTACACACGGTCCACAATATATAGCATTCAGATGCTGAGTATCAAATATGTTACACACGGTAAGCATTATACAGCATTCAGATGTTGGGTATCACATACCTAACACATTATAAGCAATAGATAGCATTCAGATGTCGAGTATCAAATATTTTACACACGGTAAGCAATAGATAGCTTTCAGATGTTGGGTATCAAATATGTTACACACGGTAAGCAATAGATAGCATTCAGATGTTGAATACGACATATTTTACACACGATAAGCAAATAGATAACATTCAGATGGTTAGTATCAAATATTTTACCCACGGTAAGCAATAGATAGCATTCAGGTGTCACAGTGAATATGACATATTTTACACGAGGTAAGCAATAGATAGCATTCGGTTAGTACGCCTTAAGAAACAGATAACATTCAATGGTTGCGTATAGAATATCGTACTCTGGATTGGAGGAAAACTTCAAGTATGTTTACTTGTTAGTATATTACATTTAATATGTTCGTCTTGAATACTAAGAACCATAACCAAACAAACGAGACGTTTTTTCCCCGATCCCCGGAAACGTTATGTAAAAATATAATGTTCAGGGAAGATTGTCATACTCTTATCCTTTATATATTGACAGATGATCTAATTTTCGTCGTCTCTACATATGTTGTACAATATTGTTTGCATATTATATTGGCGAGGCCGTCGTGGTCGTGATCGTATGGTAGTTGGATTTACAACTACTTGTGCAATCGGTGCCTATCATCACTAAAGTTGTGAGTTCAAACCCCGTTCATGGCGAGGTGTACTCGATACAACATTATGTGATTAAGTATTTTAGTTACTTGCGACAAGTCGGTGGTTTTCTCTGGGCACTTTGGTTTCCTCCACCAATAAAACTTATCGCCACGGTATAACAGAAAGTGGCGTTAAACACCATAAACCTAAACCAAGCCATACATTGGCAGAGAAAGTGTCATTTTCAGTTGTATTTTTTTCATCCATTTGATGAAGCCCTACACAACATGAAGTTACATTTTGTAAGTATTCAGTTAGACTTGCTGTTCACGGTTAAACATTGATAACGACCTGAAATGGCATGATATATCAGAAGCAACTCTATGAAAAGCTATGTTCGGTTCGTCTTTACCTCCAGTTGTTTGTAAGTAAGAGGACTTATGTCTTATTTACATTGTTTCTGTTTGTTTACGTATAGTGGTGTCCAACACATATTGTGTTGTGTTTGTCTTCGTCTTGTGTACCCTATGTTTCCAGGTTCTCTGGATTGTCTATTTTGTACTGCCCCTTCGGTATTCTCTAACGTTTATTTAATATGACAAAGTAATTGTATTTTCAACAAAGGAACTATTAGTTACAATTCTAATACGACTTTCAACATGATAGATAATGATTTTTTTTCCGTACATTTCATGTTTTTGTTATAAATAAATATTGCTTGTAACTTTTGTGTATTTATACTCAAGTGTATAATTATGTATATTGTTTCTATAAAGGAGAAAATGTTCAAAGCTGTAAAACGTATATCTGACCCAATTGTCATGTTTTTGGACAATAAAATATGTTTTCCTTAGTTCTGTAACGTAGTTACAAGGATTGTGTTAGTGTATCGTTATATTTTCATTAAGAGTGTTGTTGGCGTAAAAACAAAACCCAACGTTAATGGATTCATATATACATGTGGGCCATCTGTTCATTACCTCCTGGATTGATGACCATTTCCCTGATGAGATGTTTACCTGTGGAATCGGGTTGCTGTGATGATATGCATTAACAATAATTTATAATTATTTGTTTATAAACATTCTTACTGTAATCTTCACATCGCGAGTAAAGAATTTAATGATAAGCGTTATAGTAAGTAAGTAATCTTTATTTAAAGTTGGAAGACATATATACAAATAAACAGGCAAACATGAGCTCTGTAGAGCTCTTTAACCGACTGATATTATGTTTCATATGCATACATATGAATAGTCACAGAATCTATATTTCTATTTTTAGCCCAAATTGGGGTGACATTACAGTCCACACTACCTATGAGCTAATTTTAGCTCATTTGAGGTTGACATTGCACGTACGCATTACTTTTCAAGTTGATTTCAGCCAATTAGAAACTAGACAAATGTTCAATCATATAATAAATAACAATGACACATATACTAAACCATGCCATACATATAAATAGTCAGAGACATTCACTAGTAAACACAAACACACATTCACATATTATTAAATAAACAAAAGCAGCACTGAGCAAACGACTGTTAAAATAAAAAGCACAAGTTTAAACATAAAAAGCAAACAATACATAAAAAGCAAGCTGAACACAAAAGCGAGCGGGTGGCAAGAGAATTACCAGACATACACAAGTAAGCACACATTCACATATTATTATTATTATTGAATAAACAAAAGCAGCACCGAGCAAGTGACAGGTAAAAATAAATAGCACAAGTTTAGACATAAAAATTCATAAAAAGCAAATAATTTATAAAAAGCAAAGCTGAACACAAAAACAAATGGGTAGCAAGAAGAGAATCAACCATGAATGCAGCAAGGAGTATTATGATCTACGTGAGCTACAGGAACAATTTTCAGAGAAACACCATGTAGAAATAAAATGTTTGAAGCTGCCAAAAGTTGAAAGATTTCGTGCATGATTGGGCAGGGAGTTCCAAAGTTTTGCTGCTTCATAGCTGAAACTCTTCTTACCATACCTTGTTGTTCTTGGTCTTGGCAATACCACTGTAAGTTTGTATCTGAAATTATAAGAGTTATCTTTTAAAGTTATGAGGTTATGTAAAAATTCAGGGCTGGATTTATTAACTATTTTGTATGTCTCTAATGCCATGGTTCTCATTCATCTGATTTTTAGTGATGGTAGTTTTTTGATTATTCAAGCAGTGTGTCATATGAGCTGGTGTTGTCGTCGTAGATGAAACGTAATGCTCTTTCCTGCAGTTTTTCTATTTTGTTTGTGTTTCGTTCACTGCAGAAGTGCCAGGTCAAGGGGCAATAACCCAGGTTGGACATAATGAAGGAGTGATATATAGTCATTTTTGCAAGTTTGTTCAGATGTTGTCCTATCCTTCATAAAGCATTTAATTGTCGTGCAGCTTTTTTTTTACATATATTTGCAATGTGTGTATTGAAGTTAAGTTTGAAATCGATGGTTACTCCAAGTAGTTTTACCTCGTCGTCACATGTTACAGCCATTTAAATTGAGTGTAATATTATGTTTGTGTGTTTTATCTCCAGTAGCCATTGCCTGGAATTTTTCAGGATTTGCTTGCATTTTATTTTCAGAGAACCATGAAATTAGAGAGGCACTATCATCCTCCAAGGATTTAATAACTGTAGCCAAAGAGTGACTAGATTTTGAAAGAGTGTTGTCGTCAGCGTAGTTGTACAAATCACAGTGTTTTACAAAAAGAAAAATGTCGTTAATAAAAATTGTGAACAGTACTGGGCCTATTATAGACCCTTGCGGCACACCTTTATAAATTTCTAACATTTGACTAACATTTTGTCCTATTTTGACACATTGTTTTCGTTTACAGAGATAGCTATTTAATAAAGAAAGTGCAGATTCACTAAGCAGATTCACTAAGTCCATAATACTTTAGTTTCAATAATAAAAGATCATGAGGTAAACAGTCAAAAGCTTTACTTAAGTCCATAAGAATTGCCGCAATATATCTATCACTGTCCAGTGCCTTCTTCCAGTCTTCGATAACACGCATTAATGTAGATTGGCAGCCATAGCCTGCCCTAAATGCTGCAAGAAAAGGATTGAAAAGGGTTTTAAAATGATCCGAAAGCTGAGTTTCTATGGCTCTCTCGAAAATTGTTGAAATTGACGGTAGGACACTTACAGGCCTATAATTGCCTTTTTCAAGAACACTATTTTTCTTATGGATAGGTATCACTTGGGCAGATTTGAGAGAGTCTGGAAAAGTTGAGGTGGACAGCGAGAGATTAACAAGATCGGTTATTGGTTTGACAATCATAGTCTTAGCATGATGGAGACGTTTTGGTGATATACCATCTATTCCTGTAGCCTTTTTTACATTGATTTTACTAATGCGTCTTGATACAAAGTCTTCAGTTATTGGTTGAAAATCAAGTTTTGACATTGATTCGTACTCATACTTATTGTTTATTTCTATAATGCTGGGATGAGTTTCATCTACTTTTGTATTACAATCACCAATATTCTTAGCTACATTAACGAAAAAATTGTTAAAGGTCTCGCAAATGTTTTGTTGATCAGTTTCAATTATATTTTGTTCTTGTAAAATAATATCTTTCTGATTTGTAGAACCTTTGTTAGTTAGAAAAGGTTTTACAGTGGGCC
Organism: Gigantidas platifrons; assembly: GCA_002080005.1. NCBI lineage: Eukaryota > Metazoa > Mollusca > Bivalvia > Mytilida > Modiolidae > Gigantidas > Gigantidas platifrons. The sequence goes on from MJUT01013825.1 coordinate 355,026, forward strand.
AAACATATTTTGCCTTAGGACCACCAGTGCATCTTTCTATAAAGTAATTGTTTATGGATCTTTTTTTAAGTTTGGTTACTATATTTCTTTGGGTTCTGTATGCCTCCCAGTTTTTCTTCGAGTTTATTTTTTGAAATCTATTGTGAAGCATCCTCTTTTTATACACTGCAGATTTTAATTGTTTATTCATATATGGTGTTTGTTGTGGTAAGATCTTCCTTTGTTTAACAGGTGCATGTTTGTTTGCAATTTCAATAAATTTGCTGTTAAAATTTTCATAGGCAGTGTTTACATTAGTGTTCCTTTTTACTTGTATATCCCATTTTATGTCTTGCAAATCAGATAGAAAATTTTGCTTGTCAAAATTATTAAAGCTTCTACAGTTTCTCAAATGATACCTCCGTTCAACGGGGTTCCTTCCAAGTTTAAGGAATGGATAAAAAACATAGAAAAATATGTACTCTTGAATGATGTAGCCCCAGGTAGGGTAAAATTTATAGCTTTTCAAACAAGCACTGGCTGTGTCAGTGATTTTTTGCAAAGATATTTGTGTATGAATGAAGACATAACTTGGGCAAATTTAAAAGCGGAATTGGCATCTAGATTTGCTGAGATAACTGATAGCCAGCATGCTTTTATGTTATTGCGGAAATTAAAACAGGCTAGGGAAGAAAGCGTACAAATGTTTGAAGAACGCATGTTAACATTGGCCGAAGAGGCATATAGAGATCAACCGGGTGGGGTAGAAGCCATTGAACGTCAATTAGTTGGGTTTTTTATTGATGGATTGATGCATGATTACCTAAAAATGAAGGTTATGAGGGATAATCCTGTATCACTTCAAAATGCCGTAAATAGCGCAATGGCGGAAACAAATTTGAGAAAACGGTTTGATCTAAGGTTAGGTCGTAGGGAAAGAACAGACCGGTTAGACAGATATGACGGACCTACACCCATGGACGTAGATTATTATAGGCCGCAAAATAAATGTTTTAAGTGTAATAAATTTGGACATTGGGCTAAAAATTGTGGTAATCATTTCTGTCCCCTTACTTGACTTGAAAGGTCAATTCGAAATTTATAATTTTTAATTTACCGTTGATCATGCAAAACATGTCAAGACTTTGCAAATGCTCAGTTCTTTTTATTTATTCTCTATATAAAGAATTTGCCATTTAAATATGATGTACGGGTACTTAGCAATGGTCATATAGAAGTATATTCTTGAGATGTACAGTCTTCTCACAGATATATATTAATACTATGTTATTTGTCCAATTTGTTTTGGGGTGGGGGTAAAAAAATATTGTAAAATTTGTGTGGGGTTCAATTTTCAATTTTCAATTTGCCAAAACTCTGGGGGGAGGGTCTTTTCTTATACTGTCACATCACGGAAAAATTTTCCAGCCCACCTCCTCGTAAATAATGACCGTTCCCTAATGTAAGCATGAAAAAAAAGGTGATAATATTTACAAAGGAAGAACCGTATATACATTTTGTAGTTTTTATTTGACCAAGTCCATTAAAAATTCCGCATTGTTCAAATGAAAGTAAAACGATTGAATTACAAATAGATAATAAAATAAGCTATAATATACATATATTGTATTTTACATACAAGCTCCCCCATACACTCCGAGGAAACTCTGTAGAAGATAAAATGTTTTTTTAATAATTCAAAACATTTATCAATCACAACGCTTTAACCAAAAGAAATGATTGTGTAGAATTTGAAATTAAAAATAGAATTAATTGAACTCGTTGTGAACAACAACAAGGAAGTATACATATCAGAATAAAAAGATGGCCGATCATATTGAAACAGTTGAACCCGAAATGATAAATAATTTTCTGTCAGTGGCTCTCGGGCTACGTTTTACTGTAGAGGGATTACAAGATTTCATACTCGATTCAATGAAAATAGAGCACCGGAACATATTACAGAATGTATCAGGTGGCAAGTGTACAACAAACTGTAGTCGTCAATTTGGGCGTGCCTTCCATCAATGGTGTAATACATGTCGATCATGGAAAGATCAGCTACACAAGTTATGTCAACACAAAAACCAGCAGCACAAAATACAATGGGAAAACATAGATATTGTAGATTTTGTACACCAAACGGTAGACTCGTATGGATCTATGGCAGCAGTTTTCGTTTGGGACCAAAGTTCAGTCGAACAAGGGATATTTCAGGATCTTGGTGCAATACTGTCTTTATTTAATAATATGACATCATTTACAATAGACCGTAACATTATTAGAGATGTACGAAAGGATCGAAATAAGCATTATGCTCATAATTACAAAGCTACGTTGCATCGTATTGAAAAGGAAAAGTGTTTAAATAGCATGATAAAACTTTTAAAGGTACCAGAAATACTATGTAAACAGAGTGCAAAAATTGCACTTGGCCTCTTAACAGAACTGAGGTCAAGTAATGGAATCCCAACTCGTATATTGCAACACCCAACATCTGAACAAGCACTTGTATTAATTAGGAATAGTTTTGTACCAGGCGAAGCATTAATACCCGTTCAAGCCGTTGACAATAATACTAGTATCATAGAGAGGATTGATGAGCTCATAAACAATGCAGTGGTAATAAAAATGAATGAGAGATCCAAGTTTATCCCTAGAATGAATACTATCAACCCATGTTATATTTATGTTATAGTGATTTTAGCTATCTGCATGATATTTGATCAATTAATGCAACCTTCACAAAAACAACAGTCTGCTGAAGGTAGGTGGTCAGTTTTATGCTTACAGAAATCTTCATTGTGTCTATGTACGTTTTTTTCACCACGACTTTAGGATAATAAATACACTCGCTGCAAAACAGGCTAGAAAAGCTCGCTTTTTTACCTGTCTCTATAGCTCGTACAAATAAATTATATATTTTCCTACAATGTACGTATATTGTGTTTATCCTGCAATATCAAAAAGTCAAAAACAACTGCCAAATTTTCTACAACTAGCTGAAACAAGTGTCTTTCTAATCGTTTCAGTGGATTAATATGTGACGTCAGAGCTTATATTGTTGCCATTTTTTTTTCTGTCGCTCTACATGAATCAGATACCAGAAATGCTTTATTAGGTCCATGATTAAATAACACTGAAGTTTATTTGATCCCCTTTATTAGTACTACAAATCACACAATTGCAGGATGAAGACGATTAATACAAGGGAATACTCATCTTCGTTACTCCATGGTTGCCACCCACTCACCTACCCTCCTTTCTTTGGTACTCGGTTGTGCTATTGTAATATCCAGTAGCTATGTGCTGCGAGTTGTATCACTAACCCATACAGTTTAAATATTCCTGGAAACAACTTAATGTTCTGACACTTCTATAAAGTAAGCAGGACATCTCAATTGAAGTGATCATCACACGGTAATTTGCTTAATGGCGAAATAAAATACATTTGTATACACATTTTCAGGTTTTTCATATCTGTAACCATCATAGACATATACCGAGCTATTCAATCATTCACTAATTCAGAAACGACACAAAACTGGGATGGTACATAACTGCTTGGTATTATTATTTTTTTATATACAACCGCATTTAATCAATGACAAAATAATTGTGTTACAATTTCCCAGTTTAAATACATTATAATTTACATCGAAACTTATAATTCTTGTGTACTTATCTATCATATGTAAAAGATTATAATTCGTTATGACTATGTCCATGTATATCTAATATGTAATAAAAGGCCGTTGGCCACTGGTCTCCCGACGCCAAGGTTATATGGTATGATTAAATTTTGAAACTACTGTAAACTAAAGGTTCAGGTGAGCCTGTATCACAAACATAACTTAAATAATTCTCAAAGGGGACCACCCAATGACCATTTTGAAGTAAAAAAAAGGGGTGTAACTCTGGTTAGATTTGTCGAAAAATCATCATTATCGAACTTGACCTAGATATTCATGAGATACACTTACATACCAAACCTAGTTTCAATCTGACTTTTTGTTCACAAGTTACAATTTGGAAACAAAAAAATTAGCAATTTTGAAGTATAAAAAGGGATGTTACTCTGGTAAGATTTGTCGGAAAATGATCGCTATCGAACTTGACCTAGATATTCATGAGATACATTTACATACCGAAGCTAGTTTCAATCTGACTATTTGTTCCCAAGTTATCATCTGGAAACCAAATATTTAGCAATTTTGAGGTATAAAAAGGGACACAACTCTAGTAAAAATTGTCATTATCGAACTTGACCTAGATATTCATAAGATACACTTACATGCCACACCTAGCTTCAATCTGACTTTTCATTCACAAGTTATCATCTGGAAACCAATTCGGGACACACGGACGAAGTATAAAAAGGGATGTAACTCTGGTAAGATTTGTCGAAAAATGATCGCTATCGAACTTGACCTAGATATTTACGAGATACACTTACATGCCAAACCTAGTTTCAATCTGACTAGTTGTTCCCAAGTTATCATCTGGAAACCAAATATTTAGCAATTTTGAGGCATAAAAAGGGGCACAACTCTAGTAAAAATTGTCGAAAAATTGTCATTATCGAACTTGACCTAGATATTTATAAGATACACTTAC
>MJUT01013825.1:359766-375727 GCA_002080005.1 Gigantidas platifrons
ACTTGACCTAGATATTCATGAGATACACTTACATACCAAACCTAGTTTCAATCTGACTATTTGTTCCCAAGTTATCATCTGGAAACAAAATATTTAGCAATTTTGAGGCATAAAAAGGGGCACAACTCTAGTAAAAATTGTCATTATCGAACTTGACCTAGATATTCATAAGATACACTTACCTGCCACACCTAGCTTCAATCTGACTTTTCATTCACAAGTTATCATCTGGAAACCAAGCACACGGACGGACGACACCCATTTCTATAGTCCCCTTGGACGAAGCGTGGGGGGACAAAAAGCGAACGTTTAATCTCAAATTTATTGGTAAATCACCGAATATAACAATTTTTGCTGTAGTCTGAGTTCAATCTACCGTGCCTATTGATGCAGCGTCAATATCGCCACCAGAGCGTAGAGAATGCAACCCCAAAATTAAAGTCGGAGCAACAGATTTTAACATTTTAACTTCCGTTAAGTTTAAACATATTTTATTTGCCAAATCGTTATGAATTCTTCTCCATAGAATGTTTTACATATAATAATAAAAATAGGCAAACCCGTGAAATGTGACCTCCCAAGGAAACATTGAAATAGGGTCACAGAAGACAGGTGGTCGCTAAATAAAGGTGTAATTAGTATGAAGTGCACTGTGAAGTCAAATTAAAGTTTAGGTCACATAATGCAAGTTGCAGGTGGTCGCTAAAGCAGTTTTGACTAGAGTCGTGTCAGATACGATTTAAATCTTATTCTCGGGTGTGTCAGGTTTTACGATCTTGCACCTCTCTCGGTGTTAGACTCTATATATATCTCATTGAATGTAACTTGTTCCCGTCATGATATAGCTGAAAAATTGCTCATTTGGTGTTAAGCAACAATTTGCAAATTCTCGTCATCAATATAACTGAAATACTCCTCTTTTGACGTTTGTTATTAAAGTTTTTTCTAGAATATTCTCACAACAGAAAGAAACAACCAACAATCAATTAAGTTTCTATACTTTAATAAAATAACAAAATTTACTAAATAATAGATACAATTTCAAATATCAAATTAATATATTACAACTGGCCTGTCTGTCAATGTTCAAAGTTAAATTCCTTGGAGTAATAGTTGTTTTCCTTTCTGGTATATTAAATAGATCCTTTCCTATGAAAATGAATTCCTTAAGTTCCTATCCACAAAGTTTCCAAATATTGTCAGTAGAAATTGTTAATAGTCCAATGTTCAAGTCACGTGACTTCACTAAGTAAATATATCAAAATACAATGCTATAGATTCCAGCTATTATATAAATCCTAAATTTCAGACTGGCTGCTCTCAAATTTGCTGCCCTTTATATACTATTTTTTTATGGAGCCTCTAGAACTTTCCAAAAAGTGTGACCTTGCTTACATACATAATTGTTTTTTTGTAAACAATATGCAGAAATATCTAGAACATTCAAGGTCAAAAATAAAAACTTGTAACCAACTTGACCTATTTCTGATAACCTATTTGTAATGATGATGTAATGTTATCAACAACTAAAAAATATTCTCATGAACAAAATAATATATTATATTGATTATATATACAAAACAGGTCAAACAACAAACAATTAACAAAAAATAAATCTATGTTGTAGGATGCTTGAGCATGCGGTTTTTTAATCCATTGAGAAATGAACTAGACTTTGATTTGCATGTTGAATCATTAAATAATGAAAGTTTTATTGAAAGGAAATGGTTACAAGAAGTCATTACAGAAACATTACAAACATCTGGTAGTGGAGTCCTTATTACAGCAGACATGGGGTATGGAAAATCATCTTTTGTATCCAATCTCATTTGTGCTGAAAGCTCGTCGACTTGGTACGATTTACGCAAACAAATCTTAGCTTATCATTTTTGTAGATATGACATGGTCATGACAATCAATGCAGACACCTTTATACGTAACCTGGCCAGTGCAATTGTAAATACATATCCAGAAATGGGAAATGCTATACTCCTGGATGAAATGGCTTCTGACTTTTTGGATCCAGGAGGATTTCGATGTACAAAAGATCCGATAGCATGTTTTGAACTTGCAATTCTTAGCCCTTTACGAAATAAATGGCCTAAGCAACAATTCATTATCATTATTGATGCTCTGGATGAATGCAGTGTTGATGGCGGAAGAAATACACTGATGGAATTCCTGTACACACAAATGCACAAGTTTCCTGCCAATGTAAAATTTATTTTGACTTCACGAAATATAGAATACATATACAGGAAATTCCCAAGAATGTCTAGACGGTATCTTAATGCATCAAGTGACAATAATATGAATGATATTAGACAGTACATAAAAAAGACCACTCAAATTACAGACCATCAAACAAATTTGTTAACCAGGGTTTCCAGTGGGAATTTTCAACATATAAAGCATTATTTACAATACTGTCTCAAAGCAACAGATTGTGATTTTACAAAAATTCCAGAAAGTTTAGGAGAGCTGTACCAGTTTAATTTTGAAAGGATCTTTAAAGGAACTAATACATTATTTGACGAACTAACACCTGTTTTTGAAGTTTTGTGTACACTACAGAAACCCATAGATGAGGAACAACTTTTGTCAATATCTAATATAAGTACAAAAGATAATAAAAGAAAACTCGAAAAAATACTTGGAAATGAACTGGGTCACTTCATAAAAAACGAGAATGGAAAGTTATCTTTCTTACATAAATCTATTAGCGATTTTCTTACTGACCAATCACGAAATCATTTGCAATTTTTTATTCACATGGAAAATGGTCATAAACGGTTTGCTGACTATCTTTTCAAAACTTTAAATATTTCAACAACTCTACAAGACAACATAGCGGAACTTATACATCACGTGGCTATGTCTGGTAATTCCGATTATGAAACAATGTTATTTTCGTATGTGAAAGGTTTATTACAGAAAGACAGACAGTTAAAATTGAAGCTTCTATTTCAAGTTGTCAGAGATTATAACAGTTACCATACATCAGAGTTGGCGTTAGCATTAACAAACTTAAAGGAAGTGAATGCAGTAGATAATAACAGCCATTCTTTATCTTTTGTTGCAGCAAGACAAGGCAACGAAGAATCACTTAAATCTTTATTAGACAGGGGAGCTAATCCAAACTTTACAGTCATATTGGAAACAAGTATAAATCATGTGGATGGTTTCCAAAATTCACATGACCTATTTTATAGTGAGAACAATATTGTACAGATTTGCAAATATATTTATTATTGTGGTTATAACATTTTGCAAATCGCGGCACAACACGGTCATCAAAGCGTAGTTAAAATGTTGTTGGATAGGCACAAAAATCTTGTGTACGTTGAAAATTATATGCATCTGAACGCTTTTCATCTTGCTGTGGAAAACGGCCATTTTGAAATTATGAATATGTTTCTTAAAATGAATAGCAGTTTGGCTGACATTATTTCTTTGTATCAAGCAAGTAAAAATGGCTATCCAAATATTGTTGAGACATTACTATCATATGGGGTAATAGATCAATGTGTACCTTGTAATGGCACGTTTTACTGGCTCCCTTTATTATCAAACAGGAAACAACAAAGAGCTAAAATAGACAATTTCAAAACAGAATATGGAACTTTTCCGGTAACAACTTATTTCTATGACGACTGGCGTTTAATAACGTGCGAAACGGCATTAAATGCCGCCGTTCGGAACGGACATCTTGATGTAGTTAAAAGTCTTATGAAAGAGGGAGACAATGCTCTGAGGTGCACAACCTACGACGGAAAAACACCATTAATGACAGCTGTAAGATATAATCAAACGGAAATATTTAAGTTATTGCATTATAAAAATTCGACGATGTCACTTAAATGTGAGCACTCTTTCAATATATTGGACATTTATTTTCAGGCAAAACTGGATATTTCGGAAAGTACAGAGTTGATATCAGAACGATGTCCGTCAGGTGCAAGCGTTGTTCATTTATTAGCAATGCATGGAAATTTTGACATGCTGGTATTCATGTATGAGTCGGGATTTGCAGACTGGGATCTTAAAGATACAGACAACGCCACCCCGCTGCACTATGCATTTTGTCACAATACAAATTTCTTCATAAAGGCTGCACATGAACTAAAATTAAACTTTACTGCAAGAACCTTGAATATGTCCACCATTTTCCACTCGGCAGCTATATGTAAAGTCTTATCATTGTATCAAAATAGTATAAATGACTACAAATATAAGCTGCACGTTCCTGACCTTGCTGATAAAGAAGGTCGGAGTATTTTACATTACAGTATGTTGATGCCATTAGATAAAGATGGCCGTGTAAGGCAAGGGAAGATTGGAGAAGATGGAATAACATTATCCATTTTTGTCGTGTGCTTAGATTTTAAGCATAATTTCCATCTTACAGATCATGAAGGGAGAAACTTTTTGCATTATGCTGCTAAAAGTGGAAACTATTACGGATTTATTTATACAGCTCAACTGCTATCTGATGAAGATCTCGGTTTACTTTTGAAAAAGAAGGACAAAATGGGTAAAACACCGTTGGACGAAGTCTTTCACTCTATGCCAAAGCATGAAACATTTGAAGTTTTAAGGATTCCATCTGGCTGCGAAATAAAAGATGTGTTCTACACCTTTTGTCGAGCAAAATATGACCTTATTCTTACAGATCATGAAATGGTTATCTGGAAAATTGCTTTATACCTCAAGAAACATGGGGGATTTTCTGAATATAATATAACTGATATGTTATTAACAGCTATTCGTAAATCAAGAATATACCCAATTTTGATTTTGAAAACATATGCCACCGATGTTTTCAAACATTCAATTCTTACTAATCCAGACATACTTAACGTTGTTACAGAATATGAAGGTCCAAGTATAGCAGAATTCGTTTTAACGACAGAGAATGCATTGAACTGTAAAGGTGGTTTTAGTCCTCTCCATAGAATTATCTTTAATGACAGAAATACACAGTGGAGATATTGTAATATCGAGTTCTTGAATAAATATCTGTTAAACTTTACTGCTCAAAAGTTAGACGTTTGTTTTGATTCTGAAGGGAATAATTTACTACATAGAGCAATTATGGGAGGAAATATTATAGCAACACAATATCTAGTTAACAAAGGAATGAACACATCGAAGACATCGTTGTCTGGATTAAGTCCATTATTTATATCAGTCACGAAAGCACCGTATCTAGAAAATAGCGTTTTGCCATCTTATTACACGAACGGCTCTACCATTCAAATGTTCCAATTCGTATTTGAGAACACAACCATGAATGTGCTTACTGATAGCTATGGAGCTATTGATTACGATACGACATCGGCTTTTATTCTCCAAACTGTATATCAATCTAAAAGTATCAATTATACTGCTTTAGCCGGAGACTTGTGTAAGTTGGGAGAAAAGAAATTGGGTCTTATACATTTGGCTGCAGCAAAAGGTCTCGTAAATTTTTTTAATGAAAGCATATCTTTATTTGGCTCTAGCATATTAAACTGCCATGACTATAATGATATAACGCCTTTGTACTTAGCACAAATTTACAACCAGACAATTGTCATTAAGTTGATGAAAGGTATTCAAGTTCATCGAGTTCAACCTGAACCTGAAGTTGAAAGCCTCCTTATTTACAATTTCCTGTACAACTACAGAATTTTTCGTATATTTGACTGGACGTGTAGGCTACAATACAGTTATAGGCATGCTGGATTAATTCTACAACAAGTAAAGCAATGCTTAAGCATGATGACAAAACACGATTCTTCATTTTTATATCGAAGTCCATTTCATACCATCAGTGTCGATATTATTTTTACGACGTTACATTCTCTTGATAAGTTTTTCAATTACCCTAAGCTAAGTCAGCAATATTGTGATTGGAACATATTAAGCATTTGCTCATCTAGTGTGGCACAAGAAAATGCAGTTCTTCGGCTACTCAAAGCGTTGCATAAAGTGGTGTATATATGTTTAAGAAAACAAATAAAATTCGGTTCGGTTGATAGTATATATTTGTATCAGTTGATTTTGCGTTATGTGTTGAAACAAAGTGAGCTGAAATACGCTAAGGAGATGTCATTTCATTCTGTATTTAGTTTTCGTTTCCGATATTTAGAACATCTTGCTATGCGTAAAGAGATACATACGTACTGGCTAAGTCAACTTACTGAACACTTACAGATGGAATATAATCTTGCCTTTCAATCATATGTAAACCGTGATCTTAAAGTTATGTTATGGTTGATTTCACTCTCTGAAGTTTCCGGAACAAAGCAGTTGCTTAGAGAAAAGAGCCAACGTTTCAAGTCTGAAGTAGAACAATATTTTAAAAAGTCACCAGCGTCTGTGTCAGGGTTGTAATATTGATGTTTTTTTTGGAAAGCTATGGAGAAGTATGTAGCGTAATAGATATATTTGAAGAGGAGTGAGTTATTATGTGTAGTAGAAACGACATATTATGGTAATAAAATGTCTGAGGTAGAACTACCGATTTATGCACATGAAATCATAACGCTTCTTACAAAGAAAGCCAAAACAGATCCAATTTTTACGAAGAACGTCAAACTCTATCAGAGAATCTCTTCAATGATTTTATATTTCATGCAGTTCATTCCAGAAAACAGAAAGACAACTATATGTATGCGTTTTATTATACTTTTAGCTGAAAAGTCGGTAAAAATGAGTATATAATAAAGAGACACATCAAGTGCACAGGTTTATTTTTAATTGCACAATAACACGTCTACTATTCTTTTCAACCTAATCTACGAGAGCAGTTTAATAGTAGCTTAGAAATGTCGACATAACCTAAATTGGGTCTGTATACCAACATACATTCATGTTGTTTCTTGCACTGAATTTATTCGGTTGAATATCTCTTTGAACTGAGCTTATTCTGTGGAATATCTCTGAATTCATCTTATTCTGTCGAATATCTCTTTGAACTGAGCTTATTCTGTCGAATATCTCTGTAAATGGAGCTTATGCTGTCGAATATCTCTGAAATCAGCTTATTCTGTCGACTATCTCTGAATTCACCTTATTCAGTCGAATATCTATTTGAATTAAGCTTATTCTGTAGAATATCTCTGAATTCAGCTTATTCTGTCAAACACCTCTCTAAATGGAGCTTATCTCTCTTTAAATTGAGCTTATTCTGTCGAATATCTCTGAATTCATCTTATTCTGTCGAATATCTCTTTGAACTGAGCTTATTCTGTCGAATATCGCTGTAAATGGAGCTTATTCTGTCGAATATCTCTGAAATCAGCTTATTCTATCGAATATCTCTGAATTCAACTTATTCAGTCGAATATCTCTGTAAATGTAGCTTATTCTGTCGAATATCTCTTTGAATTGAGCTTGTTCAGTCGAATATATCTTTGAATTGAGCTTGCTCTGTCGAATATCTCTTTGAATTGAGCTTGTTCAGTCGAATATCTCTTTGAATTGAGCTTGCTCTGTCGAATATCTCTTTGAATTGAGCTTATTCTGTAGAATATCTCTGAATTGAGCTTACTCAGTCGAATAACTCTTTAAATTGAGCTTATTCTGTAAAATATCTCTGAATTCAACTTATTCTGTCGAATATCTCTCTTTAAATGGAGCTTATTCTGTCGAATATCTCTAAATTCACCTCATTCAGTCGAATATCTCTGTAAATGGAGCTTATTCTGTCAAATATCTGTGTAAATGGAGCTTATTCTGTCTAATATCTCTTTGAATTGAGCTTGTTCTGTCAAATATCTCTTTGAATTGAGCTTATTATGTAGAATATCTCTAAATTCAACTTATTCTGTCGAATATCTCTCTCTAAATGGAGTTTATTCTGTCGAATATCTCTCTCTAAGTGGAGGTTAATCTGGCGAATATCTCTGAATTCAGCTTATTCTGTCGAATATCGCTGAATTCAGCTTATTCAGTCGAATAACTCTTTGAATTGTGTTTATTCTGTAGAATATCTCTTTGAATTGAGCTTATTCTGTCGAATATCTCTGAATTGAGCTTATTCAGTCGAATATCTCTTTGAATTGAGCTTGCTCTGTCGAATATCTCTTTGAATTGAGCTAATTCTGTAGAATATCTCTGAATTGAGCTTATTCAGTCGAATATCTCTTTAAATTGAGCTTATTCTGTAGAATATCTCTTTGAATTGAGCTTATTCTGTAGAATATCTCTAAATTCAATTTATTCAGTCGAATATCTCTGTAAATGGAGCTTATTTTGTCGAATATCTCTTTGAATTGAGCTTGTTCTGTCAAATATCTCTTTGAATTGAGCTTGTTCTGTCAAATATATCTTTGAATTGAGCTTATTCTGTAGAATATCTCTGAATTCAACTTATTCTGTCGAATATCTCTGAATTCAACTTATTCTGTCGAATATCTCTGAATTCAACTTATTCAGTCGAATATCTCTGTAAATGGAGCTTATTCTGTCGAATATCTCTTTGAATTGAGCTTGTTCAGTCGAATATCTCTTTGAATTGAGCTTGCTCTGTCGAATATCTCTTTGAATTGAGCTTATTCTGTAGAATATCTCTGAATTGAGCTTATTCAGTCGAATAACTCTTTGAATTGAGCTTATTCTGTAGAATATCTCTTTGAATTGAGCTTATATTTTGTCGAATATCTCTGGATTCAACTTATTCAGTCGAATATCTCTGTAAATGGAACTTATTTTGTCGAATATCTCTTTGAATTGAGCTTGTTCTGTCAAATATCTCTTTGAATTGAGCTTGTTCTGTCAAATATCTCTTTGAATTGAGCTTGTTCTGTCAAATATATCTTTGAATTGAGCGTATTCTGTAGAATATCTCTGAATTCAACTTATTTTGTCGAATATCTCTGAATTCAACTTATTCTGTCGAATATCTCTGAATTCAGCTTATTCAGTCGAATAACTCTGAATTCAGCTTATTCTGTAGCATATCTCTGAATTCTGCTCACTATGTCGAATATATCTCTAAATGGAGCTTACTCAGTCGAATATCTCTGTAAATGGAGCTTATTCTGTCGAATATCTCTGTAAATGGAGCTTATTCTGTCGAATATCTCTGTAAATGGAGCTTATTCTGTCGAATATCTCTTTAAATGGAGCTTATTCTGTCGAATATTTCGGAATTTAGCTTATTCTGTCGAATATCTCTGAATTCAGCTTATTTTGTCTAAGATCTCTTTGAATTAATCTTATTCTGACGAATATCTGTTTGAAATAAGCATATTATGTCAAGCGATCAAGCAAATTACGAAATTGTTTTGACTATTAAACGTTTGTATATAGTTTTCTGGGGAGTGGATTGATGAAAAAAACATAACTGTCAATAATTACATATATATACATATATTCCTGGAATGACACGGAACCGCTTGTATATGTGTGCAAACATTATATGTTTGTTGACGAATAATACACTCTCATTGTCATATATTGAATTAATGGTTGTTTCGAAATTCGATTTCATGGCATCCTAACTTATTATAATTCTTACAAAGGTGCCGAAATTACATACATAAGTCAGTCCAGTTGAGTGCTTTGAGTCAAGAGAGGACATTTTTAATTGGAAGTTGGAGATAACTAAAGCTATCATTTCGACAGAATGTGCTCAAGGAAATTGTAATTTATCTGATCATAAGTTTTAGTATCTCTGTGATGCAAAAACAAGTTCCAGGAGTATATTTATATATAAAGAATTGTTACTGTGTATTGTTTTAATGTTGTTTTAATTTTCTATTAGGTTTGTCATGATTGACACAGATTAGATTAGATGTTTATTTTACATTTATATATTTGTTTAATTTCCAGATATATGTTTTAGAGTTTCGTATAAACACTTTTTATTGTATACATTTGTCAGGAACATCGACACATGGAGGATCGGTCTTCTGTTCTATAGTGGTAATATTCATGGTTTACATATATTAAAGATACCCCCGTAAATGAATGATTAGTTTGAAGAAAGCCAAACCGATAATCAGAATCCGTAAATCGGAGAAGGACAGACAACACAATGGCCAAGAGAAGCAACGATCTACAAAACACTACACAGAAGATTAAAGATCGAGCAACACGAACCCCACTAAAAACCGAGGGTAAACCCAAAACATATATTAGACTAATTCGAGTCTTGCATTTATTATTGCGTTTACCGAAATACAATGCATCGTCATTTGTCATAATAATCGTCCCATGTGACTGTCATATTGTTCCATCTTTGTTTATGCGGATACCACTACTGTCCGTTATCATCAAAGTAAGCACAATGTGCTCTGTCGTCGTTGCATCGTTCATGTAAAACATTAGAACCGGTCGTTGTAGACTTGTTCTTGTTGTTCCTGGCTATTATTAATTTCGGCGGAAGGGAGGGTTATGGTGTTTAACGCCACTTTCAACAATAGTTGAAAATATAATGTTATTAATTGCTTTGAGAAGTATTTTCTGTTTGCTCCACTTTCCTTTACATTAAGGGTATTCTAGAATCGATTGTTTTTTTTTTATTGAAAAGGTATAATATGCTGTATTATAATTTGATTTATTTACTCTTAGTCCAGTTGTCTTATATAGTTGCATCTGCCAATCTAGTACTAATTTAGACTAGGATATAACGCTTCAAAAATAGCATTGACTAATAACAAACCAATTATGCATAAATTATTGTCGCAAAGAGATATTTTATTGATTGTTTTGTGCCACTTTGTGAAAATGTTCCACTACGTCATCGTGATATGTTTAAGGTATATAGTAGAGTGTGAAGCGAACATTTTGTACATGAAGTGTAGAGAGGATCGCTTGAATTTTATCTTATATGTATATATATATTCAGGAATTAGAATTGTAAAAAAAAACTGTTATTTTTATTGCACAATAAAAACTGTTAGAAAATATTTGTTATTTTATCATGTATTTTAGATACGATATAATAAGTTATTTCCCTATTACACGAATTCAGAATTTGACGTTCACGCGGAACTGTTACCATTTCTTTTTTCCATATTGATTCTACAATCAATATAGGATAAATATCGATTCATATAGGGGCCGTCGTGGTCGTGATCGTATGGTGGTTGGGTTTATAACGACCTATGCAATCAGTGCCTATCACCACCATCGTTGTAAGTTCTAATACCGCCCAGGCGAGGTTTACTCAATAGAAACATTATGTGATAAAGTTTGTCAATGACTTGCGACAGGTCGGTAGTTTTCTTCGGGTACTCCAGTTTCCTCCACCAATAAAACTGACCTCCAGGAAATAACTGAAATATTGTCGAAAGTGGCGTTACACACCATAACCATAGCCATAACCTTAATTCATCATATGGATTAGGCACAGCCTACAGGCGAGCATCGACATGTACATTTATTTTACTAGTCTGTGATTATGAGTCCACAGTCTCTTGAAGTTCCAAAAATAAAAAAAATATAAATAAGATATTTTTTTTCTTATTTGTTTTTTAGTTTTTGAAAATGATTTGATTTATTTGATTTTTGGTGCTTAACGCCACTTTCAACAATATTTAGCTATATCATGGTGATCAGTTTTAGTGGTGGAGGAAGCCGGAGTACCCAGAGAGAACCACCGACCATGGGCAAGCAACTGGTAAACTTCATCACTTGCGGCTGCGAGTCGAGTGCACCCTTTTTTGTAATTTACAAAGCCGGACGCGAACCCACGCCGTATTGGTGATAGGCTTGTATGAGTTGTTAGATCCAGCGACCTAACTCATTGAGCCACCCGGGTCCATTTGTTTTTGAAACTTCAAGTGACTGTGATGAGTCAAACGTCTATCATTTAAAAAAAAGTACCCTTTTCATCCGGGGGTCGACTATTCTAAAAAATAGATTTTTGTACACATGAGACACATGAAAGTAGTCGAGGGATAAAAAAAAATCGTGACAAACCCCTGTGGGTCGTGTTGCTCGTATGTGTTTATGTACATATTTTGTAAAATAAATGATGAAAGTTCATAACGTTAAATTTTGACATGATTATTTGTAAAAATGTGTTTTTTTTCGCTCCTTTCGTCATTGTGTCTTGTAAAGCTAGATCATAACAGACGATATTTTTGCATCACACAAACGACAAGACTGAATGTTTTTTTTTGTCTCATGTGTACAAAAATGTATTTAAACGGGTTGGCAACTGAATAAATATTGTTTTTTAAAAATAAGTGTAATAACAAAATTACCGAAATCATCTTTATACTCCTTTTGATCAACGAAATCGTGTGACGACAGCTTTAGGGACGAAACAAGAAGGTCTAACGATTGTCCATTTTTTAAATAAATTAATTGTTTCATGTAAAGAAGCTGTACGTTTCCTTTCTAATATCAAGGACGTATACGTCCTTGCTAATATGTTGGGTTATTTTTAACCTGGATAATTATGTTTTATTCAAATTAAAAGGCTGTTTCCTGTACTTCACTCTGTAATGATCATTTATATAACCTTAAGATAGAAATACATCTATTTTGCTAATAGATACAACCTATGTGCTACAAAATGTTGTATGTGATACAAGATGTACTTTAGTAGGAACTAAATTTCGTGACGTCATAGGTTAGGAATGCGAGAAAACCCCAGTGACCTCTTTGTAAACATTGCGGAATCTCCGTGAGGAAAATCTCAACGTACTCGAGATTTATCTGACTAATTTTAAATATAAAGACATTCTTTTCACATTGCTGGGAACTGCACCGTTCAATACATAAACAATTATTCGGCAACCAACTGTAAATCGCCACCAACTTGAGAAACGCAGGGCAATGATTGTTTACTCTAAACAGTGTCAGTGACAGTGATCATGAAGGCCAAGTTCGGTTGGAACCCGATAGGAACCCTGGTGTTGGGTTGGGTGACGTCATACTACTATTAATTGGATGCGCGCGAAACTTTCCATTTGGACGCTGTTGTGCGATCTCGAGTAACTCCCAGTATTAATCTAACATTAATCATTGACCACGAACAGGGGGAGAAAATCTGTACATTATATATCAATATGCTCCTGCTTACTCGATTCAAATCGTGTATGATTTTCTGCTTGTTTAAGACAATTAAAAGTTTGAAAAGTCTCTCCCGTGTAGAAACGTAAACACTTGTACCATGGTACATAAAATGCATTTGGCCCATAAGACGATGATTTTCCCTTCCTCATCCGAGATTGACACAGCAATCAAAAGCAAAATCATAAAAAAGTATTGAAATAAACAAAAACATGTGATCAATGTTAAATTTGACAATTCAAGTCTAAAATGATCAAAATACAAACTTACAATTCTGCATCGTTTCCCCCTGACGCCATCTTGGATCTCGAATAACCCTGGGTCGACGCTGGGTTAGAAGAGTAACAAGGTCAAAAGTTCAATTGCGTCATTGTTTCTATTTTTAACACTTTCCCGGGTGGTTCATATGGAACCCGAGTAACGCGAGTTCGATCCCGGGTCCCATTCGAACTTGGTCGAAATGAATGACGTGACGTAACAATACTTGTGTGACGTAAACAATAGCGATTGTCATTTTTTTTAAATAAATTAATCGTTTCATGTAAAGAAGCTGTACGGATTCCTATTTTTTGTTTGTTATTTTTAAACTGGATAATTAATTTTTTTATTCTAATTAATAGGCTATTTCCGGTCATTCTCTCTGATTGTCCATTCTATGCTGAAACTTAAAAACCACTTCCGGTTGGTATTGTTAGTATATTGATTCATCTCCTTACACACATGTTGCAGCTTAGCTCGCATCTTGCGATGCTCGCTATAATTGTTCTCAACATATCTTGAGCTGATAATTAAGAAAAATCTTCCAATAGAAAATTCCTCCACGACGACCACATAAAGCAAATACCATGTTACACGGAGTTACACACGTACCACTATACCCTCTGATGACTTCGCTTTGGAGACCATGCGTGTTTTTGTCATCACTTTGTGTCAGTAAAGTTTGAAGAACCAAAGAGGTAATCAGAGGAAGACAACTTCAGTCGGGAAGCCAACGTCAACTTTCGTACCTCCTCCCATAAGGCTAAAAACATTTACGCAAGGGCAGATAATAATAACCCACCAGGTGTCGCCCATAATCGTAATGTCGTAACGACGTTTGTTTACCATGACGATGACGGAATAAACCTTATATGACAGATAAATATAAATAAATACACTTAAAAAAAACGTGAATTATCATGGTTAAATATATAAGTTGCAGAAAAAAACAAGAAAGTGTTTATTAGACATAATATAGGTATATAAAACAAGGGATTTCCCGAGGTATTTGTTTTTGTTGTTGTAGCTAAGAATATATGGCAGGAAATTCTCGAGGCTAAAAATAACTGACACAAACGCATCCCATTGGTTGTCAATAAAAACTATGGTCAAAAATAGGTTTACCCATCATTCAAATGTGTAAGGAAATATAAAAATAGCCATCATTCCGCCTTTAAATTGCAAAACGAGGTTTGTAACTTAGGACGCTGTCAGCCGCCATTTTTGATAAAGAAGACGCTGAACAAAGTTTCCGGTGATGTTGAATATTTGAATAAACTATATAAATCCTTGGAATAAATGAAAATAAGAATGTATTATAAGTCTTACATTTTTCAATAAAGACTGGTTGGTAATATATTATAATAATAATCATTTAATTACCAAATTAATGGGCCCATAAAGGGCAAAAAAAATCAAATACAATGATTATACAATGAATATTGGAGGCATAATAAAAATATAGCATGCAAAAAAAAAAAATATTATGACTACAACACAGTCAGGTCAGATCCAATTCAATAACAATCAATAAACCATACACATTATAATAATAATAATAATTCAATGCAGCAATGACCAATGTTATCTAGTTTGATCTGAAATAATTACCAAAATATTCAGAAAGGACTTCACCTTCTGATTTCTAAACATGTACTTAAATATTGACATAAACGTTCAGATCTGTCCAGTCTATTTTGATGGTATCGAGCCTTTTCAATTCTCAGAGAATGAGTGCTGATTCTCAACTTGCATAAAGACTGGCGGATTTTAATATCATTTATCTGAGTGTATTTTTCTCTATCAAAACAATATTTAAGAGAAAATAAGTATCAAGCTTACTGTTCTTACCATTCAAAATATCTTGTTTATTTTTATTCCAGAAACTCATAAAACTGTCACATAATTTATGTTTAGCGAAATTACATATATACCAAGTTTTGAGTTTAGAACATGAATATTCATACAGGTTTGAAAATTAATATAAAATATGTTTTTTTTTTCTTCTAAAAAATTCATGAATTAAAAAAATGGGCCAGCATTGATTCCAATTATTTAAAAGTATATCATCAAACAAATGCAGGCCCTTTGGGTATAATTGTGGACAGGATACCTCCTCTAACTGATACATTCATTTAATTCAGAAAGTTTCAGATGTTCCTGAATTTTGTTTGTAAAAAGAAATTTAACATTTCTGTATTGTATTTGTAAGAAATGTGAAATTAAGTTCAAACTTTGTATGTCCACTGAAAATAGTCTACTTGAAAATGATGAGCCAGTTAATAAAAAAGTACAAAAAAATGTATTTCCTAATGGAAGTAAGAGTGTTGAAGATGAAAAGAAAACCCCTGATTTTTTTAAACCATTTTGATTTATGAAAAAAAGAGTGGACATGACACTACTATTGAAACATATTTTCAAACAGTATTTGATATTTGCATAAGTGACAAATTTTAGATAAGGATCAGAGTTTTCAAGGCACCTTGTGTCATAAACATTATAATATTATATTTAGTCATTCAGAAAAGATTTTTTTGATTGTGTAATTTGTAAAACTTCATCTGAAAGTCAAAAGGTTCATTTCAATTGAAAACCTGGACTTGTTCGTAAATATTTCAAGAATGAATAACATTTCTGTAAAGAATTTGGCCCAAAAGATAAATTATATTATCCTACCTATTGTTAT
>MJUT01013984.1:17943-30422 GCA_002080005.1 Gigantidas platifrons
CCCCCTGCAATTCAGTATTTGTAGGTCATGCATCTATCCCTCTATGAAGGTGCTAAAATACAATTAAATCCAATCAAATAATCCTGATATTTTGACATTAAATTACCAATTATAATGTTGCCATTCAATTGAATATTTTTCCAAAAACATAAAAAGGGAAACATACTGTATTTAGACTATTTTTGTGCATGTTCTCAGCTCTGATTGGTTAAATTAATGTTTCAATGCCATTACTCAAGTCCATGAATATACAGAATTAATACTTCCATATATCCCCATGATATAAAAATAGGATATAGTTTCTCCGTCATGGTGTGAAATACTTCCACAACTTATTCACGAGGATGAACAGTAAAGGGTATTTGTCTCGTATTTGGAAAATATCATCCAAAGTGAGCAATTGTTCAGCTTTATTATGGAGAAAACAAGTTACTTGTCGATGTTACGATGTAGTCAGAGGTGATTCACAAGTAATGGACGTGTGTTAAACGCTCCTTAGAAAACAGATGCGTTTGTGCATAAAAACATACACTTAGTTGTTGCAACTTGCTAGAGGACTTTTAATATAATTTATCTTCACGATTCATTCCAAAAAGATGATGAGGAAAATCTGTAATATGTAATATTTACCAAAAACGGACTAACCAGTGAGTAGAAATCNACATCGAAATTAAAACCGAAGAGCAATGCGAACCACTAAAATGAAATTTATTAAAGCTAAGGCCCATCGCCATCATGTATAGGCTGATAAAGCCATTTGATTTTCAAGCCCATCTCCCTCAGAAATAGGCTCTCCTGGTTAAGACCTTTGGTTTTCAAGCCCATATCCATCAGGCATAGCCTATCCTGGTTAAGACCTTTGGTTTTCAAACCCATCTCTATTAGGTATAGGCTCTCCTGATTACGACCTTTGGTTTTCAAGCCCATAAACATCAGGTATAGGCTATCCTGGTTAAGCCATTTGGTTTTAAGCTCCCAAACACTGTTCATTATTCAGATTTCCCATCTTTTACCTGGTGAAGGTTATTACTGAAATGTGTCGTGTTCCAACAATTAGACATCTGCCTATTTATTGTGAGTATCACGACACAAGCAAAAGCATACCGATGTCGAAGTACCAGTTTGATATATAATCTTCCAGAATGACATTCCTCCTAGACATTACATCTTCTCAGGAATATGCCTGCTCAGAACCAAATGCAATACAAACCATTAGCCAATGGAAAGCAACAATGTGCAGGTTAATCATTTATATGCTTTTTATGACACCCGTCGTGTTACTCGTATATATATATGTAGTGAAGTCCGGCAAAGGTTTCGTTGGTGATCAAACTAGCTTAACACCGTCACTTTCTACTGAGATACCTGAACCAAGCCAAGACAGTGAGAGGTCATGTTTATATAGCAATGTGTCTTATGGATATCAATATTGACGATTACACAATTAGAATCAGGAACTGTTCTGACGGTGTAGCATTTATTTTACCCATCACATTTAATGTAATCAAAATCGTTAAATGTATGTTGAATGTTAACATTCCACGTCCATAAAAAAGTACTTTTGTTTTCATTATCAAAGCGTGAATGCTTGTCCACTTGCAACTTACGTCATTAGTACGGACTATGTATTGTGTCAACATCAAGGTCATTGATAGATCGCGTGGTTTTGACCTTGTAGTTACATAATTTTTAATGACGATTTCTTATTTATTAATGAAACAATATCCGTACGCCTGCCTATAAACCACAGGATGTCATAACTTCTGTATAGCACGCAGATTGAAATTTATGATACATCATATGTCGTATTAAGTCAGACTAAAAATGAAATAACATTTTGGGAGTAATTGTGTTGAATGACAAGTGAATATTTGTTTGAACTCTATTACTTCACAAGACTATTTTACTTTAAACAGTATAATAAGTTAAGACAATGTTGAAGGTGTCTGACCTGTACTAGACCAGCACGCTACTAACAGTGCTAGTTCACCTACACAACAGTCTACGGGTAGATATATAGCTCCGAATGGACATATGTTGACATGTGTGAAGACATTACATCTACGTGTTCAATATATGTACAATAATCACATGTTTTTGCTAAATATGCATGCATTACGTGCAAAACCAATCATTCATGCTTTTAACATGTTCTATTCAATGTGTGGGTTTGTTTTCAATCTCACCTGGCCATTTGGTCTGAAGTTTAACCTTTCCAAGACCATGTATTTTCTAAAACGTACATGATTCCTCTACCATCTCTCAACATGTCATTAACATATTGCAGTGGAATGCCAGGCTATAGGACAATCTCTACTCTAAAGCTGACACCGCTCCCCCCTGCAATTCAGTATTTGTAGGTCATGCATCTATCCCTCTATGAAGGTGCTAAAATACAATTAAATCCAATCAAATAATCCTGATATTTTGACATTAAATTACCAATTATAATGTTGCCATTCAATTGAATATTTTTCCAAAAACATAAAAAGGGAAACATACTGTATTTAGACTATTTTTGTGCATGTTCTCAGCTCTGATTGGTTAAATTAATGTTTCAATGCCATTACTCAAGTCCATGAATATACAGAATTAATACTTCCATATATCCCCATGATATAAAAATAGGATATAGTTTCTCCGTCATGGTGTGAAATACTTCCACAACTTATTCACGAGGATGAACAGTAAAGGGTATTTGTCTCGTATTTGGAAAATATCATCCAAAGTGAGCAATTGTTCAGCTTTATTATGGAGAAAACAAGTTACTTGTCGATGTTACGATGTAGTCGCTTAATACTTACAAGCTTATGTGGATGTTTATAATGTTATCTCAATGAAACAACATTCGAATGGTATATGTAGACATGTTGCTCCATTTGGAAAGATTTTACTAATTCTGATCGAACCAAACATTGTTCTTACTCTATAAAGCTATATGCTTAGTGGAGAAGCAGGAATTACTCCTAGCGAGCACCTAGGTTGACCCCTGGTTTTTGGTGGGGTCAGTGTTGCTCATCTTTTTTCTCTGTTGTGTTTTTTGCTTTGCTTGTCTTCATCGTGTGTCTGGGTGACAGAATCTCTCTATTTTATCGTTGATGCGTATGTAAGATCTAGAGAGAATCCGAAACACCAATATTGGCAGGATCACGGTCGGTCAATACTAGAATAAAATCCATATTTGCCGAATTGTACTAATTGTGACACACACACACAATTAACAATTAACAATTAACCTTTCGACCGTGATCGGTTTGAAAATTTCAAAAAATGCGGAAATAGTCAATGCAAAAAGCATGTGAAATTATCATAGACAGCTATTATATATTTATTTAAGTGTACTATTTACAATACATACTGTATATTATCTGAAAAAGGCTAATAACAATATTAATTTTGAAATACGCTTTCCTGAATAGTAAATACTGTTGCTATTTAGTAATTAACAACGAGAGATACTAGATAAAAGCTGTATACCTAGTAAATTGTTAACAGCAACATTTAGTGCAATACATTTATTTGTGCTTAAGAAAAAAGAATGTTGCAATTGGATTGGCGAGTGTTTGCCTTGCAACAGGTCACGTACAACCATTCTAAGCAATGACATTCCACATGTAGTACGCGATGTATGTTTTTAACTTGATAATATTAATAAATGAAGTGTGAGAATTCAATCAGCCGTGTATGGCATTGACATTTAAGACATTATTCACAATCTTATCTTACAGGCCATATACATATTGATACTTTTTTGCATTAATCCAACATAATTGTGACAAACAAGGTTCATTTCAAGCAAGAATATATCAATATGATATTAGTGCGCGATGATTTCCGTATTGGCATAGTTATTAATCCTTGGGTAGTTGTATTGATCTCAGACTACTCAAGGACTAATAGCTAGGCCAATACGGAAATCATCGCACAATAATGTATTTAGTAATTAACGAAAGTAGCCTTCATAGCGAAAGGAGTTTTCAAAGAGAACATCTATCATTTCTTCTGCGTTTTTTGTTATGTTTTGTTTTTTGTTGTTTTTGTTTTGTTCTTTTTTTTATTGTTTTTTTCGCCTCCATTCCTTTTTGTCTCACCAGACGACAGTGACAGAACTTCTCTATTTTATTGTTGATACGTATGTAAATTCTAGAGAGAATCCCGCACACCAATGATGACCGGTTCAATGTCAGAAAATACGAGAATAAAATCCGCATTTGCAGAGTTGTACTAATTGTGACAAAAAAATAAATGTCATTTCAAACAAGAACATATTGATACACGTTAGTATATTGTACACGTGATATGATATACATATCATATAACTGCTTCTGTTGTGGTTTGCGAGCTCGTCTTGAGTGCGGTAGATGGTTGGTTCGAGCCCCGATCGGGTCACGCAAAATACTATACAACTGGTATTTACTGCTTCTCTAGTAAGCATACATCATTTAGGAATAAGATGAAAGACTAGATTGCTCGGAATGAGGATAATGTGTCCGAATGGAGCCACATGTTTATCCACGGACTGTTGTTTCAAAATCGACTACTTAAAACTATTGTAAAGCGGGCATCATTTAGGCAATCCAGCTAAATTTCAAAGTTACCTGAATGACCAATAAATCATGACTAAACAACTGCTAAGTGCTTGTACTTTTCAAATGTTGCACATTGTTTCATTGGTTTACACTATATTCATGAATATTCATTATTTTGAGAAATTAAAAAAAAATGTATTGAATGGGAGGTAACTCCAGTTCAATAACAATTTAATTTTTGCAAAGAACAAATAACTCTAGTAGAAACTTACAATTATAGTTTGTTTCACAAAAAAAATCTTCCAAAGTCTCAACAACATTTCTCTAATTCTCTTTCTTGTCTGAAATAAAAAAGAAAAATAAATAAAAATATATTGATACATGACCATAAACAAATTTTGTGATATAAACTTGATAGTACAATATTTGTTTGCATTAATTTTTTGTAAGATTGCTTTTGAATTGTATTGTGAATAACACATTCATTTAATTTATCCTCTAAATGTATGCATTAGTCAATTAATCATGTTTGTTAGTGTGAAATAAGATTTCAAATTTAAAATATTTTATGAAACAATGTAAGGCTCTGACTGATCTATTCAGGGGCATATGTAATTTATAACACAAAACTTACAATCCAAAATTAATGTCCCCTCATTGATATCTTCAATAATTTCTTCTACGGTGATACAATACACTTCACCTTCTAACTCAGTGCTATCCCAGTAACTGATCTGAAATATTATATTAATATAATGATATACATTTCATACATTTATAGATATTGGCCTAATATTGACTTCTCATTTAATATTATAATTACATGTAATAGAAACTTGAACAACTTGATCTACAGTGATGTAAAAAAGCAGCCAAAGTGTATGCAAAGGTGACATAATTAGTGGCATATTTGCAAAGCTGGACAAATAGACATGCACAAAATACTAGCAACACATATGACATTTTGCAAAGCAGAAGAATTTTACAGAAATCTAAGCAACAAATAAAATACAAAAAGCAAACAAGTACACAAAAAGCACATACATGGCAATAAATGTATGACAAAAACATGGCTGTTTTAAAATAATGTTAGATGTCAATGTTAACATTTCTGGAAACGTAGTATCTCAACAACTTGTTTTTATGATTATAATAACTACTTCTTCCAAAAATGTTACAGGTATGCTGGCAAAGGAAAAGGGAAAATCATCAATTTATACAGGGTTCATTTTCACCAATTATAAATCAGTTTCTATATTATATTGTATATGTTATGTGTTTTCTGCCCTTTTTGATTAAAGTACCATAGAAGAATTTTCACAATATAAATACACTATTCTAGTTCTTTTTACACTAGTACAGGAGAAAAATACACTTGGGTATTCTTGTACCAGGACTCTGTACTTCGCAGAAATGAAAATACACTTACATACCGGTATTAAACAAACTGTTATGTTCTTGATTTCTATTTTTTCACATATAAATTACCCTGTATAAATTTCTTGGTTAGAATCATGCATTAAAATGCAGGTTAAAAATAAAATCATACAGTTTCAATTGTTCGTCAGTATATTTGTTGTCCTTCGTTTGGCAAAAATTGTTGCTTAGACCAATGTTCTCAAATGTAAATGATTAATCAATAATGCTTCAACAATAGTCCATAATAATTGAACTGAGGGATCACCTCATAAAATGTTGCATTCAGTGCATTTGCATAAGTTTTGCATCAAAGCATGTGTTAAATTTTCATTTTCTTGGTATACATATTTTGATCAATCTTGAACAAATCTTGTTGTGTGATCCTTGTTGCTTGTATATACTACTGTATCCATATGCCATTATAAAACAAAAAGGAGTATTATCCTAATGGAAAACAATTAGAAAGTCACCTAGAGAAAAAGGGATGACCTTTATTTAAGAATAGTGATACTTGAAATATCCCTGTACCGCTCAAAAATAATTGTGAAATTAGTTTGAATGTGAACTGTGAAAATGTTATTAACCTGATACTCCCCGTCGTTGAATTAAATAACTTTCCCATTCCATGTCTTGTCACTCCTTACATAAGATATGTATTTTCCAACTATTGTTGATGGATCGTCAGATAATTTAATTATTAGGTCTTGTAGTTCCGTTTGTAGTTCATGCTCATTGTTGTTGTTACTTAAAGTAATGAGTTGAAGTAAATTCAGTATCAAATTTGGGATGTCTTAATGTTTTCCTTTCTTGCTACATTGTGTTAAATTCCGGTTTGTAAAAGTTATATTTACGTGCTCTATTGCCATATTGATCTGCGATTTCAGTGCTGCCAATTTTTCTTTTTTCGTTCTAAATTTTGCCAGGTTTTCTTCTATAGTGGTTTTATCTTTCCAAATTCCAATAGTTTCTAAATCATTTAAGACTTTATTTTTTAACTGCAGTAGTTTTTCCTCCCTTTTTGTCTTTGCTTTCTCCCTGTCTTGCAATATCTTTATTCGGTTTTCATGGAGTTTTTTCTCTTTTTAGTTGGAGTCATCTGCTGCTGTTTTCTCATTTAGCCATGATGCTGTATTGTTATTTATATAGATAATTTTGCTTTCAATAGTTCGAAGACTGCAATGTGGAACACGGTGTAATTCAGAGTCTAGTTTGCCAAAAACTCGTTCAACGGAAATATTATTGGACGGACAAGTGTCAGACGATTCTATTAAAGTTTGCGTTGGTTCAAAATATTTGCCAGATGGAAGAAAATCCTTAAATAAAGCTGAACATTTCTCTTTTGATTTTGTACAAAAGCGTTTAAGTAATGACTGTGTAACTGTATCAGTAGATGTTGATGAGAATAAAGAATGTGTAACAAGATCGGGAGGAGAAACTGGTCCAGGAAGAAGATGAAGTGAATTTTGAAGAAGACAATGTGGATTGGCAGAAGCAGTTTCCAGAAGTTTTACCAAGCTTTCATATATTGGTTGCATCTGTAGAGCATTCCTGTGTTCATCAACAGCTTCATTCCAGTATGGTTTTGTGGTGACCTTACATATGATTCGTAATGCTCTACAAATGGCCATGATGTTTTCATCTTTCAGTGCTGATAGTATGATTTTATCTGTGCAATTCAATGAGCATTTAGAAGTTATTAAATATTGTATTAAAATATCCCGTAAATACTTTAGTAGTATGGTCCTGCTGCATTATGAAATAATGTGTTAAATCTATTCCCTCTGAAACTTATTACTGGTATTGTATTTATCCCTTTGTCTTTTAAATATGTTGGTACATATAACAGATCGCCTATGCCATCTTAGTAAAAAAAAGTTTTGATACCGACCTCAAAAGATTCTCAGTAGCACTGTATATTTCTTTTTTGTGGTCATCAATGTCTTTTATATTTAGTTCTTGTTCCATTACAGTTAATTCCTTCTTACATGTAACGGAAAACTGAAGCAAAGGATGTACAGAGCATTTGAAAGAATTACATTCCTGGCTGGTTGACTCATTTAAGATTTTGTTTACCTTTTCTTCTGTAGAACTCCTATCTGTCATGAAATTTGATACCTTATTTAAAATTGTTGACGAGTTGCCGGAACTATCAATATCTGACAGTTTTTCTTTTACGCAAGAGAAAAAAGTATCGGCTTTGCCGTCCAGAACCTCAGTTATTCCTATTGTCAGGGTCTTGTCTTTTGTTGCCAATTGATTGGCATAATAGTGATGCCCTTTCTTGTTAGTTGCATCACGCTGAAGTGTTTAATTTTTGTCATCATTACCTAATACTTCAGTCAATTGTTGCTAGCCAACTAAACCAATTTCTGATGACATATTGGCTGCTGTTGACTTGCTGGGTAAATCGGTTATTTCAATGTCAACCAGCGAGAGAACCGTTCGTATAATTGACCCTACATTAGCAACACTATCACATTTGCTCAGAAGAGAATAGTAAATTTCCCGGACTTTACAGTTGTATGGTATTCCTTTATCAGTCGATCGAGCTTCAAGAACAGTTTTGTTTGAAGCTGCATCAGATTGGATATTATTGTTCTTATCAATCAATAAATAAATTTCGGCATGTAAATCGTTTATTTCTCTCTGCAAAGTATTGCATTTAACTCCCTTTTCCGGTTTAACCTTTTGTTTTTTGTGTTCAGCTTTTATTTTTGACTTTAAACTGCAAATTTGCTGGTGTTTTCGCATAACCTTTTTGTTGGCTTTTACTAGTTGATTCTGAAGAGTCAGATTTTTGTTTTTTAGATCGACAATGTAAATATTGAGGACGACAATCTTTTCGTCAGCCTTTCTAATTTTTGTATCATCAGCAGTTGTAGCATTCTTTTTGATTGCCTTTTTCGGGAAACAAAATATATCATTCAGATATAAGTGATATTTTTCGCTTTTCCTGGCATGTCTCAAGCGCTTTGCATTGTCAAAGGTCCTTTTTGCTCTAGAATACAGACTACTCTTGTTCACAGATTCTTTTTTTTTACCCGAAATGTTGCATAACAAATTGTGTATTTGTTTTTGACATCCTCCTAATTTCTTAAACGTTTCAATCACCACCTTGTTTCTTGTGTTACTAGTATAATTCAAGGAAGACATTTTGACAGTTCACTAAATAATATTGTTTACCTCTTATGCTACATTAAGGATAATTGAAATCTACATTTAAAATGTTATTCAGGTATTTTGGGGGAAATATATAATCAATATTAAATAAATTAACAATTCTTTTTGGGATAAGAAGTAAATATATGCCATTAAATCTACAATTTACAATAATTTTACTCAAACTGGAAACCCTAAATACCCATTGTTAATGTTGACTTGGTATCAGAAGTAAAACATTTGTGACATTTGAACATGCTTTTGCAAAGGGAAGTAACCTTTTCTTAAATTATTTTCAAAGGGAGATAATTTCAATCAAAGAATTGAGACATTATGTCTATTTTATATTTTGTATCTATTACTTCATAATATTTCATGTCCCCTGTGTCAAAAATTTTAACGCAAATTTCTTCAAAAAGTTTTAAGGGTATCAATATATGTGTTAAATATTGCAAAAATAAAACAAACAAAAAATAAGCGGAAAATCTGGGGGTAACCCAAGTCTACATACAACCTTAATGTCAGTATTCAAAGCAATTCAAAATATTACAAGTACATGTATAACTTACCGATGCTTGTAACAAATATATCTTATTCAAATTAATTCGAAGGAACACATGTTTGCATCTTGGATCTGAGAGATGAAAACACAAATTGTTTTTATTCAAAATTCATCAATGCAGAAATACGAAAGATGTACTAGCTGGAACCTTCAGGTTACATAACATTTCTATTGCCTGATTAATGGTACACGCAGACATGTGTTACAACCACTCCCCATGCTTACATGTTACAAAGCCAACTAGCACAAAGCAGAGGGTGATTAAGGACCAAGAGGTACATATCCTGAGACAAAACATGCAGTGAATGTGCTTTTTCAATAAGAAGATTTATAGACATGCAGGTTCTTGGTTAAATTAGAAGCATTATTTATATCTTATTGAGAGACAATATTCATGCAATTATATTTAACAATTTGTCATATTGAAATCTATTTCAGATGGTCTTGTTATTTTTTTTTTCAGTCACAGAAAAAAGTCCAATCTGGATGTACATCTGTATTATGTAATAAAATAATTATTGCACTTTAAAAAAAAAACATCATACAAAGTATGGAAATTGACTTACGAACACTTGTGTTTTGAAGACAGACAGACAGACAGACAGCAGTATACCATAATACCTTTATCAACATTAATGGCCATATAATAATATTAAAACAATATTACAATTTATTGTATAGTAACATAACATATTTGCCACAGAAAGCAACCAAAAGTTAGCGTGCAATATTCCACGATATTGCACTTGGTGTATTATTGTTTTAAAAAGGTGATGTCGTCGATATTGGAAATCAAATTTGACTTAATTTGACTTAAAAAGACTTTGTTATACAATAAAAGAGCTATTGCATGAATATTTGTGGAATATTATACCTCGTAGAATAAATATTGCATTCCCAAGCTCGTGCAATATCGAATTCTATTCGGTACAATATTCCCCAATGTTCATGCAATAACCTTATAGAGAAATACTGTACAATATCAATAAGCAAAAATTAGGTAAATCTAAAAAAAATCATACCAATATGATAGGCATCATCTTCTTCCAATTCTGAATTATATCCACATTATGTCTACTCCCTTATAAAACCTGAAAACATGTGTTATTAGCCACAGCGCTAGACACATTGAGGCTTTCTAGTGTATATTTAATTGATAAAGTGTATCAATAACTTAATTTCCAGTTCATGACACGTCAAAATAATGACGACTGATGTTTTTTTTTTTTTATTCAATCAAGATCAACTGCATCATTTTGCTTTACTGGTTTTAATTAATTTGTTCATGGTTTACAATATCATTTCATTACTAAGCAACCAGATACCATGCTGCACAGCCTCAGATATCATACTTTTCTGTCTAGTGCAATTAGTATGGTGGAGTCATGGCGCCCAAAAATAAAGCCTTCATTTTTTATTGATGAGCTGTACTGCTTACTTTGTAATACCCATGACAAAATTAATTCAGTTGAAATTTTGAGTAAAAGCTTTGAACCTCCAGGTTTCATATCAATTACCGATAGATAAATAAGTATATAAATATAAACAAAATACATAAGTTTTGAAGTTTATTATGGTGGATCTCTATTTCCTGTTGTCCAGTTTATTCACATTTAAATATTGTTGTGATATTTCTATTTCTAAACTTTTCACAATTATACAGACTACAGATTGTGATACGTTTTAAATCTCTGTCCTGTTGTTATATTTTGCGGGAACCTGTTGATGTTTTACCATATCTATAACTTGTTGCATCAGTATTGATTTTCGAATGTTTGCTAGCTGTGTATTTTGTTTTCTGATTGTTTTATACAACATATATAGTGTATACTTACAACCAAACATTGAGTTAGCTGGATGATCTATAAACAGTAGCTGAAGCTTATTTATAAGTGTGAATTATCAGTATTCAGAAGGTACCATATATAAATAGTCCTACAAAGGAAAATGAGAATTTACAATACAGGGCAAAGGGTGACAGTCTTTTAAGAATACTTTGCATGTCATTTTTATATTGTTCACAATACCACATCCGATTATGAATAATTGTATGGCTGTAACTTCGTCCAACATTAAGCAAATAATACTGCTTTTAAAAGGAAGTGCTAGCTAGGGGCCCTTTTACGAAAACTTGCTGAGAGGTATAAGTAGTTTTCCTATGTTGACGGCCTCACAATTATTTCAAGAAGAATGTTAACAATAATATTACTATGCTTTATCCTGTATACATAGGGATTTTGTCTCATGTAAAAATTTACCCCTTCCCACACACACGATAAAGCAGGTTGAAAAGATATGCTAAAGTAGTATCTACTAAAAGGTATCATTTATTATTGGTAGGGTTTCTAAAATTAACAAATAACAAGCATTCAAACAAAAAGCAATATTTCATTTCTCACAGGTATATGAAACGGTTTATAGTACAAGGGAGACAACTTCAGTTGCACTAATACACATTTTTCTTTAAAATTGCGATCGTCGCCTGACGCCAAAACCTTGTAGAATAAACTATTTCACTATGCATTAGCATAGTTTAAGCACTATAAAAACATGTGAAGCAAAGTGCGAGATTGATTCAAATAAAGACATTTTGCAACAATGCCCATCGGCTGCTGAACATGGTGAATTTGAAAACGGGAAAAGTTTATCAAAACACACAATTCCATTATTTCATTCACAGAATATATGCGCCTTACCATCAAGAAATTGTGTAATTACCAAAGTTGTATATTCGTTATGTTTTTCTCTTCAAAACAGTTGAGCGAAAATTAATGCATGCAGTAAGCATGCATTGGAGTCGCCGGATGTCA